>CM033633.1:1377631-1483000 GCA_019453435.1 Rhinogobius similis
TAGGGCGCGCTGGCGCCCTCTGCGGGCGCTCTGGGCGGCGGCGGGCGAGGGCCGTTCAATGCCGCTTGCAGCTTTAATTCCACTTTTGTTTAAATGTGTTTAAGGGTTTGACGTTGAACATGTTGTTGTTGTTTTCCCTGCACTTCCTCAGAGCGACCAGCAGAGGGAGCTGACGCAGATCCAGTACTTGGCCTGGCCGGACCACGGCGTTCCCGATGACTCCACCGACTTCCTGGACTTCGTGGCTCTGGTTCGGACCAAACGAGCGGGACACGACCAGCCGGTGGTGGTGCACTGCAGGTCAGGACCGGGACACATGACAGGACCGACACACGTCAGGACCGACACACGTCAGGACCGGGACACACGTCAGGACCACAGACTGTACATATCAGTGGACCGCGTTAGCATGCTAGCCGCCGCGTTCCAAACAGGAAGCAGCTCTTGGGGCTCCTGGCTCCGCCCTCTTCCTGTGACACTGGAGCCTTTACTCTGTAACTGTTTGGGTCAAACTCACATCTGGATCTAAAATGTCCGTCTGACTCGCTCCACATGATCCTGGTGTTTTTTTCTCGTTCCATCCATCCATCCATCTTCTTCCGCTTATCCGGGGCCGGGTCGCTGGGACAGCAGTCTAAGCAGGGAGGCCCAGACTTCCCTGTCCACGCACACTTCCTCCAGCTCCTCCGGGGGGATCCCGAGGCGTTCCCAGGCCACAGAGAGACATAGTCCCTCCAGTGTGTCCTGGGTCTACCCCGGGGCCGCCTCCCGGTGGGACATGCCCAGAACACCTCCTGAGGGAGGCGTCCAGGAGGCTCCGGAGCAGATGCCCGAGCCACCTCAGCTGGCTCCTCTCGACGTGGAGGAGCAGCGGCTCTACTCCGAGCTCCTCCCGTGTGACTGAGCTCCTCTATCTCTGAGGGAGCGCCCAGCCACCCGGCGGAGGAAGCTCATTTCGACGCTTGTATCCACGATCTCGTCCTTTCGGTCATTACCCAGAACTCATGACCATAGGTGAGGGTCGGAACGTAGATTGAGGTAAATCGAGAGCTTCGTCTTTCGACTCAGCTCTCTCTTCACCACAACGGTCCGATACAGCGCCCACATCACTGCAGACGCTGCACCGATCCACCTGTCAATCTCACGCTCCATCCTTCCCTCAGTCGTCAACAAGACCCCGAGATACTTGAACTCCTCCACTTGAGGCAAGGACTCTCCACCCACCCGGAGAGGGCAAGCCACCTTTTTCCGGTCGAGAACCATGGCCTCGGATTTGGAGGTGCTGATCCTCATCCCAGCCGCTTCACACTCGGCTGCAAACCGTCCCAGAGCTGCAGGTCCTGGTTTGAGGAAGCCATCAGGACGACATCGTCTGCAAACAGCAGAGATGATCCTGTGGTTCCCAAACCGGACGCCCTCCACGCCCTGACTGCGCCTAGAAATTCTGTCCATAAAAACTATGAACAGAACCGGAGTCCAACATGCACTGAACAGGTCTGACTTACTGCAGCAGCTCCTGCTCCGGTCATACAGGGACCGGACAGCCCTTAACAAAGGGCCCCGGACCCCATACTCCCGGAGCACCCCCCACAAGGCGCCCCGGGGCACACGGTCGAATGCCTTCTCCAGATCCACAAAGCACATGTGGACTGGTTGAGCAAACTGAACCCTCGAGCACCCGATGAAGAGTATAGAGCTGGTCCAGTGTTCCACGACCGGGACGAAAACCACAGGCTCCTCCTGAATCCGAGGTTC
This sequence comes from Rhinogobius similis, assembly GCA_019453435.1. Classification (NCBI taxonomy): domain Eukaryota; kingdom Metazoa; phylum Chordata; class Actinopteri; order Gobiiformes; family Gobiidae; genus Rhinogobius; species Rhinogobius similis. The sequence goes on from CM033633.1 coordinate 1,379,387, forward strand.
GACTATCGGTCGGATTCTCCTCCAGTCCCTGGAGTAGACCTTACTGGGGGCTGAGGAGTGTGATCCCCCTGTGGTTGGAACACACCCTCCGGTCCCCCTTCTTATACAGAGGGACCACCACCCCGGTCTGACAGTCCAGAGGTACCGTCCCAGACCGCCACGTGATGTTGCAGAGACGTGTCAGCCAAGACAGTCCCACAACATCCAGAGACTTAAGATACTCAGGGCGGATCTCATCCACCCCTGGAGCCACCAAGGAGCTTGCCAACAACCTCGGTGACTTCAGCCAGGGTGATGAGCGAGTCCGCCGTCGAGTCCCCAGCCTCTGCTTCCTCCTCGGAAGACGTGGCAGTGGGATTGAGGAGATCCTCAAAGTATTCCTTCCACCGTCCGACCACATCCCCAGTCGAGGTCCACAGCTCTCCACCCGCACCGTAAACGGTGTTGGTGAAGCACTGCTTCCCCCTCCTGAGGCGTTGGATGGTTTGCCAGAATTTCTTTGAGGCCAACCGATAGTCCTCCTCCATGGCCTCCCCGAACTCCTCCCAATCCCGAGTTTTTGCCTCTGCGACAGCCCGGGCTGCAGTACGCCTGGCCTGTGGTACCTGTCAGCTGCTTCAGGAGTCCCACAAGCCAGCAAGGCCTGATAGGACTCCTTCTTCAGCCTGACGGCATCCCTTACCTCCGGTGTCCACCACCAGGTTCGGGGATTGCCGCCGCGACAGGCACCAGAGACCTTGCGACCACAGCTACGAGCCGCCGCATCGACAATGGAGGTGGAGAACATGGTCCACTCGGACTCAATGTCTCCAGCCTCCCCCGGGATCTGGGAGAAGTTCTCCCGGAGGTGTGAGTTGAAGACCTGCTGACAGAGGGCTCTGCCAGCCGTTCCCAACAGACCCTCACGATACACTTGGGCCTGAAGAGTCTGTCCGGCTTCCTCCCCCGCCAGAGGATCCAACTCACCACCAGGTGGTGATCGGTTGACAGCTCCGCCCCTCTCTTCACCCGAGTGTCCAAGACACGCGGCCGAAGGTCAGACACGACAACAAAGTCGATCATCGACCTCCGGCCTGTGTCCTGGTGCCACGTGCACTGATGGACCTTGTGTTGAACATGGTGTTCGTTATGGACAAACTGTGGCTGACACAGAAGTCCAATAACTGAACACCACTCGGGTTCAGATCGGGGGGGCCGTTCCTCCCGATTACCCCTCTGCAGATGTCACTGTCGTTGCCCACGTGGGCGTTGAAGTCCCCCAGCAGAACAACGGAGTCCCCAGGCGGTGCACTGTCCAGTACCCCCCCCAGGGACTCCAAGAAGGTCTGGTACTCTACACTGTTGTTTGGCCCGTAGGCGACACAACAGTGAGAGACCTGTCCCCCACCCGAAGGCGCAGGGACGCGACCCTCTCGTCCACTGGGGTAAACTCCAACACATGAGGGCTGAGCTGAGGGGCTATGAGTAAGCCCACACCAGCCCGCCGCCTCTCCCCGTGAGCAACGCCAGAGAAATGGAGCGTCCAGCCCCTCTGGAGGAGACGGGTTCCAGAGCCCAGGCTGTGCTGGAGGTGAGGCCGACTATATCTAGTCAATAACGCTCGACCTCCTGCACAAGCTCAGGCTCCTTCCCCGCCAGAGAGGTGACATTCCATGTCCCAACAGCTAGATGCTGTGTCCGTGGACCGGATCGTCGAGGCACCCGGCCTCGGCTACCACCCAGTCCTCTCTGCACCCGGCCCCTACGGTCTCCTCTGCGGGTGGTGAGCCCACAGGAGGTCGGGCCCACGTCGTCCCTTCGGGCTGAGCCCGGCCGGGCCCCGTGGGCAAAGGCCCGGCCACCAGGCGCTCGCATACGAGCCCCAACCCCAGGCCTGGCTCCAGGGTGGGGCCCCGGCTGCGCCATACCGGGCGACGTCACGGTCCTTGTTTTTAAATTTTCCATAGAGGCTTTTTTCTCGTTGTTTTTCATAAATCAAGTTATTACAATAATAACTGACCAATCAGGAGCTTCCTTTTCCAGGGGCCGTTTTGCTCGTGTTAGCAACAGGTTTGATTGACAGCTAGCGCCGCATGTTACCGCCGTCTCCTCCCACCGAGGGGCGGAGACTGTTAACAACCTCCTCCTGATTGGTCCGTGTGGCCACGATACGCACTCGGATTTAAATATGGAGTCTGGCTCCACTTTAGCCGCTATAACTGCTAGCTCCACTTTAGCCGCTATAACTGCTAGCTCCACTTTAGCCGCTATAACTGCTAGCTCCACTTTAGCCGCTATAACTGCTAGCTCCACTTTAGCCGCTATAACTGCTAGCTCCACTTTAGCCGCTATAACTGCTAGCTCCACTTTAGCCGCTATAACTGCTAGCTCCTCTTTAGCCGCTATAACTGTTAGCTCCACTTTAGCCGCTATAACTGCTAGCTCCACTTTAGCCGCTATAACTGCTAGCTCCACTTTAGCCGCTATAACTGCTAGCTCCACTTTAGCCGCTATAACTGCTAGCTCCACTTTAGCCGCTATAACTGCTAGCTCCACTTTAGTCGCTGGAGCCGGACGCTGTGGTGACGTCACACTCCCACAATCCTCTGGTCTGTACGGTCTATGTTCAGGACCAGGTCTTTGATGTGTTTCCTGCTCAGACTCATCGATGATTTGATTCATTAAACGCTGAACTGATCCGACTGATTCTCCTCCCGTTAACTCTTGTTCTGTTTCTGTTCTGTTTGGTCCCGCCTGGTCCCGCCTGGTCCCTGTTGGTCCCGCCTGGTCCCGCCTGGTCCCGCCTGGTCCCTGTTGGTCCCGCCTGGTCCCTGTTGGTCCCGCCTGGTCCCGCCTGGTCCCTGTTGGTCCCGCCTGGTCCCGCCTGGTCCCTGTTGGTCCCGCCTGGTCCCTGTTGGTCCCGCCTGGTCCCTGTTGGTCCCGCCTGGTCCCGTCTGGTCCCTGTTGGTCCCGCCTGGTCCCTGTTGGTCCCGCCTGGTCCCTGTTGGTCCCGCCTGGTCCCTGTTGGTCCCGCCTGGTCCCGCCTGGTCCCTCCTGGTCCCTGTTGGTCCCGCCTGGTCCCTGTTGGTCCCTGTTGGTCCCTGTTGGTCCCGCCTGGTCCCTGTTGGTCCCGCCTTGTCCCGCCTGGTCCCTGTTGGTCCCTGTTTGTCCCTGTTGGTCCCGTCTGGTCCCGCCTGGTCCCGCCTGGTCCCTGTTGGTCCCGCCTGGTCCCTGTTGGTCCCTGTTGGTCCCGCCTGGTCCCGCCTGGTCCCGCCTGGTCCCTCCTGGTCCCTGTTGGTCCCTGTTGGTCCCTCTGGTCCCTGTTGGTCCCGTCTGGTCCCTGTTGGTCCCGTCTGGTCCCTGTTGGTCCCTCTGGTCCCTGTTGGTCCCTCTGGTCCCTGTTGGTCCCTCTGGTCCCTGTTGGTCCCTGTTGGTCCCTGTTGGTCCCTGTTGGTCCCGCCTGGTCCCGCCTGGTCCCGCCTGGTCCCGCCTGGTCCCGCCTGGTCCCGCCTGGTCCCTGTTGGTCCCGCCTGGTCCCTGTTGGTCCCGCCTGGTCCCTGTTGGTCCCGCCTGGTCCCTGTTGGTCCCGCCTGGTCCCTGTTGGTCCCGCCTTGTCCCGCCTGGTCCCTGTTGGTCCCGCCTGGTCCCGCCTTGTCCCTGTTGGTCCCGCCTGGTCCCTGTTGGTCCCGCCTTGTCCCTCCTGGTCCCTGTTGGTCCCGCCTGGTCCCGCCTGGTCCCTGTTGGTCCCGCCTGGTCCCTGTTGGTCCCTCCTGGTCCCTGTTGGTCCCGCCTTGTCCCGCCTTGTCCCGCCTGGTCCAGCGCGGGGATCGGGCGCACAGGGGTCCTCATCACCATGGAGACGGCCCTGTGCCTCATGGAGTGCGGGCAGCCGGTGTTTCCTCTGGACGTCGTGAGGACCATGAGAGACCAACGGGCCATGATGATCCAGACCCCGGTCAGTCACATGTTCATGACCCAGACCCCGCCCACCGGGGCTGTGGGAGGTGGGTGTGGCTGTGGGAGGTGGGCATGTCTGTATTCGGGGAGGTGGGCGTTGAGAGGTGGGTGGGACTTGGGCGTGGCTGTGGGGAGGTGGGCGTGGCTGTACTCAGGGAGGTGGATGCGGCTGTGGGGCGTGTCTGTGGGAGGTGGGCGTGGCTGTGGGAGGTGGGTGTGGTCGTTGGGGGGGGTGGGCTGTGGGAGGTGGGCGTGTCTGTGGGAGTGGGCGGGGCTATGGGAGGTGGATGTGGCTGTGGGCGTGGCTGTTGAGGTGGCTGTGGGCGTAGCTGTGGGCGTGGCTGTGGGAGGTGGGCGTGGCTGTGGGAGTGGGCGGGGCTGTGGGAGGAGGGTGTGGCTGTGAGGCGTGGCTGTGGGGCGTGGCTGTGGAGGTGGGTGTGGCTGTGGGAGGTGGGCGGGGCTGTGGGAGGTGGGCGTGGCTGTGTCTGTGGGACGTGGCTGTGGAGGTGGGCGTGGCGTGGCTGTGGGAGGAGCGTGTGGCTGTGGAGGTGGGCGTGGCTGTGTCTGTGGGCGTGTCTGTGGGCGTGTCTGTGGGCGTGGCTGTGGAGATGGGCGTGGCTGTGGGAGGTGGGCGTGGCCGTGGGTGTGCCTGTGGAGGTGGGCGTGCCTGTGTCTGTGGGCGTGCCCGTGTCCGTGGGCGTGTCTGTGGGCGTGGCCGTGGGCGTGTCCTGACCCTGCGTCTCTTTCAGAGTCAGTACCGGTTCGTGTGCGAGGCCATCCTCAAAGTGTACGACGAGGGTTTGGTCAAACCCGTGCACCGGCCCGTCCAGCAGAGGGAGCCGGAGCGCGCCGCCGACCGAGCGCCGTCCGCGGAGGGCGAGGAGGCGGCGGCGCCCGGAGGAGAGCGCCACCTGCTGGAGCTGGAGGAGGACGACGAGTGCGACGACGTGGAGGTGCTGGACGTGGGGCAGGTCACCGAGGACGAGCTGGACTTCACCGAAGAGACGGAGACGGAGGGCGAGGAGCGCGAGGACGTGACCGAGGACGAGAGCGCCAGCGTGGGCAGCGCCGGGAGTCCGACCAGCAACCGCCAGACCGGGCCGGGGGCGGAGCCGGGGGCGGAGAGGCCGGGGGCGGAGCAGAGCCGAGAAGAAGAGTCCGACAAATACATTTCAAACCACAAAGACGCAGCGGAAACCAGCAGAGAGCCAGAGCCGAGTCCAGAACCGAGTCCGGACTTCGGCGCCGGGAAGGATCGAGGCAGAACCAGCGAGGACTCGAGCAGATCTGGTGACGATCCGGTTGAAACCAGCGAGGACTCGAGGAGCAAAAGCAGCTCCGGCGCCGACGAGACCAGCTCAGACTCGGACAAAACCGGCTCCGATCCGGAAAAGAAGTCCAGCTCAGAGCCCGGAAACCCCAGTCCGGACCCGGGAAAACCCGACCAGGATCCGGAGCGAACCAGCGAGGAGTCGGAACCACGGACAGTAGAACCACAATGAGACCGAGGAGGACGGAGGCGGAACAACGGGAAAAAGGCGGAAAAAGCAAAATGATATATTTTTATGGATTAGATTTAGATGAAAACACACACTGTACACACACACCCACACACACACACACACACACACCCACACACACACACCTCTCACACACACACACTGTACACACACACACACACACACACACACACTGTACACACACACACACACACACTGTACACACACACACACACACACACACACACACACACACTGTACACACACACACACACACACACACTGTACACACACACACACACACACACACTGTACACACACACACACACACACACACACACACACTGTACACACACACACACACACACACACACACTGTACACACACACACACACACACACACACTGTTCACACACACACTGTACACACACACACACAGGGCTGGGCCCCGAGCTTTTCTTTCTTTTCTTTCTTTTTCAGTTTTAATGTGAATCGACAAACTGCTGGAAACACGTGCCATAAAAACATAGTTTTAGATTTTTTTGTAAAAAGTGTCGACAAAACGATCAAACGCTGATATTTTTCCATTTTCCTTCTGGATAATTCCCGAACGGTTCCGTGTTTTCCCGTTTTCGGCCTCCGGGGGCGCCTTTCCGGCCGGAGCAGACTGCACTGTTGCACTTTACAGACAGAACTGGGACTTTTGGGAGCTGTTTACGGACAAACTGGATCGCTGTGGTGCCATAACCAGGACCTGCTTTTCTAAACTTCCAGAGTATTTATTGTGTTCTCCCCGTCGCCCCCTGGTGTTCGTACGAAGCTCTGGCTGTAACTTCGGTCTCGTGGCTCTTTTCGGTGCTTTTATTTATTCTTCCGTCGTTTTCAGAGCGGCACTTTGAACCACACGGGACAGAACGGCCTGGACCTGAGCGTAGATGGGATTGTACGGTTTATTTAGTCGTTATCGGTTGTTTTATCGTAGATTATTGTTTCGCTGCTGGTTTTGGACAGAAATGTTCCAGACGTGGCTTTATCGACTTAAACAGATTTATCTTTATTTTACCTTTGATTCTGTCGATTGTTTGATTCTTTTTATTCTTGATTAACTCGAATGAATGACGTGTTTGTTAAACGTGGTTCTCAAGCTGTGGTAACGACCCCATTTAAATATATTTATTAGATTAAAAAGAACATTTTATAACTTTTTATTTATGTTTGTGTTTAACAGTTTGAGTCGCTTCATCCAGAAGAGTCTGTGCAGTTTAGTCCTGGTTTAGTCCTGGTTTAGTCCTGGTTTAGACCTGGTTTAGTCCTGGTTCAGACCTGGTTTAGTCCTGGTTTAGACCTGGTTTAGACCTGGTTTAGTCCTGGTTCAGACCTGGTTTAGTCCTGGTTCAGACCTGGTTTAGTCCTGGTTCAGACCTGGTTCAGTCCTGGTTTAGTTCTGGTTTAGACCTGGTTCAGTCCTGGTTTAGACCTGGTTTAGTCCTGGTTTAGTCCTGGTTTAGACCTGGTTTAGTCCTGGTTTAGTCCTGGTTCAGTCCTGGTTTAGTCCTGGTTCAGACCCGGTTCAGTCCTGGTTTAGTCCTGGTTCAGTCCTGGTTCAGTCCTGGTTTAGTCCTGGTTCAGACCCGGTTCAGTCCTGGTTTAGACCTGGTTCAGTCCTGGTTCAGTCCTGGTTCAGTCCTGGTTCAGTCCTGGTTCAGTCCTGGTTCAGACCTGGTTCAGTCCTGGTTCAGTCCTGGTTCAGTCCTGGTTCAGACCCGGTTCAGTCCTGGTTTAGTCCTGGTTCAGTCCTGATTTAGTCCTGGTTCAGACCCGGTTCAGTCCTGGTTTAGTCCTGGTTCAGACCTGGTTCAGTCCTGGGTCCCGTGTGGTCCAAAACCTTCTTGGTTTCATTTTCTTAAACAGGAGTTTGTGGATGATCCTTTTCCTTTGGTTCGTTTGGTTCTGATGGACCCGGGTCTCTGGTTCTGATGGACCCGGGTCTCTGGTTCTGATGGACCTGATGGACCCGAGTCTTTGGTTCTGATGGACCTGGTCTTTGCTGGAGAATCTACTGCTGTCAAACCTACGACTGGAGCATATCAGAACCGGCCCGGCCCGGTTCAGGAGGACGGCCCGGCCCGGTTCAGGAGGACGGCCCGGTTCAGGAGGACGGCCCGGCCCGGTTCAGGAGGACGGCCCGGCCCGGTTCAGGAGGACGGGCCGGGCCGGTTCAGGAGGACGGGCCGGCCCGGTTCAGGAGGACGGCCCGGCCCGGTTCAGGAGGACGGCCCGGTTCAGGAGGACGGGCCGGGCCTGAGTGTGAGCGCAGAACAAACACAAGAATCAGCTCCAACGACGAGAACGAAAACTGGGACTAAAAAGGGACTAAAACACAAGTAAAAGTGTAAAAACACAAATACAAGCGACAAAAGGCGACAAAATGTGACAAAATGTGACTGAAAGTGACAAAAACTACGTGCGATAATTAATATAAAAAGACCAAAAGTGACAGAAACTAAAGTTCACCAAAACAGGAACGAAACGTCCAGAAGTGACAAAGTGAGACAAAGAGATAATCGGCGCCAAAAGGTGAACCAAACGTGTCAAAACACGACTAAAACACGACTAAAACACGACTAAACGTGATCATGACTCCAGACCATGAATGTATTAAATGAACTGGATAAGCCCCGCCCCCTCTGTCCCAGGTTGATTAGTGGTCGTGTGAGGTACTGCAGCCTTTTTCTAAAATGTCACATTATAATCACAGACAGGACTGAATTATTATCAGTATTTAAATAAAATAGAAGGAAATGTTCTTTTCTACCGTTTATAAAATCACACAAATTACCGTTTTTATATGAAGTGGGGGATTGTGGTCACGTGGTGCCCTAAAACAAAGATGGCAGCCATCGTATCAGGAAGTAAAACAAAGATGGCCGCCTCCGTATCAGGAAGTAAAACAAAGATGGCCGCCTCCGTATCAGGATGTAAAACAAAGATGGCCGCCTCCGTATCAGGAAGTAAAACAAAGATGGCCGCCTCCGTATCAGGAAGTAAAACAAAGATGGCCGCCTCCGTAACAGGAAGTAAAACAAAGATGGCCGCCTCCGTATCAGGAAGTAAATGCGGAAGTAAAACTTTTTTGGGGTCATGCACCAATGAGCTCAGGCCACAGGAGGAACAGGGCGGCCATCTTGGATTCATCTTCCTGGTTTTATTATAGTTCTATGGTCTGGACTCTGACCTCGTGATGAAGCGCCGTCTTCACTGACGCTAACGATGTGTGCAGCCGTTAGCTAAACACAGCTAGCGAAGCACGTTAGCATCAGCTGTTTCCTGATCGTCACGTGATCAAAGGCTTCAATAAAGAGGCTCAAACAGGAGAAAAACACTCTGCAAAATGTGCTTTTTCTCCTTTAACCTTCACTAACGACGTTCCTCGTCAGGTTTTCGTCACATTTTGTTGCTGTTTGTCACTTTTATTCGGGTTTCGGTGTTTTTTCCTTTAAAACGCGGCGTCGAGTCGTTGCAGACGAGGCTGAGGGAGTGTCCTGTTGAGCTGTGTGTGGCGCGTAAAGTGGGCCGGTCCGGAGCCGGTGGGCCGGTCCAGAGCTGCTGGGCAGGTCCAGACCTGGCGGGCCGGTCCAGAGCTGCTGGGCCGGTCCAGACCTGGTGGGCCGTGTGGGACAGAATGTGGTACTTTTACAGACGCTGCAGGTGAAAATGTGACGAGCGCAAGGTACGAACTCAACATGAACAAGAGCTGCACCTGACAGGACCACACCTGACAGGTCCACGAGGCCCGGTGTGGACCTGGTTTAGTCCTGGTTTGGTTCTGGTTTAGACCTGGTTCAAAAACCCCAAAATAAAACAAAACCGTGATTTAAACTTTTAGACGATTTAATCAGAACTGAGTGCCAAACGTTTCATGATTTTATTTTTTTTACTAAATCCTTTTCAGTCTAAACCAGGTCCAGGTCCAGTCCAGGTCCAGTCCAGGTCCAGGCCCAGTCCAGGTCCAGGTCCAGGTCCAGGTCTTGCTGCGGGTGATGGAACAGAACGTTGATCTGAATTTTGTGTGAATAATAATAATAAAATGTAGAGAGTGGAGCTGTTTGAGTGAGGAACAGTTTAAAAAAGCTCTGGGACGTTTACACCGCACAGAGTCAAACACACAGAGTCAAACACACAGAGTCAAACACAGAGTCAAACACACAGAGTCAAACACACAGAGTCAAACTTGCCCTGTGCAGAGTCAAACACAGATGCAGCGTGTGTGGCGTCTCGGGCCCAGAGTCTTCCACAGAATAAAGTTCAGACACAAATGCTGTGTTCCACTGGTTTATTCAGCACAGAGATCAAACACACAGAGTCAAACACACAGATATCCAGAACTCACGATACAATAGAACACGATAGGACACGGTCAAAAGACTGTTTGCCTCCACACTGCAACACCTGACAGCACCTTTTTTCCCCCTTTATATAGGGCAGGTAATTGCAGGACAAAAATACAGTGCGCCACCCAGTGGCAGGAGGAACAACAGACCATATGGCTCCAACACACAGAGTCAAACACACAGAGTCAAACACAGAGTCAAACACAGAGTCAAACACAGAGTCAAACACAGAGTCAAACACAGAGTCAAACACACAGAGTCAAATACAGAGTCAAACACAGAGTCAAACACAGAGTCAAACACAGAGTCAAACACAGAGTCAAACACACAGAGTCAAACACAGAGAGAAATGTAGGTTTTTATTTGAGTTTTGTCATGAAATGTTCTGTTTTTGTCCCACTTTATTACAACAAATTTAGTCCTGGTTTAGACCTGGTTTAGTCCCGGTTTAGTCCCGGTTCAGTCCCGGTTCAGTCCCGGTTTAGACCCGGTTTAGACCCGGTTTAGTTCTGGTTTAGTCCTGGTTTAGTCCTGGTTCAGTCCCGGTTTAGTCCCGGTTTAGTCCCGGTTCAGTCCCGGTTCAGTCCCGGTTTAGACCCGGTTTAGACCTGGTTTAGACCTGGTTTAGTTCTGGTTTAGTTCTGGTTTAGTCCTGGTTTAGTCCTGGTTCAGTCCCGGTTTAGTCCCGGTTTAGTCCCGGTTCAGTCCCGGTTCAGTCCCGGTTCAGTCCCGGTTCAGTCCCGGTTTAGACCTGGTTTAGTCCCGGTTTAGTCCCGGTTTAGTCCCGGTTAAGTCCCGGTTTAGTCCCGGTTCAGTCCCGGTTCAGTCCCGGTTTAGACCCGGTTTAGACCCGGTTTAGTCCCGGTTTAGTCCCGGTTTAGACCCGGTTTAGACCCGGTTTAGTCCTGGTTTAGTCCTGGTTTAGTCCTGGTTTAGTCCTGGTTTAGTCCTGGTTTAGACCTGGTTTAGTCCTGGTTTAGTCCCGGTTCAGTCCCGGTTCAGTCCCGGTTCAGTCCCGGTTTAGACCCGGTTTAGTCCTGGTTCAGTCCTGGTTTAGTCCCGGTTTAGTCCTGGTTTAGTCCTGGTTCAGTCCTGGTTTAGACCCGGTTTAGTCCCGGTTTAGTCCCGGTTTAGTCCCGGTTTAGTCCTGGTTTAGTCCTGGTTTAGTCCTGGTTTAGTCCTGGTTTAGTCCTGGTTTAGTCCTGGTTTAGTCCTGGTTTAGACCTGGTTCAGTCCTGGTTTAGTCCTGGTTTAGTCCTGGTTTAGACCTGGTTTAGTCCTGGTGCAGTGTAAACAGCCCAGAGCTTGTATTGTGAAAGTGTGTGGTTTTGGAGCGGCTCTTATTGTGAAAAGCCGGAGGAAGTGGAGCTACTGAACCTGAAACGACACAAACATGTTTTAGTTTAATTTATGCTGATTTTTATTCTTGATTTTTCGCTCAGAGAGGATTTGTACGTCACAGCGCCACCTGTGGATTTGTGTAAATATGGCAGACTGTAAATACATTGTTGTACATGACAAATCTTTAAATAAAAGGGAATTCAGTCGTGACCTGAGCTGTGCGTCCTGTCGTCTGTGCAGGTTACTCCCATGGATGTATTAAATGAACTGGATAAGCCCCGCCCCCTCTGTCTGTGTCCCAGGTTGATTAGTGGTCGTGTGAGGTACTGCAGCCTTTTTCTAAAATGTCACATTATAATCACAGACAGGACTGAATTATTATCAGTATTTAAATAAAATAGAAGGAAATGTTCTTTTCTACCGTTTATAAAATCACACAAATTACCGTTTTTATATGAAGTGGGGGATTGTGGTCACGTGGCGCCCTAAAGCAAAGATGGCCGCCTCCGTATCAGGAAGTAAAACAAAGATGGCCGCCTCCGTATCAGGAAGTAAAACAAAGATGGCCGCCTCCGTATCAGGAAGTAAAACAAAGATGGCCGCCTCCGTATCAGGAAGTAAAACAAAGATGGCCGCCTCCGTATCAGGAAGTAAAACAAAGATGGCGCCTCCGTATCAGGAAGTAAAACAAAGATGGCCGCCTCCGTATCAGGAAGTAAAACAAAGATGGCGCCTCCGTGTATCAGGAAGTAAAACAAAGATGGCCGCCTCCGTATCAGGAAGTAAAACAAAGATGGCGCCTCGTATCAGGAAGTAAAACAAAGATGGCAGCCTCCGGTATCAGGAAGTAAAACAAAGATGGCGCCTCCGTATCATTGTCAGGAAGTAAAACAAAGATGGCCGCCTCAGACAGGAAGTAAAACAAAGATGGCCGCCTCCGTATCAGGAAGTAAAACAAAGATGGCGCCTCCGTGTCAGGAAGTAAAGCAAAGATGGCGCCTCCGTGTCAGGGAAGTAAAACAAAGATGGCCGCCTCCGTGTCAGGAAGTAAAACAAAGATGGCCGCCTCCGTGTCAGGAAGTAAAACAAAGATGGCCGCCTCCGTGTCAGGAAGTAAAACAAAGATGGCCGCCTCCGTGTCAGGAAGTAAAACAAAGATGGCCGCCTCCGTGTCAGGAAGTAAAACAAAGATGGCGCCTCCGTATCAGGAAGTAAAACAAAGATGGCCGCCTCCGTATCAGGAAGTAAAACAAAGATGGCTGCCTCCGTATCAGGAAGTAAAACAAAGATGGCGCCTCAGTATCCAGGAAGTAAAACAAAGATGGCCGCCTCCGTATCAGGAAGTAAAACAAAGATGGCGCCTCCGTTTCAGGAAGTAAAACAAAGATAGGCCTCCGTATCAGGAAGTAAAACAAAGATGGCGCCTCCGTATCAGGAAGTAAAACAAAGATGGCGCCTCCGTGTCAGGAAGTAAAACAAAGATGGCGCCTCAGATCAGGAAGTAAAACAAAGATGGCGCCTCATTGTATCAGGAAGTAAAACAAGATGGCCGCCTCCGTGTCAGGAAGTAAAACAAAGATGGCCGCCTCCGTGTCAGGAAGTAAAACAAAGATGGCGCCTCCGTATCAGGAAGTAAAGCAAAGATGGCGCCTCAGTGTCAGGAAGTAAAACAAAGATGGCCGCCTCCGGATCAGGAAGTAAAGCAAAGATGGCCGCCTCCGTATCAGGAAGTAAAACAAAGATGGCCGCCTCCGTTTCAGGAAGTAAACAAAGATGGCCGCCTCCGTTCCAGGAAGTAAAAGCAAAGATGGCCGCCTCCGTGTCAGGAAGTAAAACAAAGATGGCGCCTCCGTATCAGGAAGTAAAGCAGAGATGGCGCCTCAGTATCAGGAAGTAAACAAAGATGGCCGCCCTCAGATCAGGAAGTAAAGCAAAGATGGCGCCAGATTCAGGAAGTAAACAAAGATGCCATGTCAGGAAGTAAAGCAAAGATAGCGCCTCCGTATCAGGAAGTAAAACAAAGATGGCCGCCTCCGTATCAGGAAGTAAATGCGGAAGTAAGAAACTTTTTTGGGGTCATGAACCAATGAGCTCTCTCCATAGGGATAAACAGGACGGCCATCTTGGATTCATCTTCAGGTTTTATTCTAGTTCTATGGTTACTCCAGATGCCCTCCCTGCATGTTTCAGTTTAAAACACAATCTTTGGTTATAATCGAGTCAAGGATCAAGTCAGTGTTTGTTTTACAAAGTGAACATTGAGTGTATCGTCCATAAAATGATTAAAATGAGCTGAAACGACACAAACTGGTCCAACACTCACAGTTTGGTTGTTCTCCCCCTGGTGGCCGTTGCTTGTTCTGACTCGTGTCACAGATTCTACTGAAATATATATATATATTATAACGTTTTATTTCATTTTCTTGATAACGATACATAATATACAAAGTTAATATTCTAGTTTGTGTTTCAGACAGAACATGCACCAAGTGACTCTGGGCTTTTGTTCCATTTTATCTCAAACTCTTTACATTTCACTGAGTCACAGCAGGAACATCCTCTTCATCCTCTTCATCCTCTTCATCCTGGAGTCGGAGCCAGAGCCAGAGTCTGGGTCCAGGTCCAGGTCCAGGTCCAGGTCCGGGTCCGGGTCAGAGTCTGGGTCCAGGTCCGGGTCTGGGTCAGACTCTGGGTCCAGGTCCGGGTCTGGGTCAGACTCTGGGTCTGGGTCCAGGTCCGGGTCAGACTCTGGGTCCAGGTCCAGGTCCGGGTCAGAGTCTGGGTCCAGGTCCGGGTCTGGGTCAGACTCTGGGTCCAGGTCCGGGTCTGGGTCAGACTCTGGGTCTGGGTCCAGGTCCAGGTCAGACTCTGGGTCCAGGCCCAGGTCCAGGTCCAGGTCTTTTATGAATGAAACTCGAGCTTCACAAACGGTTGTTTAATAAAACCGTCCACCAGGGGGAGCTGTTACAAAGGGACTCATGTTCAGTTTATTTAAAGCCACTCTGTAACTTTCTGTGAAGTGAAACCAGCTTCAGAACGGTCTCCTGGAGATTTAAAGCCGCACTGTGGAACATCACAGCCAAAGGAAGAACAAACCAGCAGGAGGCGCTCCAGGACACGAGTCAGGTCTGTGGAGAAGATTATTATTTACGTCAATAAAAAACGCTGTGGTTTAATGAGAAAAGTGTGTTTTATTCATGAAAACGTCTGTGTTTTATGAAACTTAATTGACCAGAAGTTTAACTGAAAAAAACAAACTTAAAGTGAAACAATGCGCGGTTTTTGTCCTTGTTTTGTCTTTATTTTGTTGAATCTGCCGAAGTCCAAGCGCGTGATTATTACGTCATGAGCAGAAAGTGTAATAAAGTCCCGTTAAACTCGTGTCGTGCGTCTTTAAAAATGCAAATGACGTTGTGGAGGATTTACTGTGACGTGTTTTCCTGCGGAGTCTGTTCTTTCGCTCGGACTTTTCTCCGGGACCTGGAGGGAAAAGCCCCGTCCCGCCCCGCTCCACGGCCCCGAACAGCCCGGAAAGCGGCGCTCACACCCGGGGGAGAGGCGTGCCATGCCCCGGGCCCGGCTGTAGCGGCACCCGGTGAGTTCGGTCCCGGTTTTCGGCGCTAAAACCCGCAGGAATCCGCAAGTGTTCCGCCGCGGAGCAAGTGGAATGGGCTGGGCGACGGTTTATGCGCCGCGGGGCGTTCGTGCAGCGGCGCGGGGACGGCTCGGGCGGGCGGGGACGGCGCGCTCTCGTTCGCGCGGGGCTAACGCGGCTAACGGCTAACGCGGCTAACACGAAGCGAGCGCACACTTGTTGCTTTTGCTCCATCGCGACCGAAGGCCCGAAAACAGCGAGAAAAGCCCCACAAACTCGACTTTTGTTCGATTATTCTGTCGTTGTTTTGCTTCTGAAACGATTGGAACCAAAGCCCGCGCCGGAGATCGAATGTTTGGGGTTTGAAGCGTAAATCAAACGTAAATCAAACGTAAATCAAACGTAAATCAAACGTCTTTCTCAAGTGTCTCAGAATAAACGACACGAACGTAACGGGTTTGAGTCTTTCCTCATTTTACAAACGAAATCACGGATTATTTAATGTTTTTACGGTTAAACATTGACACGTATTTGCAGCTAATGTTGTGTAACGGTTTAAAAAGCGTTAAAACATCCTCAGAACGTGACAAACACGACATGGAGGAAGAATAAAGCTGTTAAATGTTAAATCAGACGCAATTGTCAGAGATTTTAAGTTTTTACAACAAAAATAAGCAACAAAAGTGAATTTCCTGAGTAGAAATGTGAGTTAGTGTCAAATTATGGAAAAAAAAACTAATAACTAGTCTTACATTTTAGTTTTGTGTGTTCATTTTATTTATTTGAGTTTAAAAAGTGGTAAAGTCTCTAATATATTAAATAAAAACTACTGTGAGGTTAACATTTCTATGAGTTTGTCCAGAAAAACCTAAAAATCAGGCTTTTCCTTCAAACTGTCTGTTATAATAAAAACTATTAATGAAACTATTGGAGCTCGACCCTGAACTCAGGTGCATTTCTGATGTAAACGTGTTCTGGACGTAAAGAAAACCAAAGTGAACCATCTGTAAATGATGTGATGGTTATTGATCGTACAAAGTGTAGAAAAGTCCAACCAGGACGGGAGCTGAACATGAGCACCAGCTCCAAGCTTTAATCTGTGACTGCACTGTCCCCGACAAATAAACAAATAAATAAATAAACAAATAAATAAATCTAATGATGATGAATCTGGTTTAATCCTATTGTTGTTGTTTTTGTTCATCTGAACTAAACTGACTCTAAAACACACGAAAAGAATAAACAAACTCTACTTTATTCATAAATATTGTGTCTTTAAGCCTTTATTTGGTTCAAAATGTTTAGTTTAGTTTAGTCTTTATTTGTGGGGACAATGTACAGAGACATTAAGCTCATATAAAACAGAGATGTTCTGCACCAGATTAAGATAAAGAGCTGGTTTCCTTCTTCAGTCCCTGATTTACAAGAATAAATAGAACAAACAACAAAAGATCAGTCAGAACAATCACAAACTCCACTCAAGCATCAAACATGAACAAAACACGTCTCAATCAACATTTGTCTGACAGAACAAACAGAACATACATGACCTGCATGTTTACCTCTCACTGTTAATCAGTCCATAAGACACTTGTCTCAGTCACATTTACAAATATATATTCACACATTATACACTTCCACTGTGTGTGGAGTTTACGTCTTAAACTGTGTTAAAAGCCGTTTCTGCGCGACATTAAAAAGCATTAAAAATCATTGAGTGAATTTAGACAAAAATAAAGCCTTAAAATAATTAAAAACATGAAACTAAATCTGGACACATTAGATCTAAAACACATGGAAAAGACAATGATCAGAACAACAATTAAAAACAGAATAAGAGCCGTGTATCGGCCAATCAGAGGCCAGCGTTTGTGAAGAGACACTTTTCATGGTTTAATTTCATGTGAAGAAGCTTTTGAAAGAGGTAAATGTGACTTTGTATCGAGGTTTCCCCTTGTTTCTGTTTCTTTTCTTTTTCATTTCTTTTCTTTTTCATTTTCTTTTCTTTTTCATTTCTTTTCCAGTTAAAGGTGACAGTGACGTCTTTATCAAACACAGAGGCCTCTGAGTCGCTCCGTCCTTTATTCAAATCATAAAAACACATTTTAAAGACAAAGTTTGACCTAAAACACTTAATCGTTCACAGACTCTTTCTGTTTTTGGTGAAACGACACTTTTGGATTAAACATTTGAATCAAATCAAGAAACAAGATGAACGTGTTTAACCGTCACAGATCGACTTTGGGATTTACACAGCTCTAATGTAGTAATAATAATAATAGTAGTAATAATAATAATAATAATAATAATAATGATGTAAAGTAGTTTCTTATCTTCAGCCGCTGTAGGTTTCGTTGACGTTGCTTTAAAAATGTTGAAATGCTGCGTTAATACATTTTAAATGTGAGTCTGAGTCTGATCAAACCCAGACGTCTCACTGTTCAATAGAATCCTTCTGACGTCAGAATCTCAAATTATTCTCTATCACTGCCATAAAGTGCTTAACTGTGAGTTAAAAGTGTTTAAATCCGTTCACCTTCAGGACGTCCCTCAGACGTCTTTATTCAAACGTAAACAGTGTCTTTATGAACCTGAAGTGAGTCTGAGGCCGACGTTTGCAGCTGATTTGATTAAAGTTCATTAAAGTTCATTAAAGCTCGTTTGTGTCGAATCAGATCGACTTCAATCTGTGTCACTTTCGCTCCAAACGACAAAGTCAGACGTCGTGATGAATCTGAAAGTGTCTGAGGCTCTTTGTGCACTTTAGGTCTGATTTGGGAGACGCCTCAGACGCCCTTCAGAGTCAAACACAGAGTCGAACACAGAGCTCTGGGCTCTGTGTTCGACTCTGTGTTTGACTCTGACTCTTCTTTTCTGTTGAGACGTTTAAACACATTTTAAACTATTAAAGGTGTAAATATGAGACTGAAGCTTCTGGAGACAGAATATTTATGAATCAAGTGTATTATATTAATAATAATATTATTGACCAGAAATCAAACTAGTTCATTATTTTCATTGTCATTAAAGGTCTTTTCATGTGAGTTTTACACTTTTTATATTGATTCTATTGTACAAAAGGCCCCACAGTTTCTTTGTTCTGTTGTACTTCAGTTATTATTATTTGTAGTTTGTGGAGTGTCCAAGAGAGGGCGCTCCAGCCTTTGGTATGTGGGAGACGGTGACTAGGGAGAAACGTGGTCTGCAGCGTATCCTTTCCCGGCCACATAAACCTACAACCATGTTCGGAAGTAGACCACACATATACACCACACCCACATGTAACCAACCAACGTGTATCAGTCCACGCCTCTTTTACTACCGTGCTATGTTCAATACAAGAACCTGAAATATCATCCGAGTCATCTAGTCTCTTTATTGTCTCCCCCCCCCTGAATCTTCATCTGGGCCTTAAGCAGTGCTCTGGCCGGCACTCCAGAGTAGTGACAGCCACAAACCCAAACCAGCACCTTACAGTCCGAGTAGCAACGAGTTATCTCCACAACAAAAATGGTCCTTCGAGCCGGATGTAAGCTGTCTCTGCCCTAGCAAGATGGATGGTATTCAGAACTTCTCAGACCTTGGTGCACGCCCTCGGCGCAACGTGCGCCGACCCCTTCGTTACGAAGACTACGAGACAAACCTACCCAGACTCGACGTGGGCTCTCATGTGGAAAGAGAGGCAAGGGGTGCTAACTATTCCCCTCAGCATTCTGACCTATATGACGAGCACTCACCAGATTATGGCATGAGGGCGGAGCTGGAAGAGATGCAACGTGAAAGGCTCTTATGTCAGCAGTCCCAGGAGCGGATGAGAGCGGGGTTGGCTGACTTCCAGGCCATTCATGCAAATATGTTGCAGCTGCTTAACCGGGCTGAGAGTCTACAGCTCACCCCTACACCAGAGGTTGCAGCAGTCCCTGTCCAGCCAGATCCTGTCAAAGAAGAAGAAGATGACTGGCCTCCACCTCCTCCCTGGCCTGTCGAGTTCAAGGATGAACCAATCTCCAGTCAGAGTCCAGTCATAGATCGTCTTGACACAATGATGAGCGAGCTGCAGGAACTAAAGAGGAAGTCCTTGGCTGCCCAGTTGAGTCGTATGAACTTCCCGCATGAGTCCAAGCCTGTGTTCACTAATCCCCAGCCAAAGACTTCTTATCCTCCATTGCCACCTCCTAGAACCCACCCTCAGCCAATGGAGCCATTACCACCTCCATTACCCCCTCTTGAGCCATCACAGAGAGTGTTACTGAGCCAGAGATTCCCCAGCCAAGTTGCAGTTTCAGAGTTTACCTACCAGGGCCTCGTCCGAGCATTCCCAAGCTCACACGTCGTGATCCTGGGGAATTCGCACGCCTGAAGATGGCACTAGAGAACTTATTGCCTCCAGAAAGTGCAGAGTTATTCAAGTACCAAGTCTTAATCGACCACCTACACCTGGAAGAGGCAAAGTTGATAGCAGATGCATACCTGCATTCGACCACACCCTTCAGTGACACCATGAATGCTCTCACCGACAAGCTGGGTCAGCCCCACCAGCTTGCATTGGGAAGAATTGCAGCTGTGATGGACTCACCTGACATTCGCAGAGGAGACGTGGCGGCGTTTGAGAGATTTGCCCTCCAAATCCAGTCGCTTGTAGGCATGTTAAAGACTTTGGGCCCTGGACGGTGAAGTTGAACTCCAGTGCGGCTCCCATGTGGCTCGACTCCTGAGCAAGCTTCCTACAGAGCAGAGAGCTGAGTTTCGCCGGTGCATGTACAACCGCTCCGGGCAGACCTACACCCTTGATGACCTGGCCACATGGTTAAAGTATGAGTCCTGGTGCCAGGATTTCGATGGCCTGCCCACTCCAAGGAGCATGAAAGAGAAGCCTGACGCCAGATCAAGTAAGCGCTCCACCACAGTTCTTCATGGCGCAGAAGGTTCTCCTAAGTCACCAGGTAACGCTCCTAACAAAGCCAAGCCGCAGCCTTACTGCGCCTATTGCGATAACCGTGCTCACCACCTGAGTCAGTGTCCGGACATTATCAAGCTAACTCAAGAACAGCTGACTGACTGGATTAAGACCAACAAGAGGTGCTGGCGTTGCGCTCGCTCCCATCAGGCAGCCCAGTGCACTCTCAAGAAGCCCTGCAACCTGTGTCAGGGTCGCCACCTTCAGGTGCTTCACCAAGTCAACTCTAAGGTCACAAAGCCACCTGTCCGGATTCCTGCCCCTGCCCAGGATAGTGAGAATCCAACTGGTGTCCTGTACCTCGACCGTCCTACAGAGAGCGGCAGAGTCCTGTTGAAGGTCGTCCCAGTCATCCTCCACCACAATGGTAAGACTCTGAACACTCATGCAGTGTTGGATGATGGGTCAGAAAGGACCATGCTGCTGCCTGCTGCTGCCCAAAGGCTTGACCTCCAAGGCCCCCCAGAGAAACTTCCCTTGCGCACCATAAGACAGGATGTACAGACTCTACACGGCTCATGTGTCTCCTTCGACGTCTCCCCGGGTGGCAAACCTAAGCTGAAGTACAGGGTGAACAATGCCTTCACCGCCACCCGCATCGATCTAGCTGAGCACAGTTACCCAGTAGAGTCTCTCCAGCGGAAATATAGACACCTCCGAGGTCTGCCACTACGGACCTTTAATAAGGTCAAACCCCTACTTCTCATCGGCAGTGACCACCCACAGCTCATCACTCCAACCGAAGCTGTCCGTCTTGGACCACCAGGTGGCCCCGCTGCCTTGCGCACCAGGTTGGGTTGGACATTACAAGGCCCCTCCAGCCTCATCTGTTCCTCTTCCCTGCCACAACAGTGCCTCTTCACCAACACCGTTGCCCCTCAGGTGAGTGAACTACTGAAACATGTAGAGAGGTTATGGCAGGTGGACACTATTCCAGTGAAGGAAGGCAAGGTAGTTACGCGCTCCAGAGAAGATAACTATGCTATCGGCCTGCTGGAGCTAAAGACAGTTCGCGCCGAGGTAGAAGGCATAAACCGCTACGCCACCCCTCTGCTCCGTCGTAAGAGCATGCCACCCCTGAAGGCTGCACCTGATGCAGTAATGCCTAGTTTGAGAGGAGTGGAGAGAAGGCTCCGGAAAGATCCGGAGAGAGCTAAGATCTACTGCACCGAGATAGAGAAGTTAGTCCAGGCTGGTTCTGTGGTTAAGTTGTCCCCCTCTGAGGTCGCCCAAGCAGAGGAGTCGTGGTACATCCCACATCATCTAGTCAGCCATAATGGCAAGCATCGCCTTGTGTTTAACTGTTCATTCCAGTTTCAGGGCCAAACCCTCAACGAACATCTCCTCCCTGGCCCAACCCTAGGAGCGTCCCTCCTTGGTGTTCTCCTCCGATTTCGCGAGCATGCAGTGGCAATCAGTGGTGACATAAAGGGCATGTTCCACCAGATCCGCCTTCTCCCTGAGGACCGCTCCCTTCTGCGTTTTGTGTGGCGTGACCTGCACCAAGACCATCCTTTAACAGTCTTTGAGTGGCAGGTTCTCCTTCGCACAACGTGTAGCCCGTGTTGTGCGACCTTCGCCCTGCAGCGCCACATAAGGGACCTCTCTCCAGTCGATGAACATCTCCGCCATTCTGTGGGACGATGCTTCTATGTTGATAACCTTCTCCAGAGTGTCCCAACCCCTGAAGAAACCTGGTAGACAAGCTAAGAGTCCTCTTGTCTACTGCGGGATTTGTCCTTCGCCAATGGGCTAGTAATGAGCCCCAGGTTATTAGCCATCTACCTGAAGACCTCAGATCCACAAGTGCAGAACTTTGGCTTGCTCAAGATACAGCCGACACTTCTGAGCCAACTCTGGGCCTTAGCTGGCACTTCCCTACCGACACCTTAGGCTACAAACACCGCCCAGTCAGTTACGGTGTCCCCACCCTGCGGAACATTTATAAAGTCCTCGCAAGTCAGTACGACCCTCTAGGGTTTATTCTCCCTTACACCACCCGAGCCAAAATGCTGGTGAGGCGCCTCTGGGATCAAAGAAGAGGCTGGGATGACCCTCAGTTACCACCAGAACTGCTGCAGCAATGGAGGACCTGGGAGAAAGAGTTGCACTCCCTTCCACAAGTGCTGCTTTCACGCCCTTACCTGCCGAAGCACATCACTGAGTTGGTGAGAGACAGGGAGATTCACATATTTTGTGATGCATCAGAGCAGGCCTACGGCGCCGTGGCCTACTTGAGAACAGTAACGAGTGATGGTGGTTCACATCTGGCTTTCCTGATTGCTCGCTCTCGAGTTGCCCCTAAACGTGTGCTCTCCATGCCTAGACTCGAGCTCTGTGGAGCCCTCACAGGAGCTCATCTTTCCAGTCTACTTGAGAATGAGCTCACCCTGGACATCAAGAGAACAGTGCTGTGGTCTGACTCCACTACAGTACTCACCTGGCTGAGGTCAGAGTCGTGCCGCTTCAAAGTCTTTGTCGGCACCCGCATAGCTGAGATCCAGGAGCTGACCCAGCTTCACGCTTGGCGCTATGTTGATTCAGCTCAGAACCCTGCTGATGACATAACCCGGAAAGTCACTCCTGGAGCTGACAAGACCCAACCGATGGAGCCAAGGTCCCTCTTTCCTGTTGTCAAACCCCGACCAGTGGCCCTCAGAACCAAGTGGTACCCTGACCGAGCCTCCAGATCCCACAGAGTTCCGTAAAGAGACTTTCTGTGGAGTCTCGACCAGAGCTGACCCTACCACTACAAGCTTCGGTGAGTACGACACTTGGATGCAGTTGTTGGAAGCTACTACCTCGCAGTTGCACGGGGCGGCCACCGGGGATGGAACCCCCTCTGCTGATGACTACATACAGGCAGAGATGCTGGTCCTCCGAAGAGCTCAGCAGGAGAGTTTTCCGGAAGAATATCGTCTACTCAAGTCCGGCAAACCTATTACCCGCAGTAGTCGCCTGATAGCTCTCTCCCCAGAGTTCGACCAAGAGGCAGAGGTTATTCGGGTAGGGGGGCGTCTTCGTCGCTCTGAAGACCTTGCCTATTCCAATCTCCATCCTTTGGTCTTGGATCAAGCTCACCCAGTCACCCGCCTGCTTATCCAGGACTTTGACAGACGCCTGCGTCATCCAGGGCCAGAGAGGGTCTTTGCGGAGATCCGACGTGCCTATTGGGTCCTGAGAGGCCGTGAAGCAGTTCGGCGCTTTCAAAAGACCTGTTCTGAGTGTCGCAGATGGAGAGCACAACCTGCTGTCCCTAAGATGGCTGATCTGCCAGTTGCCCGCCTACGCCTTTACAAACCTGCCTTTTATTCAACAGGCATGGACTGCTTCGGACCCTTTGAAGTCAAGATAGGGCGTCGTGTGGAGAAAAGGTGGGGCATCATCTTTAAGTGCCTTACCGTCAGAGCGGTCCACCTTGATGTCCTTACCTCCATCGATACCGATTCCTTCCTCATGGCACTCCGTCGGTTCATCGCCAGAAGAGGAACTCCGGCAGAGCTGTATTCGGACCGCGGTACCAACTTCCGGGGTGGGGAGAGTGAACTCCAAGCCGCCTTTGCATCCATGACCTCTGACTTACAAAGGTTCCTGGCTCCTCAGAAGATAGTCTTCCACTTCAACCCACCAGCAGCCCCTCATTTCGGGGGAGTGTGGGAGCGGGAGATTCGATCCGTTAAGACAGCACTCTACACTACCGTTGGAGCCCAATCCCTGCAAGAAGAGGTCCTCCGCACCGTCCTAGTAGAGGTGGAGGGCATCTTGAACTCCAAACCGCTGGGATACGTCCCATCTGATGTCAGTGATCCTGATCCAGTGACCCCAAACTGCCTTTTGATGGGGCGGCCAGATGGATCACTTCCTCAAGTGGTCTATCCTAAAGAAGAGCTCTTGAGTCGTCGGAGGTGGAAGCACTCCCAGGTGCTTGCCGACCACTTCTGGTCTCGTTTTATCCGGCTTTATCTTCCCAGCCTGCAATCCCGACAGAAGTGGCAGTCATCCTCCGCCGATGTTGCAGAAGGTTCTGTGGCGATGATCGTGGATCCACAGTTGCCGCGCGCCGCCTGGCTCGTGGGTCGCATCTCCAGGGTCCATCCCAGTCCCGACGGGCACATCAGGTCTGCTGACATCCAGGTAAAGGACAGAACATTTACTCGACCTGTGGCGAGGCTGGTGATCCTGCCGGCCCTCCCGAATGAAGACAAAGGACAGTCGGCTTGAGTTAGTTTGTTTGTTATAGCCTTTGTTGGGAGCAAATGTACTTCATACATTTGGGGGCGGCTGTACAAAAGGCCCCACAGTTTCTTTGTTCTGTTGTACTTCAGTTATTATTATTTGTAGTTTGTGGAGTGTCCAAGAGAGGGCGCTCCAGCCTTTGGTATGTGGGAGACGGTGACTAGGGAGAAACGTGGTCTGCAGCGTATCCTTTCCCGGCCACATAAACCTACAACCATGTTCGGAAGTAGACCACACATATACACCACACCCACATGTAACCAACCAACGTGTATCAGTCCACGCCTCTTTTACTACCGTGCTATGTTCAATACAAGAACCTGAAATATCATCCGAGTCATCTCATCTGGGCCTTAAGCAGTGCTCTGGCCGGCACTCCAGAGTAGTGACAGCCACAAACCCAAACCAGCACCTTACAGTCCGAGTAGCAACGAGTTATCTCCACAACATCTATATTGACTTTGAGGTGACTTTAATGAACAACAAGCAGCAAAAATACAGTTTATGTCATAGTTTATATTATTATTATTATTATTATTATTATTATTATTATTATTATGCATCGCTCACTTCAGGAGTCACTTCTGAAAAATAAATGTAATAATCCAGAGTGTTCCAGCCCCGGGCTCTGATTGGCTCTCTCCTCCTCCCTGGTCTCTGATTGGCTCTCTGCTCCTCCCTGGTCTCTGATTGGCTCTCTCCTCCTCCCTGGTCTCTGATTGGCTCTCTGCTCCTCCCTGGTCTCTGATTGGCTCTCTCCTCCTCCCTGGGCTCTGATTGGCTCTCTCCTCCTCCCTGGGCTCTGATTGGCTCTCTCCTCCTCCCTGGGCTCTGATTGGCTCTCTCCTCCTCCCTGGGCTCTGATTGGCTCTCTCCTCCTCCCTGGGCTCTGATTGGCTTTCTCCTCCTCCCTGGGCTCTGATTGGCTCTCTCCTCCTCCCTGGGCTCTGATTGGCTCTCTCCTCCTCCCTGGTCTCTGATTGGCTCTCTGCTCCTCCCTGGTCTCTGATTGGCCCTCTGCTCCTCCCTGGTCTCTGATTGGCTCTCTGCCCCGCCCCGGGCTCTGATTGGCTCTCTCCTCCTCCCTGGTCTCTGATTGGCTCTCTCCTCCGCCCCGGGCTCTGATTGGCTCTCTCCTCCTCCCTGGCCTCTGATTGGCTCTCTCCCCCTCCCTGGTCTCTGATTGGCTCTCTGTGTTTGTGCTCTGGGCTCTGATTGGCCCTCTCCTCCTCCCTGGTCTCTGATTGGCTCTCTGCCCCGCCCCGGGCTCTGATTGGCTCTCTGCTCCTCCCTGGTCTCTGATTGGCCCTCTGCTCCTCCCTGGTCTCTGATTGGCTCTCTGCCCCGCCCCGGGCTCTGATTGGCTCTCTGTTCCAGGTGTTAGAGCAGACACCATGCTGAGCTTCCTGCGCAGGACTCTAGGGCGGCGCTCTGTGCGTAAACACGCCGAGAGGACGCGTCTGCGAGAGGCTCAGAGAGCGAGCACCCACATCCCAGCGGCCGGAGACGCCAAGTCTGTCATCACCTGCAGAGTGTCTCTGCTGGACGGGAGCGACGTCAGCGTGGACCTGCCGGTAGGACGCTCTGTAGGACAGAGGACGCTCTGTAGGACGCTCTGTAGGACGCTCTGTGGGACGCTCTGTAGGACGCACTGTAGGACAGAGGACACACTGTAGGACACACTGTAGGACACTCTGTGGGACAGAGGACGCTCTGTAGGACGCTCTGTGGGACGCTCTGTAGGACGCTCTGTAGGACGCTCTGTGGGACAGAGGACGCTCTGTAGGAGGCTCTGTAGGACGCTCTGTAGGACGCTCTGTAGAACACTCTGTAGGACGCTCTGTAGGACGCTCTGTAGGACGCACTGTAGGACAGAGGACACACTGTAGGACGCTCTGTAGGACGCTCTGTAGGACGCACTGTAGGACAGAGGACACACTGTAGGACGCTCTGTAGGACGCTCTGTGGGACAGAGGACGCTCTGTAGGACGCTCTGTAGGACAGAGGACGCTCTGTAGGACACACTGTGGGACGCACTGTAGGACAGAGGACACACTGTAGGACGCTCTGTAGGACACACTGTGGGACGCACTGTAGGACAGAGGACGCTCTGTAGGACAGAGGACACACTGTAGGACGCTCTGTAGGACACACTGTAGGACGCTCTGTGGGACAGAGGACACACTGTAGGACACACTGTAGGACACTCTGTGGGACAGAGGACGCTCTGTAGGACACACTGTGGGACGCTCTGTAGGACAGAGGACGCTCTGTGGGGGAGCTCTGTGGGACGCACTGTGGGCCGCTCTGTAGGAGCGCTCTGTGGGGCAGCTCTGTGGGGCAGCTCTGTGGGGCCAGCTCTGTGCAGGACACACTGTGGGACGCACTGTGGGGGCCTTGCTGTAGGGCAGCTCTGTAGGGGCGCTCTGTAGGACGCTCTGTAGGACGCACTGTAGGACAGAGGACACACTGTAGGACGCTCTGTAGGACGCTCTGTGGGACAGAGGACGCTCTGTAGGACGCTCTGTAGGACAGAGGACGCTCTGTAGGACACACTGTGGGACGCACTGTAGGACAGAGGACACACTGTAGGACGCACTGTAGGACAGAGGACGCTCTGTAGGACAGAGGACACACTGTAGGACGCTCTGTAGGACACACTGTAGGACGCTCTGTGGGACAGAGGACACACTGTAGGACACACTGTAGGACACACTGTAGGATGCTCTGTAGGACGCTCTGTAGGACACACTGTAGGACGCTCTGTAGGACGCTCTGTAGGACGCACTGTAGGACGCTCTGTAGGACGCTCTGTAGGACGCTCTGTAGGACGCTCTGTAGGACGCACTGTAGGACAGAGGACACACTGTAGGACGCTCTGTAGGACGCTCTGTAGGACGCACTGTGGGACGCTCTGTAGGACGCTCTGTGGGACGCTCTGTAGGACACACTGTGTGACGCACTGTTGGACGCACTGTGGGACGCACTGTAGGACGCACTGTAGGACACACTGTAGGACACACTGTAGGACACACTGTAGGACGCTCTGTGGGACGCTCTGTAGGACACACTGTGGGACGCACTGTGGGACGCACTGTGGGACGCTCTGTAGGACGCACTGTGGGACAGAGGACACACTGTAGGACGCTCTGTGGGACGCTCTGTAGGACGCACTGTGGGACGCTCTGTGGGACGCTCTGTAGGACACACTGTAGGACGCTCTGTAGGACACACTGTAGGACACACTGTAGGACGCTCTGTAGGACGCACTGTAGGACAGAGGACACACTGTAGGACGTTCTGTGGGACGCTCTGTGGGACGCTCTGTAGGACACTCTGTAGGACGCTCTGTAGGACACACTGTGGGACACACTGTAGGACACACTGTGGGACAGAGGATGCTCTGTAGGACACACTGTAGGACACACTGTAGGACGCTCTGTAGGACAGAGGACGCTCTGTAGGACACACTGTAGGATGCTCTGTGGGACGCTCTGTGGGACGCACTGTAGGACGCACTGTAGGACAGAGACACTGTAGGACAGAGGACGCTCTGTAGGACGCTCTGTAGGACGCTCTGTAGGACACTCTGGGACGCACTGTAGGACGCTCTGTAGGACGCTCCCCTCTCTCTCTCCCCCTCCCTCTCTCTCTCTCTCTCTCCCCCTCCCCTCTCTCCCTCCCCTCTCTCTCCTCCCTCCCCCCCTCCCTCTCTCTCTCCCCCTCCCTCTCTGTCTCTCTCTCTCCTCCCTCTCTCTATCCCCCTCCCTCTCTCTCTCCCTCTCTCTCCCTCCCCTCTCTCTCTCCCCCTCCCTCTCTCTCTCTCCCCCTCCCTCTCTGTCTCTCTCCCTCCCCTCTCTCTCTCCCCCTCCCTCTCTGTCTCTCTCTCCCCCCCTCCCTCTCTCTCCCCCTCCCTCTCTCTCTCTCTCCGTCAGTGAAAAAGCACATTCCACACATTCTTTCGTCTACACTCATTTTCATTATCTCTACTGTAATCAAACCCAGGTGCCCTCCCTGTGTGTCAGGTGCCCTCCCTGTGTGTCAGGTGCCCTCCCTGTGTGTCAGGTGCCCTCCCTGTGTGTCAGGTGCCCTCCCTGTGTGTCAGGTGCCCTCTCTCTGTGTGTGTCAGGTGCCCTCTCTGTGTGTCAGGTGCCCTCCCTGTGTGTCAGGTGCCCTCCCTGTGTGTCAGGTGCCCTCCCTGTGTGTCAGGTGCCCTCTCTGTGTGTGTCAGGTGCCCTCTCTGTGTGTCAGGTGCCCTCCCTGTGTGTCAGGTGCCCTCCCTGTGTGTCAGGTGCCCTCCCTGTGTGTCAGGTGCCCTCTCTGTGTGTGTCAGGTGCCCTCCCTGTGTGTGTCAGGTGCCCTCTCTGTGTGTCAGGTGCCCTCCCTGTGTGTCAGGTGCCCTCTCTGTGTGTGTCAGGTGCCCTCCTGTGTGTGTCAGGTGCCCTCTCTGTGTGTCAGGTGCCCTCCCTGTGTGTCAGGTCCCCTCTCTGTGTGTCAGGTGCCCTCTCTGTGTGTCAGGTGCCCTCTCTGTGTGTGTCAGGTGCCTCCTGTGTGTCAGGTGCGGCCCCGTGTGTGTCAGGTGCCCTCCCTGTGTGTCAGGTGCCCTCTCTGTGTGTCAGGTGCCCTCTCTGTGTGTCAGGTGCCCTCTCTGTGTGTCAGGTGCCCTCCCTGTGTGTGTCAGGTGCCCTTCCTGTGTGTGTCAGGTGCCCTCTCTGTGTGTCAGGTGCCCTCCCTGTGTGTCAGGTGCCCTCTCTGTGTGTGTCAGGTGCCCTCCCTGTGTGTGTCAGGTGCCCTCTCTGTGTGTCAGGTGCCCTCCCTGTGTGTCAGGTCCCCTCTCTGTGTGTCAGGTGCCCTCTCTGTGTGTCAGGTGCCCTCTCTGTGTGTCAGGTGCCCTCCCTGTGTGTGTCAGGTGCCTCCTGTGTGTCAGGTGCGGCCCCATGTGTGTCAGGTGCCCTCCCTGTGTGTCAGGTGCCCTCTCTGTGTGTCAGGTGCCCTCTCTGTGTGTCAGGTGCCCTCTCTGTGTGTCAGGTGCCCTCCCTGTGTGTGTCAGGTGCCCTTCCTGTGTGTGTCAGGTGCCCTCCCTGTGTGTGTCAGGTCCCTCCCTGTGTGTGTCAGGTGCGGCCCTGTGTGTGTCAGGTGCCCTCTCTGTGTGTCAGGTGCCCTCCCTGTGTGTCAGGTCCCTCCCTGTGTGTCAGGTGCGGCCCTGTGTGTCAGGTCCCTCCCTGTGTGTCAGGTCCCTCCATGTGTGTCAGGTGCCCTCCCTGTGTGTCAGGTGCGGCCCTGTGTGTGTCAGGTCCCTCCCTGTGTGTCAGGTCCCTCCATGTGTGTCAGGTGCCCTCTCTGTGTGTCAGGTCCCTCCCTGTGTGTGTCAGGTGCCCTCCCTGTGTGTCAGGTGCGGCCCTGTGTGTGTCAGGTCCCTCCCTGTGTGTCAGGTCCCTCCCTGTGTGTCAGGTGCCCTCCCTGTGTGTCAGGTGCCCTCCCTGTGTGTCAGGTGCCCTCCCTGTGTGTCAGGTGCGGCCCTGTGTGTGTCAGGTCCCTCTCAGTGTGTCAGGTGCCCCCTGTGTGTCAGGTGCCCTCCCTGTGTGTGTCAGGTGCCCTCTCTGTGTGTCAGGTGCCCTCTCTGTGTGTCAGGTCCCTCCCTGTGTGTCAGGTGCGGCCCTGTGTGTGTCAGGTCCCTCTCAGTGTGTCAGGTGCCCCCTGTGTGTCAGGTGCCCTCCCTGTGTGTGTCAGGTGCCCTCTCTGTGTGTCAGGTGCCCTCCCTGTGTGTCAGGTCCCCTCTCTGTGTGTCAGGTCCCCTCTCTGTGTGTCAGGTGCCCTCTCTGTGTGTCAGGTGCCCTCTCTGTGTGTCAGGTGCACTCTCTGTGTGTCAGGTGCCCTCTCTGTGTGTCAGGTGCCCTCCCTGTGTGTCAGGTGCCTCCTGTGTGTCAGGTGCGGCCCCGTGTGTGTCAGGTGCCCTCTCTGTGTGTCAGGTGCCCTCTCTGTGTGTCAGGTGCCCTCCCTGTGTGTCAGGTGCGTCCCTGTGTGTGTCAGGTGCCCTTCCTGTGTGTGTCAGGTGCCCTCCCTGTGTGTGTCAGGTGCCCTCCCTGTGTGTGTCAGGTGCCCTCCCTGTGTGTGTCAGGTGCCCTCCCTGTGTGTGTCAGGTGCCCTCCCTGTGTGTGTCAGGTCCCTCTCAGTGTGTCAGGTGCGGCCCTGTGTGTGTCAGGTCCCTCCCTGTGTGTCAGGTCCCTCCCTGTGTGTCAGGTCCCTCCCTGTGTGTCAGGTCCCTCCCTCACTCGTCTCTCTCTTGTTTCAGAAAAAGGCCAAAGGGGAGGAGCTGTTTGAGCAGATCATGTATCATCTGGACATCGTGGAGAAGGATTACTTTGGCCTGAGGTTCATGGACGCCGCTCAGGTCCCGGTGAGGACCAGGACCAGGAACCAGGACCAGGACCAGGACCAGGACTAGGACTAGGACTAAAGCGCCGCGTGAGGAACAGCAGAGGGAGCTTTAGGTCTTTGGTCCTGACAAACAGGAGCCGAGCTAACGAACGGTAGCATGCTAACAGAAGCATGCTAACAGACAGGAGCGTGCTAACAGAGTAAAGCTGTGTAACAGACAGAAGCATGCTAACAGACAGTAGCATGCTAACAGGAGCATACTTACAGACAGGAGTGCTCTAACAGGATCATGCTAACAGACGGGAGCGTGCTAACAGTTGCATGCTAACAGTAGCATGCTAACAGACGGGCGCGTGCTAACAGTAGCATGCTAACAGTAGCATGCTAACAGACAGAGGTATTCTAACAATAGCATGCTAACAGTAGCATGCTAACAGTAGCATGCTAACAGAGTAAAGCTGTGTCACAGACAGTAGCGTGCTAACGGTAGCATGCTAACAGTAGCATGCTAACAGAGTAAAGCTGTGTCACAGACAGTAGCGTGCTAACGGTAGCATGCTAACAGTAGCATGCTAACAGAGTAAAGCTGTGTCACAGACAGTAGCATGTTAACAGTAGCATGCTAACAGTAGCATGCTAACAGAGTAAAGCTGTGTCACAGACAGTTGCGTGTTAACAGTAGCATGCTAACAGTAGCATGCTAACAGAGTAAAGCTGTGTCACAGACAGTAGCGCAGTTAACGGTAGCATGCTAACAGTAGCATGCTAACAGAGTAAAGCTGTGTCACAGACAGTAGCGTGCTAACAGTAGCGTGCTAACAGTAGCGTGCTAACAGTAGCGTGCTAACAGTAGCGTGCTAACAGTAGCGTGCTAACAGTAGCGTGCTAACAGAGTAAAGCTGTGTCACAGACAGTAGCATGTTAACAGTAGCATGCTAACAGTAGCATGCTAACAGAGTAAAGCTGTGTCACAGACAGTTGCGTGTTAACAGTAGCATGCTAACAGTAGCATGCTAACAGAGTAAAGCTGTGTCACAGACAGTAGCGTGCTAACGGTAGCATGCTAACAGTAGCATGCTAACAGAGTAAAGCTGTGTCACAGACAGTAGCGTGCTAACAGTAGCGTGCTAACAGTAGCGTGCTAACAGTAGCGTGCTAACAGTAGCGTGCTAACAGAGTAAAGCTGTGTCACAGACAGCGTCTCTTTTTGCCGCTTTAACGTCGGCTGCTGGAGTCTCAGAGTCTCTGGGCCTGGATCTGACTCACTCTCCGCAGATCTGACCTGTAACACCCTGGTAACATCCTTACAGACAGACGGGTTTAATGCCGTACTGTGGAACATTCCAGAACAGCCTCAGAGTGAGACGTGACAGAGGAATGTGTGGGAGACGTCCCAGGACGAGGAGCAGAGCGTCCCGGTCCAAGTCTGGTCCTGGTTTAGACCTGGTTTGGTTTCACTCAACATTTAAGGACTTTTTTGTTTTCTGTTGCAGCATTGGCTCGACGTCACCAAAAGTATAAAGAAACAGGTCAAAAGTGAGTGTTGTATTTCATTAATGTTGTTTAATCTCATGTAAACTTAGATTATTCTCATAAATGTGAATAAATGTCATATGAGTGTGGATAAATCTGATATAAACCTGGATAAATCTGATATAAACCTGGATAGATCTGATATAAACCTGGATAGATCTGATATAAACCTGGATAGATCTGATATAAACCTGGATAGATCTGATATAAACCTGGATAAATCTGATATAAACCTGGATAAATCTGATATAAACCTGGATAAATCTGATATAAACCTGGTTAAATCTGATATAAACCTGGATAGATCTGATATAAACCTGGATAAATCTGATATAAACCTGGATAAATATGATATAAAAATGGATAAATCTGAAATAAACCTGGATAAATCTGATATAAACCTGGATAGATCTGATATAAACCTGGATAGATCTGATATAAACCTGGATAAATCTGATATAAACCTGGATAAATCTGATATAAACCTGGATAAATCTGATATAAACCTGGGTAAATATCATACAAACTTAGATAAATCTAATAAAAACTTCAATAAATCTCATACAAGCATGAAAAAATCTAATATATGTGGATAAATCTCATAAACGTGGATAAATCTCACATAAATCTCATAAATGTAGATAAACCTCATATAAATGTGGATAAATGTCATATAAATGGACACATCTCATGTAAATGTGAATAAATGTCATGAGTGTGGATAGATCTGATATAAACCTGGATAAATCTCATAAAAGCATGGATAAATCTAATATATGTGGATAAATCTCATAAACGTGGATAAATCTCACATAAATCTCATAAATGTGGTGTAATCTCATATAAATATAGACAAACCTCATACAAATGGACAAATCTCATGTAAATGTGAATAAATCTCATCTAAATGTAGTTTAATCTCATATAAATGTGGTTTAATCTCATCTAAATGTGGTTTAATCTCATAAATGTGGTTTAATCTCATATAAATGTAGTTTAATCTCATAAATATGGTTTAATCTCATATAAATGTGGTTTAATCTCATACAAATGTGGTTTAATCTCATCTAAATGTGGTTTAATCTCATCTAAATGTGGTTTAATCTCATTTAAATGTAGTTTAATCTCATAAATGTGGTTTAATCTCATATAAATGTGGTTTAATCTCATACAAATGTAGTTTAATCTCATCTAAATGTAGTTTAATCTCATCTAAATGTGGTTTAATCTCATACAAATGTGGTTTAATCTCATCTAAATGTGGTGTAATCTCATATAAATGTGGTTTAATCTCATACAAATGTGGTGTAATCTCATACAAATGTGGTGTAATCTCATATAAATGTGGTTTAATCTCATATAAATGTGGTGTAATCTCATATAAATGTGGTTTAATCTCATCTAAATGTGGTGTAATCTCATCTAAATGTGGTATAATCTCATATAAATGTGGTTTAATCTCATATAAATGTAGATAAACCTTGTCCAATCTCTGTGTTTCAGTCGGCCCTCCCTATTGTCTCCACATGAGGGTCAAGTTCTACTCGTCTGAACCCAACAACCTGCACGAGGAGCTCACCAGGTACTGACCTTCACCGACCCTCCGTCTGTTTCAATATCTGTGTGAAATACTTTTAATTTTTAGTCTTAAAGTACATTTTGAAAGGTGTACTTTAATCATTTTACCAAAGTACACTTTTAAATGCAGTACTTTTCTTTTGCTCCTGTTGTTACTTAAAGGGCCTCTGGTGGGTTGCACTCGTTTGACTAAAACGCAGTAAAGATTAAATGGATTTCAAAGTTTGCTGAAACACTTTACATATTTTATCCCCGTTTAGCGTTTTTTTTTTTAGGTTTTTTATTTACTTCCTGGTTGTAAACATGATGACATCACAGTGGGAAATGACCGATCACATCCTGTACTCAGCTCTGACGTCAGACAAAGAAAAACACACGTGACGCCTTTGTTTTGTTGAATCAATGTTTAAAGGGTCAAAAAAGTCGTTTCTTTTGTGTAAATTCTGCATGACCTTTGACTCCACTCTGTGATGTCATCAGGTTGTTTTTACTTTCTGACATTTTCAACTATTTTTCTCCACAAACAGCTCCTGATTGGTGTAAAACTGTCATTTATATTTACATTTATTTACATATTACATATTAACAAGAGGCTTTAACGGAATAAAGTCAGAAATGGACAAAGATCAAAACCCGCCACGTGCCCTTTAAGTTCAGAGGCTGCTCTGGTTTGAGTGTTCTGTGTGTGTGTTCTGTGTGTGTAAAGGCTGTGTGTTCTGTGTGTGTAAAGGCTGTGTGTTCTGTGTGTGTAAAGGCTGTGTGTTCTGTGTGTGTAAAGGCTGTGTGTTCTGTGTGTGTAAAGGCTGTGTGTTCTGTGTGTGTAAAGGCTGTGTGTTCTGTGTGTGTAAAGGCTGTGTGTTCTGTGTGTGTAAAGGCTGTGTGTTCTGTGTGTGTAAAGGCTGTGTGTTCTGTGTGTGTAAAGGCTGTGTGTTCTGTGTGTGTAATCGCTGTGTGTTCTGTGTGTGTAAAGGCTGTGTGTTCTTCTTGTGTAAAGGCTGTGTGTTCTGTGTAAATGTGTGTTCTGTCTGTGTGTTCTGTCTGTGTAAAGGCTGTGTGTTCTGTGTGTGTAAATGTGTGTTCTGTGTGTGTAATCGCTGTGTGTTCTGTGTGTGTAAATGTGTGTTCTTCTTGTGTAATCGTTGTGTGTTCTTCTTGTGTAATCGTTGTGTGTTCTGTCTGTGTAATCGTTGTGTGTTCTGTCTGTGTAAATGTGTGTTCTGTCTGTGTAATCGTTGTGTGTTCTTCTTGTGTAATCGTTGTGTGTTCTGCCTGTGTGTTCTGTGTGTTCTTCTTGTGTAATCGCTGTGTGTTCTGTGTGTTCTTCTTGTGTAATCGTTGTGTGTTCTGCCTGTGTGTTCTGTCTGTGTAATCGTTGTGTGTTCTGTGTGTTCTTCTTGTGTAATCGCTGTGTGTTCTGTGTGTTCTGTCTGTGTAATCGCTGTGTGTTCTGTCTGTGTTCTGTGTGTTCTTCTTGTGTAATCGTTGTGTGTTCTGTGTGTTCTGTCTGTGTAATCGTTGTGTGTTCTTCTTGTGTAATCGTTGTGTGTTCTGTCTGTGTAATCGTTGTGTGTTCTTCCTGTGTAATCGTTGTGTGTTCTTCCTGTGTAATCGTTGTGTGTTCTTCCTGTGTAATCGCTGTGTGTTCTGTGTGTTCTTCTTGTGTAATCGTTGTGTGTTCTGTGTGTTCTTCTTGTGTAATCGTTGTGTGTTCTGTGTGTTCTTCTTGTGTAATCGCTGTGTGTTCTGTGTGTTCTTCTTGTGTAATCGTTGTGTGTTCTGTGTGTTCTTCCTGTGTAATCGTTGTGTGTTCTTCTTGTGTAATCGTTGTGTGTTCTGTCTGTGTAATCGTTGTGTGTTCTGTGTGTTCTTCCTGTGTAATCGTTGTGTGTTCTTCTTGTGTAATCGTTGTGTGTTCTGTCTGTGTAATCGTTGTGTGTTCTTCCTGTGTAATCGTTGTGTGTTCTGTCTGTGTAAATGTGTGTTCTGTGTGTGTAAATGTGTGTTCTGTCTGTGTAAATGTGTGTTCTGTGTGTGTAAATGTGTGTTCTGTGTGTGTAAATGTGTGTTCTGTGTGTGTAAATGTGTGTTCTGTCTGTGTAAATGTGTGTTCTGTCTGTGTAAATGTGTGTTCTGTCTGTGTAATCGTTGTGTGTTCTTCTTGTGTAATCGTTGTGTGTTCTGTCTGTGTAATCGTTGTGTGTTCCTGTGTAATCGTTGTGTGTTCCTGTGTAATCGTTGTGTGTTCTGTGTGTTCTTCTTGTGTAATCGTTGTGTCTTCTTCTTGTGTAATCGCTGTGTGTTCTGTCTGTGTAATCGTTGTGTGTTCTGTGTGTTCTTCTTGTGTAATCGTTGTGTGTTCTGTCTGTGTAATCGTTGTGTGTTCTGTCTGTGTAATCGTTGTGTGTTCCTGTGTAATCGTTGTGTGTTCCTGTGTAATCGTTGTGTGTTCCTGTGTAATCGTTGTGTTCTGTGTGTTCTTCTTGTGTAATCGTTGTGTGTTCTGTCTGTGTTCTGTGTGTTCTTCTTGTGTAATCGTTGTGTGTTCTGTCTGTGTAATCGTTGTGTGTTCTGTGTGTTCTTCTTGTGTAATCGTTGTGTGTTCTGTCTGTGTAATCGTTGTGTGTTCTGTGTGTTCTTCTTGTGTAATCGTTGTGTGTTCTTCTTGTGTAATCGTTGTGTGTTCTTCTTGTGTAATCGTTGTGTGTTCTTCTTGTGTAATCGTTGTGTGTTCTTCTTGTGTAATCGTTGTGTGTTCTGCCTGTGTAATCGTTGTGTGTTCTGTGTGTTCTTCTTGTGTAATCGTTGTGTGTTCTGTGTGTTCTTCTTGTGTAATCGTTGTGTGTTCTTCTTGTGTAATCGTTGTGTGTTCTGTGTGTGTCTCTCAGGTATCTGTTTGTGCTGCAGCTGAAGCAGGACGTTCTCTCTGGGAAGTACGTGCCTTTCTCTCTGGTTTGTTTTTGCTGCTTCACCGACGACCCATCGACTCAAACGGCACCAAACACTGGACAGAAGTGTCAGGAGTTAAAGTCTGACATGTTTTTATTCCGTTTTAGATTAAATAATGTGCCATTAACGGCTGGAGTTTAGTCATGTTTATCTTGATTTTAGTATATTTTAACATCTTAAAACGACAAAATACGATCAACAGCAACAAAAATGTGACTTGAAGCGACAAAACCCAACTAAAAGTGACAAAAACACAACTAAAAACGACAAAAACACGACTAATAATGACAAAAACACAACTAAAACAACTGAAACATGACTAATAATGACAAAAACATGACTAAAAACAACTAAAACACGACTAATAATGACAAAAACACAACTAAAACGACTGAAACACGACTAATAATGACAAAAACACGACTAATAATGACAAAAACACGACTAATAATGACAAAAACATGACTAAAATTTCTAAAACACGACTGAAAGCAACAAAAATTGTGTCTTGAAGTGATAAAACCCAACTAAAAGTGACAAAAACACAACTAATAATGACAAAAACATGATAAAAACACAACTACAATCGACAAAAACAAGCTGTATTATTTTTTAAGTTAAGTCATGTTTATCGTGATTTTAGTATATTTTAACATCTAAAAACGACTAAAACACGACTAAAAACAACTAAAACACGTCATGACTAAAAACGTCAAAAACACGACCAAAAACAAAACATGTGACTTAACATGACAAAACCCAACTAAAAGTGAGAAAAGCACAACTAATAATGACAAAAACATGACTAAAAACGACTAAAACACGACTGAAAGCAACAAAAATGCGACTTGAAGCAATTAAAACAAGCAGTATTATTATTATATTATTATTATGTAAGTCATGTTTATATGGATTTTAGTATATTTTAACATTTTAAAATGACAAAACATGACCAACAGCAACAAAAATGTGACTTGAAGCGACAAAACCCAACTAAAAGTGACAAAAACTCAACTAAAAGTGACAAAAACCCAACTAAAAACGACTGAAACACGACTAATAATGACAA
Source organism: Rhinogobius similis (assembly GCA_019453435.1). Classification (NCBI taxonomy): domain Eukaryota; kingdom Metazoa; phylum Chordata; class Actinopteri; order Gobiiformes; family Gobiidae; genus Rhinogobius; species Rhinogobius similis. The sequence goes on from CM033633.1 coordinate 1,416,846, forward strand.
AAACATGACTAAAAATTACTAAAACGACTGAAAGCAACAAAAATTGTGTCTTGAAGTGATAAAACCCAACTAAAAGTGACAAAAACACGACTAATAATGACAAAAACATGACTAAAAACACAACTACAATCGACAAAAACAAGCTGTATTATTTTTTAAGTTAAGTCATGTTTATCGTGATTTTAGTATATTTTAACATCTAAAAACGACTAAAACACGTCATGACTAAAAACGTCAAAAACACGACCAAAAACAAAAATGTGACTAAACATGACAAAACCCAACTAAAAGTGATAAAAGCACAACTAATAATGACAAAAACATGACTAAAAACGACTAAAACACGACTATAAGCAACAAAATGCGACTTGAAGCAATTAAAACAAGCAGTATTATTATTTAAGTCATGTTTATCTGGATTTTAGTATATTTTAACATTTTAAAACGACAAAACATGACAAATTACAACTAAAACGCGACTAAAAAAGACAAAAACACAACTAATAATGACAAAGACAACTGAAACACGACTATTACATGAGCAAAAGCAATAAAAACTCAACTATAAGTGACAAAAACGCAACTAATAACGACAAAAACATGACTAGACAGAGTTGCTGAGGACACTTCAAAATGCTAAATTAGTCAAATACAAAAACAAATACAAAGAAATTGGACATTTTTTAAGGCACACCTGGAATGTCGCGGTGAAGCGGCGTTCCCGGGGCACTGGTTGAAAATGACGGGATTAGAGCCCATGAGCTTTGTTTTATTGTTCTAACGCTGTGTGTGACTCTCAGACTGGAGTGTCCTTTTGAGACGGCCGTGGAGCTCGCAGCCTTCTCTCTCCAGGGTAAGCTCCTCGTCACAGCTCGCTCTGACGTTATGTGTGTATCTTCTCTTGACTTGTTTTCTCGCTCTGACATTATGTGTGTATCTTCTCTTGACTTGTTTTCTCGCTCTGACGTTTCGTGTGTATCTTCTCTTGACTTGTTTTCTCTCTGACGTTTCGTGTGTATCTTCTCTTGACTTGTTTTCTCGCTCTGACGTTTCGTGTGTATCTTCTCTTGACTTGTTTTCTCACTCTGACGTTTCGTGTGTATCTTCTCTTGACTTGTTTTCTCTCTGACGTTTCGTGTGTATCTTCTCTTGACTTGTTTTCTCGCTCTGACGTTTCGTGTGTATCTTCTCTTGACTTGTTTTCTCTCTGACGTTTCGTGTGTATCTTCTCTTGACTTGTTTTCTCTCTGACGTTTCGTGTGTATCTTCTCTTGACTTGTTTTCTCGCTCTGATGTTTCGTGTGTATCTTCTCTTGACTTGTTTTCTCGCTCTGACGTTTCGTGTGTATCTTCTCTTGACTTGTTTTCTCTCTGACGTTTCGTGTGTATCTTCTCTTGACTTGTTTTCTCTCTGACGTTTCGTGTGTATCTTCTCTTGACTTGTTTTCTCTCTGACGTTTCGTGTGTATCTTCTCTTGACTTGTTTTCTCGCTCTGACGTTTCGTGTGTATCTTCTCTTGACTTGTTTTCTCTGAGGTTTCGTGTGTATCTTCTCTTGACTTGTTTTCTCTCTGACGCTTCGTGTGTATCTTCTCTTGACTTGTTTTCTCTCTGACGTTTCGTGTGTATCTTCTCTTGACTTGTTTTCTCTCTCTGACGTTTCGTGTGTATCTTCTCTTGACTTGTTTTCTCGCTCTGACGTTTCGTGTGTATCTTCTCTTGACTTGTTTTCTCTCTGACGTTTCGTGTGTATCTTCTCTTGACTTGTTTTCTCTCTGACGTTTCGTGTGTATCTTCTCTTCACTTGTTTTCTCTCTGACGTTTCGTGTGTATCTTCTCTTGACTTGTTTTCTCTCTGAGGTTTCGTGTGTATCTTCTCTTGACTTGTTTTCTCTCTGACGTTTCGTGTGTATCTTCTCTTCACTTGTTTTCTCGCTCTGACGTTTCGTGTGTATCTTCTCTTCACTTGTTTTCTCGCTCTGACGTTTCGTGTGTATCTTCTCTTCACTTGTTTTCTCTCTGACGTTTCGTGTGTATCTTCTCTTGACTTGTTTTCTCTCTGAGGTTTCGTGTGTATCTTCTCTTGACTTGTTTTCTCTCTGACGTTTCGTGTGTATCTTCTCTTCACTTGTTTTCTCGCTCTGACGTTTCGTGTGTATCTTCTCTTGACTTGTTTTCTCGCTCTGACGTTTCGTGTGTATCTTCTCTTGACTTGTTTTCTTCAGCCGAGTTGGGCGACTGCGACCCTCTGGAGCACCCTCTGGACCTGGTCTCTGAGTTCAGGTTCACTCCGGATCAAACCGAAGACCTGGAGCTCTCCATCTTCAACGCCTGGAAGAACTGCAGGTGAAGCGCCGCTCGGACCAGGGTTTCTGTTGAACACCGACATATTGCACAAGATACAGACACAAACGAGCTTAAAGGGCCTCTGACGGGTCGCAGCTCATGTGACTAAAATGCAGTTCAAATAAATATATTTCATATTCTGCTAAAATCTTCACACATTTTACCCCGGTTTAGTTACTTTTTAGGTTTTTATTTCACTTCCTGGTTATAAATGATGACGTCACACTGCTCTAATGTCACAGACTGAAGAAAATACATGTGAACATCTTTATTTTGTTGAATTAATGTTTAAAGACTCTTTTCTTTTGTTTACATTGTGCATAACCTTTGACCCCCAGTGTGATGTCATCAGTTTAAGTGGTAAACCGATATGGAAATCTGAGGCCAATACCAATATTATTAAACTAGTGAGGGCCGATAACTGATATTGGGCCAATATTTCCTTTGTCCCATTTACATATTACATACATAATACACTTTCCATTTTAAACACTTTCAGATATTCTGGACAAAGACATAAGTGTAAACCCGGTGCCCTTTAAGTTCCTTCTCCCTGAAACAGCAGCTGCTCCTCTGGGTCTGTCACTCAGCTCTTCTCTTCTTCTTTAAACCTAAATTATTTGGAGTGACACGTCTAAACTGATCGTCATTAATGTCTGAAAAACATCAGTCCAGTCCAGAATTAACAGCGTTCTGTTTGAACCATAGACATAAAAATAGTGGACAGATGGTTGTGGCTCCGCCCCTTTCATGATAATGCGGCTCATTCATGGAGAATTCAAAATGGCCGCGGGTTAGCCCCCACCACTCCCCCCTCGGTGCGGAGGCAGGGGGAGGGCGACTTTGGGACGGCCTTTTGCTGACGTACTGCCGTCGTTGTCTCTATGGTTACCGCCCACTCGTAGGTGTTTGGCTCCGCCCTGACATTTCCGGCGCGTAAAGCCCGCCTTCTTCATTAGATATGCACGAACTTTAAAACATCACAGGCTAAACCAGCCGTAAGCTAACGTCACGGAGCCGTAAGCTAACGTCACGGAGCCGTAAGCTAACGTCACGGAGCCGTAAGCTAACGTCACGGAGCCGTGAGCTAACGTCACGGAGCCGTGAGCTAACGTCACGGAGCCGTGAGCTAACGTCACGGAGCCGTGAGCTAACGTCCCAGAGCCGTGAGCTAACGTCCCAGAGCCGTGAGCTAACGTCCCAGAGCCGTGAGCTAACGTCCCAGAGCCGTAAGCTAACGTCCCAGAGCCGTAAGCTAACGTCCCAGAGCCGTAGCTAACGCCCCAGAGCCGTAAGCTAACGCCCCAGAGCCGTAGTTAAGCTAACGTCCCAGAGCCGTAAGCTAACGCCCCAGAGCCGTAGCTAACGCCCCAGAGCCGTAAGCTAACGCCCCAGAGCCGTAGCTAACGTCCCAGAGCCGTAAGCTAACGTCCCAGAGCCGTAAGCTAACGTCCCAGAGCCGTAAGCTAACGTCCCAGACCCGAACGCTAACGTCCCAGAGCCGTAAGCTAACGTCCCAGAGCCGTAGTTAACGCCCCAGAGCCGTAGCTAACGCCCCAGAGCCGTAAGCTAACGCTTGAGACCAAAGCCGTAAGCTAACGCTTGAGACCAAAGCCGTAGCTAACGTTTGAGACCAAAGCCGTAAGCTAACGTTTGAGACCAAAGCCGTAAGCTAACGTTTGAGACCAAAGCCGTAAGCTAACGTTTGAGACCAAAGCCGTAAGCTAACGTTTGAGACCAAAGCCGTAAGCTAACGTTTGAGACCAAAGCCGTAAGCTAACGTTTGAGACCAAAGCCGTAAGCTAACGTTTGAGACCAAAGCCGTAAGCTAACGTTTGAGACCAAAGCCGTAAGCTAACGTATGAGTACAAACACGTAAGCTAACGAGTGAGACCAAAGCAGTAAGCTAACGATTGAGACCAAAGCCGTAAGCTAACGTTTGAGACCAAAGCCGTAAGCTAACGTTTGAGACCAAAGCCGTAAGCTAACGTTTGAGACCAAAGCCGTAAGCTAACGTTTGAGACCAAAGCCGTAAGCTAACGTCCCAGAGCCGTAAGCTAACGTCCCAGAGCCGTAAGCTAACGTCCCAGAGCCGTAAGCTAACGTCCCAGAGCCGTAAGCTAACGTCCCAGAGCCGTAAGCTAACGTCCCAGAGCCGTAAGCTAACGTCCCAGAGCCGTATTGTATTGAATAATTCTACTTCCACAGCGGCCCCTAGTGGTCAGCAGCAGATTGCAAATATGGCAGCCTACAGTGGGCAGCTCAATTTGAGCGCGGTAGCCCCGCCCACTGGTTTGAATGAAGCCTCTGTGGGCGGAGCTACAGTTTACTTCCTGTTTCTGTAAAAGAGTTAACTCTTTCATCACCGGAGCGTAACACATATCAGACTGAACCGATATCGATACGATACTGGGCCGATATATCGGTGCACCACTAATCAGTTTGTTTACTTCCTGTAAATTTCACCAGATTTTACTACTTTTCTCCTCAGACAGCGCCCCGACTGGTGTTAAACATCATTTATATTTACAAGAGGTATTAATCCACAAAATAAAGTCAAAATTAGAAAAACATAAAAACCCGTCAGATGCACTTTAACCCCAGAAACCATTAAATGCACAAAATGGTTAAAAACACAAGCAGCAACAAATGAATAAGAATAATAAATAACCCTGACTCCAACCCTGACCCTGACCCTGACTCTGACCCCTGACCCCTGACTCTGACCCTGACTCTAACCCTGACCCCTGACTCTGATTCTAACCCTGACCCCTGACTCTGACCCCTGACCCCTGACTCTGACCCTGACTCTAATCCTGACCCCTGACTCTGATTCTAACCCTGACCCCTGACTCTGACCCCTGACCCCTGACTCTGACCCTGACTCTAATCCTGACCCCTGACTCTGATTCTAACCCTGACCCCTGACTCTGACCCCTGACCCCGACCCCTGACTCTGATTCTAACCCTGACCCCTGACTCTGACCTCTGACCCCTGACTCTGACCCTGACTCTAACCCTGACCCTGACCTCTAACCCCTGACCCTGACCCCTGACCTCTAACCTCTGACCCCTGACCTCTGACTCTAACCCTGACCCCTGACCTCTGACCCTAACCCCTGACCTCTGACCTCTGACCCCTGACCTCTGACCTTGACTCTGACCTCTGACCTCTGACCCTGTTGCAGGGGCCAGACTCCAGCGCAGGCCGAGATCAACTACCTGAACAAGGCCAAGTGGCTGGAGATGTACGGCGTGGACATGCACATGGTCAAGGCCCGGGACGGCAACGAGTACAGCCTGGGCCTCACGCCCACCGGGGTCCTGGTGTTTGAGGGCCAGACCAAGATCGGACTGTTCTTCTGGTAAGAGCCCGAGCACGGCACACGGCACACGGTTAAAGAGAAGCACGGCACACGGTTAAAGAGAAGCACGGCACACGTTTAAAGGTCCCATATCCTGCACAATGACTAACTGGACCACTACAGGGGAGGCACGGGTTGGGCGGGGGAGGCAGCCTGCTCTCTGTTCGGGGGGGTCAGATCTCAGAGTGAGGAGGGGGGCCAGTCCAAGAAATGGGTGTTTTTTGTAAACTGTTATGTTATGGATGTTACACAAAGCCCTGAGGACAGACTGTGTGAAGGGAAAGAGCAGGATATGGGACCTTTAAAGAGAAGCGCGGCACACGGTTAAAGAGACGAGAAAAACAGATGAAAATCCAGTGCATTTGGACCACAGTGTGATTAAGACGCTGCAGGTGAAAAAGTACATTTAAAGATGGAAATGTGAAACTTTATTCACATAATGTAAGAACAACAAGTTTTTCATCATGTCATTTTATGTGAAAATGACCAAAATGTGACATATTTGTGACATTTAAATCAGAAAAATGGACAGAACCAGGTTTGAATGTCTTGGTTCATTTTGTAACATTAATTATAAAAACAAAGTACAGATTGTGGATTTCTGATTTAGTTTTTGAGTGATGGATTTGACTCGTGCGCTCCACAGCTGCTGCTTCAAACCCTAAACCTGGGTCCAGGCTCAGACCAGGTCCAGGTCCAGGTCCAGGTCCTGGTCCAGGTCCTGATATCTGTCTCTGTTTCAGGCCCAAAATCACTCGTCTGGACTTTAAGAAGAGCAAACTCACTCTGGTGGTGGTGGAGGACGACGACCAGGTGAGAGACTGGACCAGGACTGGACCGGGACTGGACCGGGACTGGACCGGGACTGGACCGGGACTGGACCGGGACTGGACTGGGACTGGGACTGGGACTGGGACTGGACCGGGACTGGACTGGGACTGGGACTGGGACTGGACTGGGACCAGGACTGGGACTGGGACTGGACTGGGACCAGGACTGGGACTGGGACTGGACTGGGACCAGGACCGGGACTGGACCTGGACTGGACCAGGACTGGGACTGGACCGGGACTGGACTGGACCGGGACCAGGACTGGACCGGGACCAGGACTGGACCGGGACTGGACTGGACCGGACCTGGATCAGGACTGGACCGGGACTGGACCGGGACTGGACCGGGACTGGAACTGGGACTGGACTTGGACTGGAACTGGGACTGGACCGGGACTGGAACTGGGACTGGACCAGGACTGGACCAGGACTGGACCAGGACTGGACCAGGACTGGACCAGGACTGGACCAGGACTATGTTTTCTGTGTCACATTAAGACCTTCTTCAGCTCCAGGTCTTTAGATCTCGTCCTGTCCTTGTTATGACTCTGTTCATGAGGTTAATATTTCTCTCTTTTACTCCGGTCCAGTGTCATTTGACAAATAAAATAGTTGAAAATGACAGGCTTTAACTCTGAGTTCAAACACAAACTTCGTCCAAAACCAGGTTCATGTTGACTCCGTTTTAATGATAAAGTCTGTTATTGCTGTTAAATATGCGCATCTCATTAGTGCAGGCCTGAGGGGGTCATGTAGGACTGCAGTGACCTCAAACGACCAGCAGGGGGACCACGGGGTTAAAGATCATGGCGTTCAACATATTCTGCTCTAATTGTTGTAATCGTTTGTTTTAATAGAATTTAAAAGTGAAAAGTGAAATAAAAGTGAAAGGTTCATTCTGCTGAGGCTCGAGGCAGAAGCTGCTTCTAATATTTACTTTTATTTTTTTTGCACATTCTTGATCACATGGATAACTGCAGACGACCAGGAGCCACAAAGACTCAGCAACATACATTGTTTTTTAAAGTTTTAACGATGCTCTAACGTTGTTTCCTGGTCACAAACACAGCTGGACTGTTTTTACACTCGTGACTTTAATCCTGTCTATGAGCTTGAGGTCATTTGAAACGGAGTAGTTTGTGAGGCGCAGACGCCTGAAGCCCGTGTGAGGCCTCCAGGATACAGAGAGTTTTATTTAATGTCAGGTGTTTGAGGTTTAAGGAGGAGGAGCACCAGATGTGCCTCAGGTTTAAGGAGGAGGAGCACCAGATGTGCCTCAGGTTTAAGGAGGAGGAGCACCAGATGTGACTCTGGTTTAAGGAGGAGGAGCACCAGATGTGACTCTGGTTTAAGGAGGAGGAGCACCAGATGTGCCTCAGGTTTAAGGAGGAGGAGCACCAGATGTGACTCTGGTTTAAGGAGGAGGAGCACCAGATGTGACTCTGGTTTAAGGAGGAGGAGCACCAGATGTGACTCTGGTTTAAGGAGGAGGAGCACCAGATGTGACTCTGGTTTAAGGAGGAGGAGCACCAGATGTGACTCAGGTTTAAGGAGGAGGAGCACCAGATGTGACTCTGGTTTAAGGAGGAGGAGCACCAGATGTGCCTCAGGTTTAAGGAGGAGGAGCACCAGATGTGACTCTGGTTTAAGGAGGAGGAGCACCAGATGTGACTCAGGTTTAAGGAGGAGGAGCACCAGATGTGACTCTGGTTTAAGGAGGAGGAGCACCAGATGTGACTCAGGTTTAAGGAGGAGGAGCACCAGATGTGACTCTGGTTTAAGGAGGAGGAGCACCAGATGTGACTCAGGTTTAAGGAGGAGGAGCACCAGATGTGACTCAGGTTTAAGGAGGAGGAGCACCAGATGTGACTCTGGTTTAAGGAGGAGGAGCACCAGATGTGACTCTGGTTTCAGTAAATGTTCTGTTCAGTCCGGGGCTTAGGGCCTGAGGCGGGGCTTAGGGCCTGAGGCGGGGCTTAGGGCCTGAGGCGGGGCTTAGGGCCTGAGGCGGGGCTTAGGGCCTGAGGCGGGGCTTAGGGCCTGAGGCGGGGCTTAGGGCCTGAGGCGGGGCTTAGGGCCTGAGGCGGGGCTTAGGGCCTGAGGCGGGGCTTAGGGCCTGAGGCGGGGCTTAGGGCCAGAGGCGGGGCTTAGGGCCAGAGGCGGGGCTTAGGGCCAGAGGCGGGGCTTAGGGCCAGAGGCGGGGCTTAGGGCCAGAGGCGGGGCTTAGGGCCTGAGGCGGGGCTTAGGGCCTGAGGCGGGGCTTAGGGCCTGAGGCGGGGCTTAGGGCCAGAGGCGGGGCTTAGGGCCAGAGGCGGGGCTTAGGGCCAGAGGCGGGGCTTAGGGCCAGAGGCGGGGCTTAGGGCCAGAGGCGGGGCTTAGGGCCAGAGGCGGGGCTTAGGGCCTGAGTCTGGTTTGTGGGAAAATTACTCTGACCATCGTGTCCCTGTGTCCTCCTCCTCCGTCTCTCCCCCTCCTCTGCTACTCCTCCTCTCCTCCCCTTCTCCCCCTCCTCTCCTGTCCCTCTGTTCCTCCTCCCTCTTTCTCTCCCCCACCTCCGATCCTCCCCCCTCCTCTCCTCCTCTCCTCCTCTCCCCTCTCTCTCCTCCTCCCCCTCTCCTCCTCTCTCCCTCTCCTCCTCCTCTCCCCCTCCTCTGTCTCTCCTCTCCCCCTCTCCTCCTCCTCCTCTCCCCCTCCTCTCCTCTCCTCCTCTCCTCCTCCTCCTCTCCCCCTCCTCTCCTCCTCCTCTCCTCCTCCCCCTCTCCCCCTCTCCTCCTCTCCCCCTCTCCTCCTCCCCTCCTCCTCTCCCCCTCTCCCTCTCTCCTCCTCCTCTCTCCTCCCTCTCTCCTCCTCTCCTCCCTCTTCTCCCCCTCCTCTCCTGTCCGTCTGTTCCTCCTTCCCCTCTCCTCCTCTCCCCCTCCTCTCTTCTCCTCCTCTTCTCTCTTCCCCCTCTCCTCCTCCTACACCTCTCCTCCTCCTCTCCTCCTCCTCTCCTTCTCCTCCTCTCCTCCTCTCCTCCTCCTCCCCCCTCCCCCCTCCTCAGGGTAAGGAGCAGGAGCACACCTTTGTCTTCCGTATGGATCACCCTAAAGCCTGTAAACACTTGTGGAAATGTGCTGTGGAACATCACGCCTTCTTCAGACTCCGAGGTCCAGTCCAGAAGAACATCACCAGCTCCGGCTTCATCCGGATGGGCTCCAGGTTCAGATACAGGTACTGGACCGGGACCAGGGACCGGGACTGAGGACCAGGGACCGGGACTGAGGACCCAGGACCCAGGACTGAGGACCAGGACCAGGACTGAGGACCAGGGACTGAGGACCAGGGACTGAGGACCAGGGACTGAGGACCAGGGACTGAGGACCAGGGACTGAGGACCAGGGACTGAGGACCAGGGACTGAGGACTGAGGACCGAGGACTGAGGACCGAGGACTGAGGACCGAGGACTGAGGACCGAGGACTGAGGACCGAGGACTGAGGACCGAGGACTGAGGACCGAGGACTGAGGACCGAGGACTGAGGACCAGGACTGAGGACCAGGACTGAGGACCAGGACTGAGGACCAGGACTGAGGACCAGGACTGAGGACCAGGACTGAGGACCAGGACCCAGGACTGAGGACCAGGACCGAGGACCAGGGACTGAGGACCAGGACTGAGGACCAGGACTGAGGACCAGGACTGAGGACCAGGACTGAGGACCAGGACTGAGGACCAGGGACTGAGGACCAGGGACTGAGGACCAGGGACTGAGGACCGAGGACCGAGGACCGAGGACCGAGGACCAGGACCGAGGACCGAGGACCGAGGACCAGGACCGAGGACCGAGGACCGAGGACCGAGGACCGAGGACCGAGGACCGAGGACCGAGGACCGAGGACTGAGGACTGAGGACCAGGACTGAGGACCAGGACTGAGGACTGAGGACTGAGGACCAGGACCCAGGACCCAGGACCAGGACCTAAAGCGTGTCGTTTCCTTGACTTAAATAAAGTGTGTTTGTGCTGACAGTGGGAAGACGGAGTACCAGACGACTAAAGCAAACAAAGCTCGAAGATCAGCTTCATTTGAGAGACGCCCGAGTCGACGCTACTCCAGGAGGACTCTGCACAACCGAGGTCTGGACCGGGCCAGGGACTGGGCTTTAGGCCTGAGTGAAGGACAGGCTTTATATTTACTGTGACACAATGACATCATAAACGGTTCTGTCACTTCAGAGTCGACTAAACTGTCCTTTTCTGTTCCAGGTCCTTTCACACCACAAGAGTAAGTGTTATTACATTTATTACAAATATATTGTGGGATCAAAAGGGAAAAGTTTGTCTGAAACTGGACTCTGAGGCGTCGCTTGGACAGATCTGTGGGCGTCACCATTAGTGTTATTAGTGTTATTAGTGTTATTACAGCCTTGTCACAGTTTTGTCAGTGTTGTCTCAGCGTTGTTACAGCGCTATCAGCCTTATCACTGTTATTACAGTGTTATTACACTGTTATTACACTGTTATTCCAGCCTTATCACAGCCTTATTACATAGTTATTACAGTGGTATTACTGCTTTATCACATTATCTCAGCACCATTACATTGGTATTACATCCTTAATACATCCTTATTAAAGCCTTACCACAGCCTTATTACAGTGTTATTACAGTGTTATCACAGTGTTATTACAGTGTTATTATATTGTTATTACTGCTTTGACTTCTGTGTAAATGTCTCGTTTGTCTCAGAGTGTTGTCTTCAGGAAACGGCGTGAGTTCCAGTAAAGAGCGGGTGAGGACTCTGACCTTTCACTTGGATCTGTCGCTCTGCCCTTTGGTCTGACCCTGCTGTTCCCCGTGTGTCCTGCAGGTGTCAGCAGTGAGAGGGCCCTGGTCTGCCCCGGTGGTCCCGGCGGTCCCGGCGGTCCCTGCGGCGTCCTGTGGTCCAGTGGAGATCCAGCCTCTGCCCCACAGCCCCAGCACCGACAAACGAGGGTCAGTCTTTACTCCGACTCCACAAACGCACCACAGACTCACAGGGTTATTAACTGTTATTATTATTATTATTATTATTATTAATACAACATGCTGCGTCCTCACTGCCTCCAGCAGGGGGCAGTATGTAGCCCTCACTGACGGCCTGAATGTCCAGCAGCGACAGGTTTAACTGGAACAACACGACTGAAGCAGACGAGCCGTTTAACAAAGAACTGTCTGGGATTATGAGCTAACGGTTTATCTAAGGACGCTAACTGTTTATTCAGAGCCGTAAAATCGCTAACGTTAGCTGTGATTATGAATAAAACCGTTTCACATAAACTGAGCTGCAGACTCATGACCCAGCGGCTCGTCATCACCGCCCGGTGGACGGGTCGTGTGCACAGACTATAATCCCTTGAATTCTTTTAAACACAAACTCTTTCTTGAATCCGACTCAGTTACAAACATCGGTCGCTCACAGTGTTCATGACAAACATCACCAAATGTAACGGAGTGAGTATTTTGCCTTGTTAACTGCACGATTTGCCTTCATTTATAACTTCACGTGTGATGCACATTTCCTCCAGCAGAGGGCGCCCGAGTGCCTCGTTCCACTGACGTCTGAGTGAAAAACTAACCCTGGCCTGATCAAACCTGAGACACTGCAGAGTTTGTGACTAATGAGTCACACATGATTTAGCTAATGTGGTCAGGGTTAGCTAGGTACCAAGCTAAGGTTAGCTGCTAACGTTAGCGACTTTACAGTGTGACTCTTTAAGAGTTTTATTCATAGTTGGAACTGAACTTGGAGCTAAAAGAGCTTTACTTCAGTCGTTCAAAGACCCAGTGCACTGTGGGTAATTATGACGACATAAAGCTCTGAGTGACGTTATGGTTCCAGACGACGCTGATGACTGAAGGCTCTGACCATCCATTACAGAAAACACTTGTCGTAGACTTTGACTAAATGTCCCGTGTGTTTTCCAGTTTTAAGATGTACTGATGCTCCTGCTCCGAGGTAGGTCCAGACCAACGCTCCAATCAGAGCGCCTGATCCTGCTCCAATCAGAGCGCCTGATCCTGCTCCAATCAGAGCGCCTGATCCTGCTCCAATCAGAGCGCCTGATCCTGCTCCAATCAGAGCGCCTCATCCTGCTCCAATCAGAGCGCCTGATCCTGCTGCTCCAATCAGAGCGCCTGATCCTGCTGCTCCAATCAGAGCGCCTGATCCTGCTGCTCCAATCAGAGCTCTGTGATTCTGCTGGGGGCGGGGCCTGAGGGTTCATTTATGCTCTGCTGTTCCACAAACACAAACACAGGCTTCTGTTCGTCCTGTGTTTGTGTTTGTTCTTTGGTCTGAGAATCTGTTCAACATGAGCCGACCCTAAACGTGAGCCGACCCTGAACATGAGCCGACCCTAAACATGAGCCGACCCTAAACATGAGCCGACCCTAAACATGAGCCGACCCTGAACATGAGCCGACCCTAAACATGAGCCGACCCTAAACATGAGCCGACCCTAAACGTGAGCCGACCCTGAACATGAGCCGACCCTAAACATGAGCCGACCCTAAACGTGAGCCGACCCTGAACGTGAGCCGACCCTGAACATGAGCCGACCCTAAACATGAGCCGACCCTAAACGTGAGCCGACCCTAAACGTGAGCCGACCCTAAACGTGAGCCGACCCTAAACGTGAGCCGACCCTAAACGTGAGCCGACCCTAAACGTGAGCCGACCCTAAACGTGAGCCGACCCTAAACGTGAGCCGACCCCGAACACGAGCCGACCCCGAACGTGAGCCGACCCTGAACGTGAGCCGACCCTGAACGTGAGCCGACCCTAAACACGAGCCGACCCTAAACGCGAGCCGACCCTAAACGCGAGCCGACCCTAAACGCGAGCCGACCCTAAACGCGAGCCGACCCTAAACGCGAGCCGACCCTAAACACGAGCCGACCCTAAACGTGAGCCAACCCTAGACTAAAGACTTCTCTGACTGTGGGCGCCCCCTGGTGGTGGTTCACCAAAGCAGCTTTGACATTACAAACTGATGTTTGTGAAACCCGAGCGGTTCAGACGAAAACAGAGCATAAATGAGCTGAAGGGGCTGTGGTTCTGGGTCTGGTTCTGTGGTTCTGGGGCTGTGGTTCTGGTTCTGGGTCTGGTTCTGTGGTTCCGGGGGCTGTGGTTCTGGTTCTGTGTCTGGTTCTGTGGTTCTGGTTCTGTGGTTCCGGGGGCTGTGGTTCTGGTTCTGTGGTTCTGGTTCTGTGGTTCTGGTTCTGTGGTTCTGGTTCTGTGGTTCTGGGGCTGTGGTTCTGGTTCTGTGGTTCCGGGGCTGTGGATCCGGGGCTGTGGTTCTGGTTCTGTGGTTCTGGTTCTGTGGTTCTGGTTCTGTGGTTCTGGTTCTGTGGTTCTGGTTCTGTGGTTCCGGTTCTGTGGTTCCGGGGCTGTGGATCTGGGGCTGTGGTTCTGGTTCTGTGGTTCTGGGGCTGTGGTTCTGGTGCTGTGGTTCTGGTTCTGTGGTTCTGGTTCTGTGGTTCTGGGGCTGTGGTTCTGGTTCTGTGGTTCTGGGGCTGTGGTTCTGGTTCTGTGGTTCCGGTTCTGTGGTTCCGGTTCTGTGGTTCCGGGGCTGTGGATCTGGGGCTGTGGATCTGGGGCTGTGGTTCTGGTTCTGTGGTTCTGGGGCTGTGGTTCTGGGGCTGTGGTTCCGGGGCTGTGGTTCCGGGGCTGTGGTTCCGGGGCTGTGGTTCTGGTTCTGTGGTTCTGGTTCTGTGATTCTGGTTCTGTGGTTCCGGGGCTGTGGTTCTGTGGTTCTGGTTCTGTGGTTCCGGGGCTGTGGTTCTGTGGTTCTGGTTCTGTGGTTCTGGGGCTGTAGTTCTGTGGTTCCGGGGGCTGTGGTTCTGGTTCTGTGGTTCTGGTTCTGTGGTTCTGGGGCTGTGGTTCCGGTTCTGTGGTTCCGGGGCTGTGGATCTGGGGCTGTGGTTCTGGTTCTGTGGTTCTGGGGCTGTGGTTCTGGTGCTGTGGTTCCGGGGCTGTGGTTCCGGTTCTGTGGTTCTGGTTCTGTGGTTCTGGTTCTGTGGTTCTGGTTCTGTGGTTCTGTGGTTCTGGTTCTGTGGTTCTGGGGCTGTGGATCTGTGGTTCCGGGGGCTGTGGTTCTGGTTCTGTGGTTCTGGGGCTGTGGTTCTGTGGTTCTGGTTCTGTGGTTCTGTGGTTCCGGGGGCCCTGTTGTGGTCTGGTCTGTGGTTCAGTTCTCACTGTCGCTTCTGTAAATTGAGCCGGACTCTCTAAATGTTCAGTGTTTCGTTTTGGGGCCAGAGCTGAGCGCTTCTTCCTTCCTTTTCAGTTTGAGGTTAGGAACGGTTCATTTGGTGAAGGCTTCAGGAGGTCGAGCGTTAGTCCTGCCCCTCAACAAAACCCCAAACCCAGAGAGTCCGGAAAGGGCTGCACAATTGGACAGAAAATCTAGATGCAAAGACAGAACTTTGCAAAAAATCTGTTGTAAAATAAAAAGACTGAAGTTCAAACCTTCACAAACGCCATGAAACCTTCACATTTCACAGTAAACCATGTCCCCTGAGTAGAGTTTAGCTGCGGCCTTTCTTTGACCCGAGCAGCTGCAGCCTGGTGTTTCGGTGATTCGCGCCGTGGACTCGACGTTGTGCAGCCCTGGTCTCTTCATGGATCAAATCAGCTCCTGCTTTTTTCTTTAACACGTTCAGCTTAACCCAATCACTCCCATCGATTTGTCCAAACTGATTAAAGATGTTTTCAACGGCTCTGTGCCTGCAGCGCCCCCTCCTGCTCACGCCGAGGACTGCGCCGCTCGACCCAACGGCAGGAGTTTGTGGAAGCGGCTTCAGATCTCAACACGAACACTTTTTTTTTGTTAGAAATCTGCTTTAAATCTGAAGGAACCAGAACAAACCATCGGCACATTTTAGCCAAAGTTCTCCTCAAAGAGCTAAAGGACGGTTTGAGTTTCCCTGTGAGGAGTTTGCACGTTCTGCCTGCGTCTGCGTCAGTCTAAAACGTGTGCAATAATCGAGATCGACCGATGTGGGGTTTTCGCGTCCGACGACACGATGGTTTGGACGGAGCTGGTGTTTGACGTGGACAGCAGACTCTCATTTTAACAAAAGTGGATGATTTGAATCGACTCCAAACTCAGCTACAGCCGGAGTCTTTTTAAGAATCGAGGGACCAGGTGTGGTCCATCGTAGAAAGGGTTTCAGAGGTCGTCATCCGGACGCCGTTTGAAGATCGAGACGTTTCGACTTTTATCCAAAAGTCATTGTCAATCAGAGAGCTTTTGATAGCCAGCCATCAATAGAACAATAGACCTTTAGTCACAGGTGAAACTAGGTGAGGCCAACTATTAACCAACAAGACAGACCAATTAATCAAGTCCCAGGTGACATACAAACAATTTTCCAAACAAAGACAGGTGTTCAGTGACTCCTCCCTGTGGGCAGGACTCTCACTACTTAGAGTAGCATATAAGCCTGAGTTCCCATACCAGCTCTCAGATTGACAATGACTTTTGGATAAAAGTCGAAACGTCTCGATCTTCAAACAGCGTCCGGATGACAACCTCTGAAACCCTTTCTACGATGAACCACACCTGGACCAATGAGGGTTTACATCGACGAATCCTTTAAAGGAAAAATATTCTGTATTTTTCATCTTGTTCTTCTCCTTTAAACAGCTCTGGAGTGCATTCAATTTACATCTCATGGTTTAAAACAAAACAGTTTCTTGTTCATTCTCTGTGTGATCAGTCACTGTGACATGACACTTACTGAGTGCATCCACCTGATGGCGCCAGTGCTACATACAATCTAGTGAAGTTAGCGCTGAAAAGACGTCCTTGTGTGGATTCACAGCAGCAGTTATCGAGTTTAGAGACAGAAATGATCAGAACGAGTTTAGCAATGATTTCAGGACTAAAAACAGTGGAAGATTCTCAGATAAACGATGTTTGAATCTGAAAATATGTCCCGGATCGAGTGAGTTCAGCAGGAAGTGTGTTTGACGCTCATAGGGGGAGGATCCTAAAAACAGAGAGAATGCAGCTGAGTGTGACTCCAGGTGTTTGTGATGAAGAACATTGAACAGGGTTAAAGGAGACAGAATGTTTGTCCTTGAAGAGTTTCCGTCCAAACAAACTCGTCTGACGCTGAAGTGTAACTATGGAGCCGATACATCGGTCGATCTCTGGAGCTTTTGAAGGACGGGTCAAATGCAGACGTGACCCTGAAGTCTTATTTACCCTCAGCACGTGAGCACTCTGAACCAATCAACGCACGGCACTAGAGTAGGTTTGACATAATCTTGTGTTTTCTTAAATCCTGGAGTCGATTTAAAGACGGTGCAGTGAGAACCGGCTCTGAAACTGAAGATCTCACACAAACAGCTTTAATGTGACTCTGTGTCCAGTCACTTAAAGGTCCCATATCCTGCAAAAGTGACTCTTCAGAGGTTCTAACCTTCCTCCAGGGCTCTCTGGGCCTCGTGTGTTGTGCCCAAAGTGGTTTTTTGATTGATTCCCTCATGTTTTCACTAGAGAACTGTCTTTTCCGTCCCCCTCTGAGCAGCAGACGGGGGCTCCTCACTAAGATGACGCGGTGTTTAAGCCACGCCTCCAGGAAGAATAAAAACAGCTAATGCTAATGCTACACAGTAATTACACGATGGATACGACAGATAGAAGAGTTAGCTTGTTATTTACCAAACGGCACGTCCGTGGTTGAGGCCCTGGAGCACGTCAAACTCCAGGTCAGATCCAGGACGTAGGACTCAGCACGACGCACCGTCAGGACCAGAAAAGGTTTATTCAGTGTTTGTGTATCGCTGTTTACCGGAGCACACGGCACATGCACCATCTCCACTACAGGGGAGGCACGGGTTGGGCGGGGGAGGCAGCCTGCTCTCTGTTCAGGGGGGGTCAGATCTAGACTGTGTGAAGGGGAAAGAGCAGGATACGGGACCTTTAAGTCGTCTTCTTCTTCTTCTTTGTAAATTGAACACAATAATCTTTGGACTGAAGCTTTGGTCGATGGAGACTCGACCGTTAAACTCGTCCCACTTCACGACGTTTGCTCCAAAAGTTTAAACAAACTTAATTTAATCCAAATGAATGTTTCTTTGACTCTGTTTCCTCTTTATTTATGACGTATTTAAATCTGTCTGAACTCTTTGCTCAAACACTCGACTGAACTTTGATTGTTTCACGTTTTAATAAAGACTGTGTTTATGAAGCGGCTCAGTCTGTTCTGCCCTCGTGCCTCGAGGCAAAGCACCTCAGACGGATCCCGGGACGGAAATGAAGTTATGAAGAAAACATGGATCAAACGGCAGGCTGTGGCTCCCCGAGTGCAACGGGACCAAAACCGGGTCTGAACCGGGTCTGAACCGGGACTGAACCGGGTCTAAAGTGGGTCTGAACCGGGTCTAAACCGGGGACCAAAACCGGGTCTGAACCAGGGACTAAACCAGGGACTAAACCAGGACTGAACCGGGTCTGAACCAGGGACTAAACCAGGACTAAACCGGATCTGAACCAGGGACTAAACCTGGTCTGAACCGGGTCTGAACCGGGTCTGAACCGGGTCTAAACCAGGGACTAAACCGGATCTAAACCGGGGACTAAACCAGGGACTAAACCAGGACTACACCGGATCTGAACCAGGTCTGAACCGGGACTAAACCAGGGACTAAACCAGGACTGAACCGGGGACCAAAACCAGGTCTGAACCGGGTCTGAACCGGGTCTAAACCAGGGACTAAACCAGGGACTAAACCGGGTCTGAACCGGGACTACACCGGGACTGAACCGGGACTAAACCAGGGACTAAACCAGGACTGAACCAGGGACCAAAACCGGACTGAACCGGGTCTGAACCGGGTCTGAACCGGGACTAAACCAGGGACTAAACCAGGGACTAAACCAGGGACTAAACCAAGGACTAAACCAGGGACTAAACCAGGACTAAACCGGGACTGAACCAGGACTGAACCGGGGATCAAAACCAGAACTGGGTTTAAACCGGGGACTAAACCGGGTCTAAACAAAAGACCAAACCAGGTCTAACCGGGATCTAAACCAGGGGTAAATCTGGTCTAAACCGGGTCTAAACCAGGACTGAACCAGGACTAAATTGGGGACCAAAACCGGACTGAACTGGGTTTAAAAGAGGACCAAACCAGGTCTAAACGGGATCTAAACCAGGGGTAAAACTGGTCTAAACCAGGTCTAACCCTGGACTGGACAGACTAAGATAAACTGAACAGAGACGTCTCAGATGTGCCTTATTTAAAGCTCTGTCTGTAATTCTGGTCATTTCCATGAACCTGCTGCGGCGCCCCCCAGAGGAACCAAACTGTATGACAGGAATGAGTCACAAAAATAAGACGAGAGCAGCAACCGAGCCGGCGGTCGGCCATTTTGGATCCAAATCTGCTGTGTGTGTGTGTGTGTGTGTGTGTGTGTGTTTGTGCTGTGTGTGTGTGTGTGTTTGTGCCATAGACATGAAAACAGTGGACAGACGGTTGTGGCTCCGCCCCCTTCATGATAATGCGGCTCATTCATGGAGAATTCAAAATGGCCGCGGGTTAGCCCCCACCACTCCCCCCTCGGTGGGGAGGCGGGGGGAGGGCGACTTTGGGGCGGCCTTTTGCTGACGTACTGCCGTCGTTGTCTCTATGGTTACCGCCCACTCGTAGGTGTTTGGCTCCGCCCTCACATTTCCGGCGCGTAAAGCCCGCCTTCTTCATTAGATATGCACGAACTTTAACAAATCACAGGCTAAACCAGCCAGAGCCGTGAGCTAACGCCACAGAGCCGTAAGCTAACGTCACAGAGCCGTAAGCTAACGTCACGGAGCCGTAAGCTAACGTCACGGAGCCGTAAGCTAACGTCACGGAGCCGTGAGCTAACGTCACGGAGCCGTGGGCTAACGTCCGCGAGCCGTGAGCTAACGTCCACGGAGCCGTAGCTAACGTCCACGGGCCGTAGCTAACGTCACAGAGCCGTGGCTAACGTCACAGAGCCGTAAGCTAACGTCACAGAGCCGTAAGCTAACGTCACAGAGCCGTAAGCTAACGTCACAGAGCCGTAAGCTAACGTCACAGAGCCGTAAGCTAACGTCCCAGAGCCGTAAGCTAACGTCCCAGAGCCGTAAGCTAACGTCCCAGAGCCGTAAGCTAACGTCACAGAGCCGTAAGCTAACGTTTGAGACCAAAGCCGTATTCTGAGCCTCAGGCTCTAAAGTAGGTTTTCAAACGTCTAACTCCCCATTGACTTGCATTGAATAATTCTACTTCCACAGCGGCCCCTAGTGGTCAGCAGCAGATTGCAAACATGGCAGACTACAGTGGGCGGCTCAATTTGAGCGCGGTAGCCCCGCCCACTGGTTTGTGCTGCTGGTGTGTGTTTGTGCTGGTGGGTGCAGTTTGATTGTTCTGCCTGTGTCCCGGGGCGTGTCCCGGGCGTGTCCCAGGGCGTGTTCAGGGCCCTGTGTCCCTCAGACCTGCGTCTCTTTGTCCTCAGGATGTCTCTGGCTCCGGACCTGATGGAGACCTGTGTCGACGACGTTCTCCGCGCCCTGCCATCTCCTCCGACCTGTGCTCCGTCTGCTCCCGCGCCTCCCGCAGACGCCCCGGAGGACGGAGCGACGGGCGCGGACGAGCCCCTCAGTCTGAGCGGTGAGGACGTCCAATGTGTACCTCCCCCTGTCCCAGAGCGCCCCCTTCTGTCCCAGAGCGCCCCCTGTGTGTCCCAGAGCGCCCCCTTCTGTCCCAGAGCGCCCCCTTCTGTCCTAAAGCGCCCCCTCCTGCCCCAGAGCGCCCCCTTCTGTCCTAAAGCGCCCCCTCCTGCCCCAGAGCGCCCCCTTCTGTCCCAGAGCGCCCCCTTCTGTCCCAGAGCGCCCCCTTCTGTCCCAGAGCCCTCTGTGTGTCCCAGAGCGCCCCCTGTCTGCAGAGCCTTTTCTCAAGGAAAAACTATAAAAAAAACCCTGTGGGAAAAACAGAGGGCAGAGCTAGAGTTCCTCCAGGCAGAGGAGCAGCAGAAGCCAATGAAGAGCCTCTCACAGGGGGTGTGAGGGGCAGGGCGCCTGTCTAGTTCGCCTGTCACACAGGAGGCGCCTGTCACAGGGGGGTGTGGGGGGCAGGAGGGCACCTGTCACAGGGGGTGTGGGAGGGCAGGAGGGCGCCTGTCACAGGGGGGTGTGGGGGGCAGGAGGGCACCTGTCACAGGAGGGCGCCTGTCACAGGGGGACACCTGTCACAGGGCGTGGCAGGGCGTCTGACTTTACAGTGTGTCGTCTCCAGAGGCAGCGGCTCGTCTCAAACAGCTGGAGTTGGAGAACGTCGCTGTTTCACTGACGCCCAAAAACGTGAACCTGAACGTGACCATGAACAACCAGGTACAGCACCTGCCGCACCTGTCGCACTTGTCACACCTGTAAACACCTGCTGCACCTGTCACTCCTGTAAACACCTGCTGCACCTGTCACACCTGTCACTCCTGTAAACACCTGCTGCACCTGTCACACCCGTAAACACCTGTCACACCTGCCGCACCTGTCACACCTGTAAACACCTGTAAACACCTGCTGCACCTGTCACACCCGTAAACACCTGTGTCACCTGTCACTCCTGTAAACACCTGCTGCACCTGTCACACCCGTAAACACCTGTCACACCTGTCGCTCCTGTCACCTGCTGCACCTGTCACTCCTGTCACACCTGTCGCACCTGTCACACCTGAGGACAGAGAGGACGAGGACAGACTGTGAGGGACAGATGAGTTTACTGCAGACACAGGAGGCGGGGCTTTACTGCAGACCCAGGAGGCGGGGCTTTACTGCAGACACAGGAGGCGGGGCTTTACTGCAGACACAGGAGGCGGGGCTTTACTGCAGACCCAGGAGGCGGGGCTTTACTGGAGACACAGGAGGCGGGGCTTTCTCTGATGATGAGTGTCCTTCCTGTGTTTGTGTTTAACCCTTTCCGTCCCGTCTCTGTCCAGGAGCTGGTGAAGCTCACAGAGAAGGCCGTCCTCTCCAGCCCCAGCCCTTTGGCCACGCCCCTGAGGACCCCCGACCTGAAGAGCAACATCCTGAAGGCCCAGGCCCAGGCCCAGGCCTGCAAGGTACTAGTACTACTACTACTACTGCTACTGCTACTGCTACTGCTGCCACTGCTACCACTGCTTGCTGCCAGCTACTGCCAAACAGCCAGCACTACTAGCACTACTAATGCTACAACAGCGACAGCTGCTACTGCTGTACCATAATGCATGTGGCAGCAGCAGCAACAGCACATTAACTGGTGCTAGCTAACTGCTCTACTACTGGTTAACTACCACCACTACTAGCTGCACTGCTCTAGACCAGCAACACCAACTAGCAGCAGCTACTACCAACACCAGCAGCAGCCACGGCATGCTACTGCTGCCAACAGCAACAACCGCCAACTACAACGCTACTACTACCAGCAACCCAGCAACGCAGCGCAGCGGTCAGCTGCTAGCAACAGCTGCTACAGCAACAACAACTCTGGTTGCTGCTGCTGGTTGCTGCTCTGCTGTACCAACTGCTGCTCTTGCTGCTCAGCAACAGCAGCAACTGCTGCTACTAGCTGCTGGTTGCTGCTGCTACGCTGCTGGTTACTGCTGCGCAACTACTGCTACTGCTGGTTGCTGCTGCTGGTTCTGCTCACTGCTACTAACAGCTTGCTGCTGCTGCTGCTAACTACTGCTGTACTCACGGGTTGATGTCTTCTGCTAACGCTGTGACATTGTGCTGCTGCTGTACTTTCTTTTTGCTGAATGTCTCTCTCTTCGTGTCTCGTGCTGGACATTTACTTCAGGTGTTTGTCCTTCAGGCGTCTCCAGAAGAACTGACCCTGACGGACAAGAACTGCAACCTGCAGGAGCCGACGGCCAGGTACTCCCTGTACACAGTACACAGTGTACTTCATCTGAAGTACTCCCTGTACACAGTACACAGTGTACTTCATCTGAAGTACTCCCTGTACACAGTACACAGTGTACTGCACCTGTCCCTCTGTGACGCACCTGTCCCTCTGTGACGCACCTGTCCCTCTGTGACGCACCTGTCCCTCTGTGACGCACCTGTCCCTCTGTGACGCACCTGTCCCTCTGTGACGCACCTGTCCCTCTGTGACGCACCTGTCCCTCTGTGGCCTTCCTGTCCCTCTGTGGCCCCTGTCCCTCTGTGGCGCACCTGTCCCTCTGTGGCGCACCTGTCCCTCTGTGGCGCTTTCCTGTCGCTCTGTGGCACCTGTCGCTCTGTGACGCACCTGTCCCTCTGTGATGCACCTGTCCCTCTGTGACCTCCTGTCCCTCTGTGGCACCTGTCCCTCTGTGACCTTTCCTGTCCCTCTGTGACGCACCTGCACCTGTCCCTCTGTGGCCTTTCCTGTCCCTCTGTGGCCTGCACCTGTCCCTCTGTGGCCTTTCCTGTCCCTCTGTGGCCTTTCCTGTCCCTCTGTGGCGCACCTGTCGCTCTGTGGCGCACCTGTCCCTCTGTGGCCTTTCCTGTCCCTCTGTGCCGCACCTGTCCCTCTGTGATGCACCTGTCCCTCTGTGACGCACCTGTCCCTCTGTGGCCACCTGTCCCTCTGTGACGCACCTGTCCCTCTGTGACGCACCTGTCCCTCTGTGACGCACCTGTCCCTCTGTGACGCACCTGTCCCTCTGT
Source organism: Rhinogobius similis (assembly GCA_019453435.1). NCBI lineage: Eukaryota > Metazoa > Chordata > Actinopteri > Gobiiformes > Gobiidae > Rhinogobius > Rhinogobius similis. The sequence goes on from CM033633.1 coordinate 1,440,071, forward strand.
GACGCACCTGTCCCTCTGTGACGCACCTGCACCTGTCCCTCTGTGACGCACCTGTCCCTCTGTGACGCACCTGTCCCTCTGTGACGCACCTGTCCCTCTGTGACGCACCTGTCCCTCTGTGACGCACCTGTCCCTCTGTGACGCACCTGTCGCTCTGTGACGCACCTGTCGCTCTGTGATGCACCTGTCCCTCTGTGATGCACCTGTCTCTCTGTGATGCACCTGTCGCTCTGTGATGCACCTGTCCCTCTGTGATGCACCTGTCTCTCTGTGATGCACCTGTCCCTCTGTGACGCACCTGTCGCTCTGTCTCAGGCTGAAGGTTCCTCTGGACCAGGCTCCCGAGGCTCTGCTGGAGCTTGGGTTAACGCTGCTCTTCTGTGTTTCAGGCTGAAGGGTCCGGGCGGTCGTTTGGGCAGTAACAGCTCTCTGTCTGTGAGAGACGTCCAGGAGCTGCTCGTGACTCCCCCTGCAGGCGTCAGGTCAGACTCCATGTTCTCCTGAAGATCACTGGACACTGAAGGGTTAACCCTGAGGCTCCTCCTGAGCCTCACACCAGGCCAGACTGTGCTTTGATTGGTTTACAGGTTAAATCGTCTATCACTGAGCATGTGTGAGCCGCCTGTTTCATGTTTACGTTTGTTTAGCTTACGGTTAGCATTAGCCTCGTGGTTTACATCGGAGTTTGTTCAGTTGGAACGCTCTGAAGTCAAGACTCGTAATGTTCAAGCGGGAAACAGCGACCTCCAGTGTCTGGAGCGCAGCGTAGCACTAGCGCTGCTGCTAGTGTTAGCTGAAGTGAGTACGGATGAACCAGTTGAGAAAGCACCATCAGAGACGGCCAAGGAGATGTTATCAAGGATTATTTACAATCTGGTTGCTAGGTAACAGTGGGCCCTTGTTTACAGTCTGGTTGCTAGGTAACAGTGGGCCCTTGTTTACAGTCTGGTTGCTAGGTAACCGTTGTAGAATTCAGTCGTAAACTTTACACAAACTGTCAGGACAAATGTTTAGTCAAATCTAAAATAGAATCCAAAGTGTTGTTTAATCTGTCAATTAGACTTGACCTCCGTGTTCTTCTTCTGCTGTTGTTCACCTCGTGTTCTTCTCCTGCTCATGTTTACCTCCGTGTTATTCTTCTGCTCTTGTTTACCTCTTTGTTCTTCTTCTGCCCTTGTTTACCTCTTTGTTCTTCTTCTGCTCGTTTACCTCTTTGTTCTTCTTCTGCTCTTGTTCACCTCTTTGTTCTTCTTCTGCTCTTGTTTACCTCCGTGTTCTTCTTCTGCCCTTGTTTACCTCTTTGTTCTTCTTCTGCCCTTGTTTACCTCTTTGTTCTTCTTCTGCCCTTGTTTACCTCTTTGTTCTTCTTCTGCTCGTTTACCTCTTTGTTCTTCTTCTGCTCTTATTTACCTCCATGTTCTTCTTCTGCTCTTGTTTACCTCCATGTTCTTCTTCTGCTCTTGTTTACCTCTTTGTTCTTCTTCTGCTCGTTTACCTCTTTGTTCTTCTTCTGCTCTTGTTTACCTCTTTGTTCTTCTTCTGCCCTCGTTCACCTCGTGTTCTTCTTCTGCTCGTTTACCTCTTTGTTCTTCTTCTGCTCTTGTTTACCTCGTGTTCTTCTTCTGCTCATGTTTACCTCTTTGTTCTTCTTCTGCTCTTGTTTACGTCGTGTTCTTCTTCTGCTCTTATTTACCTCCGTGTTCTTCTTCTGCTCGTTTACCTCTTTGTTCTTCTTCTGCTCTTGTTTACCTCTTTGTTCTTCTTCTGCCCTTGTTCACCTCGTGTTCTTCTTCTGCTCGTTTACCTCTTTGTTCTTCTTCTTCAGCGTGGAGCACGTGCCTGAGGACCTGTCCCAGTGCGTCCCTGTGGAGCTGAGCACAGAGACGCTGCCCCCTCAGGTACGGCCCTGTCACTGCAGCTCCGTGTGGTCCTGCACAAAGGTCTGACCTGTGTGTCCTTCAGGTTTGTCCCGAGGAGCTGGAGCTGTGCACGTCGCCCCCTGTGTCCGAAAACCTCATCGACTTCAGCGACGTGAGTCCAGCGGTGAGAACGAGCGGCGTTTACTGAACTGAACTGAACGGAGCTAGCGGCGTTTACCAGAACCAGGACCGGACCAGAACCAGAACCAGAACCAGACCAGGGCCAGGACCAGGACTAGACCTGGACTAGACCAGGACCAGGACAAACCTGGGGTCATGACCGGCTCTTGTGCTTGTGTTTCAGGTTCCTCCTCTGCCGCCGTCTAAAGCGCCGATCACGCCGCGGTGGATCGTTCCCTCCAGCGCTGTACGTCACTCACACCAGACGACAAAAACATCTCAGCAACAACATTCAGACACAAAACAGAGACAGAGCAATAAGAAGCAAACACAACACTCACAAACATCAAACCACATCCCGTCTGACGTGTCTCTGTCCTGCACATTTACATCAAGCTGTGAAATCATCTGAATATTAGTCCAACTCCTTCATGTTTCCTGTGGTTCTCGTCTCTCCTCAGCCTCCGGGGATCTTCAGTAACGGCGTCCTGGATGCAGAGTCGAAGAGCGCCCCCGTGTGTCCAGAAGCGGCGCTGGCTCTGTCTCGCGCCAACGTCAACAACAACAGGTGAAAGTCCGAGGCGCTTTAACACGGGGCACCTTTAAACTGCAGCAGAGTCTCAGATAAACGACGTGTTTGAGCTGAACAAACGCCACGGATGGAGGGAGTTCAGCAGGAAGTGTGTTTGACGCTCGGAGGGGGAGGAGTTTATAAAAATCATTCACCAAAACAGAGAGAATGAAGCTGGATGTGACTCCAGAGGGTTTTCAAGGAAGAACAGGATTAAAGAGAGAAAGTACATTCTGTGTAATATTCCTCCGTTTAAGCCGAGTGTCCGCTGCTCCGTGTGGTCGTCTGATGGTCGTCTGACGGTCGTCTGACGGTCGTCTGAAGGTCGTCTGACGGTCGTCTGACGGTCGTCTGACGGTCGTCTGGCGGTTGTCTGATGGTCGTCTGATGGTCGTCTGACGGTCGTCTGATGGTCGTCTGACGGTCGTCTGACGGTCGTCTGAAGGTCGTCTGACGGTCGTCTGACGGTCGTCTGGCGGTCGTCTGACGGTCGTCTGACGGTCGTCTGACGGTCGTCTGACGGTCGTCTGACGGTCGTCTGACGGTCGTCTGATGGTCGTCTGACGGTCGTCTGACGGTCGTCTGACGGTCGTCTGATGGTCGTCTGACGGTCGTCTGACGGTCGCCTGACGGTCGTCTGACGGTCGTCTGATGGTCGTCTGACGGTCGTCTGACGGTCGTCTGATGGTCGTCTGACGGTCGTCTGACGGTCGTCTGATGGTCGTCTGACGGTCGTCTGACGGTCGTCTGACGGTCGTCTGACGGTCGTCTGGGCCGTTATCCTCTCATTTAGCTTCAATTTAGCGACTTTTACAAACGTGAAAACACCGCTAGCATGTGGCGCTAGCCTCCGCTAACAGGTGCAACTGTGACTTTATCACCCGGAGCTGAGCCTGATGTTCTCAGATCAAATCGAGTGAACGTGGCACCACTTTTAATCCATCACGTCTCACAGTGTGACGTGGCACAGTGGACGCTCGGCTTAAACACCAGCCCTGAGGAAAGTCTGGACAAAGGGAGTGTTTGTGACACTTTTAGAGCGACTCAAAGTGACAAAAATGCTACTAAAAGAGACTCTTCTGTGGCACATTTATGACAAAAACGTAACTAAAAGCAGAACACGAGAAGGAGCAGAGAAGAGAGAAGAGCGAGCTTTTAGTCTTGGTTTCAACGTTTTAATGTTTTTCTTTCCAATGCTGTAAATTGCGTTTTTGATGCTTATAATTGTGTTTCTTCTTTTTGCTTATAGTCTTGTTTTTTACATTTTTAATGAAATTTTTGTTGCTTTTAGTCACTTTTTTTTACTTTTAGTCGTTTTTTTATGTTTTTCATTGGGATTTTGTCGCCTTCCGTCACGTTTTTGTCGCTTTTCTTCACATTATTTTTGCGTTTAGTCTTGTTTTTGACGTTTATAATCGGGTTTTTGTCGCCTTTTAGTCATGTTTTTGTCACTTACCGTCACATTCTTTTTGATTTTAGTTGCATTTAGACTTTTTAAATCTGTTTTTTGTTGCTTACATTTAGAAGAGGACCTTGTAAACAGGTTTAATGAAACAAAGTGAAAGAAACTAAACGACTGCAGTTTGTTCAGTGTCTTCCTCTTGTTGTTGTAAACCTTGTGTGTCGTCCACAGCTCGGCCCCGCCACCAGAGGGCGACGCCTCCAAACCCCGAGGGCTCCTCACCACCGAACTCTGAACCTTCAGCCGGAGCCGCAACTAACCCGTACTTTAGAGCTCACACCGGTATTTCAGAGACTTTTGAACACATTTTAACCAAATAAAGGCAGAAATCTGAGGCTGAAGCTTCGAGAGCGAGAAGTGACGAGTAATCGACGAGTCCTGATCGATCCTGTTTGTCTTTCAGCCTCAGGTTTTGGTCTTTATTTGTTTCAAACGCGGCGCTGGTTTCGGCGTCGACTCAAACACTGGAGCGTCTCTCACAAACGGAAGGATTTGAACTTTGGACGGATTTTTTTGAAGCGTTTGAGCTTTTATCCTGGATCCATGGGAGGTTTAACCGTCACTTTTATGAAAAACTTTTAGATTTTTACACTGAAGGATTGAAACGTGAAGATGAGACGCAACGAAAGCAACAAAACCAACAGCTCGCCGTCTGTTTCTCAGTATTTAAGCCTTAAAACGAAACGAAAGCTCAATTCTCCTTCAGATTTTATTTGACTTTTTGGATCCAGTTTTGATTCAATGAAACTCAACAGATTCCACCAAATGTCTGCTTTTCATGTTTTACATTATTATAAAGTCGCCAGAGTCATTTTTTTGCCAATTTTTCCCTCAAAATGTTGCGATAAACGAAGAAAACGAGGTGAAAGTGAAAGTAAAAGTGCGTGTGACGGCGTTTTATGATTTTCTAGTTTTTTGTCCCAGTTTTTGCAGAAAAGTGAAAAAAATCAGTAGTAAAGTAAAACGACAGAAAGAGCAGAGTTCATACAACGTGAGACAAAAGTTTGGCTCAATTTACAACAAACACTTTTGTGATTCTGAAGGTGAATTTAAAGATATCAAACGTAAACGTCTCTGTTTTATTCACAGAAATCTAAGAAAACGTGCAGGTTTATCAGCATTAATTTAATTTAATTTAATGTAATAGATTTGGGCAAAAAATAAAGCCTTGAAAAGCATTAAAAAGCATTAAACCCTCAGTGGTTAAAACAGGAGTGACTTCAGAGCGCCCCCTGCAGGTCGGCACTGAAAAGATGCAAAAGCTTCTTGAAGATAATTAAAAATAAAGTCCAATCACAAACAAAAACCCTTGATGTCGCCAAAAATAAAAGACCAACCAATGGTTTAATAAAGCTCCGCCTTAAAGCTCCATCAAACAATAACAACACACACAAATATAATAAACACACACAAATATAATAAATACACACAAATATAATAAATACACACAAATATAATAAATACACACAATCAAATATAATAAACACACACAATCAAATATAATAAACACACACAAATATAATAAATACACACAAATATAATAAACACACACAAATATAATAAATACACACAAATATAATAAATACACACAAATATAATAAATACACACAATCAAATATAATAAACACACACAAATATAATAAATACACACAAATATAATAAATACACACAAATATAATAAACACACACAAATATAATAAATACACACAAATATAATAAATACACACAAATATAATAAACACACACAATCAAATATAATAAACACACACAAATATAATAAATACACACAAATATAATAAATACACACAAATATAATAAATCCATGTGAACGGCTTTGATCAAATCCTCTCTTTTCATGGTTTAAGTTTCACATAAATGACCTTTTTGAACATTATAAAGTCGTTTATTCTAATCATGTCGTGCTCAGTCCAACAGTCAGACGTTTGTAGTTTTGACGTAATAAAAGAGTAAATGTCTTGTTTTGACGTTGATTATGGAATTTAAAAAGTTAAACTGCAGCATTAACTTTAATTCACTCAAACCTGCACAAACCTGGTCATGTTTTCATTTAGAAATAAGACATTTATGTAAAAACTGCAAAAATGTCACATATTTGGGACATTTAAATCTATAAACCGGACAGAACCAGGTTTAAGTCTTGGTTCATTTTGCATGAACCAGATGTGACTGAAAATTGTCCTAAAAATTCAAATTTGGCCCCATTTTTTGACTTCAAACTGTAATAAATGAGTCCGACTCCGATGAACAGAGGGTCGTGTGGTTTGGTCAGACTCTGAGTCCAGATTGTGAAGTGGATTCAATGGAAGAATCAAACCCCACGAGCCGTTTGGACACGTTTGATGTTTCTGGTGAAAGAGACAAAACTGAACATAAAACTAGACTCTCTGCCGTCACACGCACCAGAAGGATCTCACGTCTGACTCTGGGACGAAGCTCGACCTGGAGCGTCCACATTCTGGACGACGGTTTCCATTTTGGAACGTCTGAACCTGAAGGATCGTGAGAACCTGCAGCAGAAGCTTCAAACGTTCGGTGGACGTTTGGAGCGACTTTGAGCAGGATTTAATGTGAGTCGAGTTAAAGCTTCGTGTTTTTTCCACTGGATTCTTTGGACTCTGAGGCTCAGACACTGGAATGTTCGAGAATGTGGTTGAATCGAGGCACATTTGACATTTTGACACTGATTTCCTTCTTTTCACACATTCCTGAATCGTGTTTTTGGACGCGTTTTGTCATAATCGGCTGTAAATGTGGGACAGAATCACTAAAAACCACGAGCTGCTGCTTCGCTCGGACGGTTTTCTGAGTAAAACATTCCAATCGAACACTTTTCCTGCTGGACGTTTCTTAATTAAAGTGATTTGTGTTCGATCCTTGGTTCTCTCGAGCTGCTGCTGTTGGACTCTTTTCTGGCGTTTTGGAGAAAGAAAGATCCGCCGTTTTATTTTGAAAAGCGCTCGGAGAGAAGAGCTTTGTGCGTTTGAAAAGGAAAGACGACGATGGACGTGTCTGTGGTGAAAGGAATCGAAAGTTTTGTTTGTCTTTTTCAACTGTTTGAGTTTAAATGGAAGACGAGGCTAAAATGTGGTGTTTCTTTTATGTTTCTGACGATTGTTTCTGAACTTGGCCACGTTTTCCATCAGTTTGTGGTTTTTAAACTCTTTATTGTGTCAGAAAATATTGTTTTTTGGCCAAAGCAACAAGAAAACCATCGATATTCAGTTAAAGTCGATCGCTCAATGATCAGTTTGTGAAAAATCATGTCTTTGATTCAGAGTTTGGAGAAACAAATGTGACCATTTTGGTGACTTTTCTCACCAGATCAATCCTGTTTTTGAAAAAATCTCAGCTCTAATGTGGATCGATCCGTACAAAAGTCTCGTCGTTGGGACCAGCTCTGAGCGTGGACTGAAGCTCCGTCTGTTTTATCTCTAAAGGTTCAGAACGCTGTGTTTGATCAGATTTTTGTGTTAAACGTGGACGAAGGTCTGACTCTGACGTCTTTAACATGAATTTAGCTCCACAGCTCCGCCCCCTTTGACAAACTGACTTAAACCAGAGCAAACTTTAGTGACTTTTGCCGGATTTAGACAAATTAAAAAAGCGTCAAAGGCTCAGCTGCTCCCGGGGTCGGACTCACAAAGAGGGCGCCGGAGCTAAAACGTGATTCAGCGTCAAGTTTGTGATTTAAGGAAAGAAACGGGAGGAAATGAACAAAAAGATGAGGCAAAAGACGAGAAATGAACAAGTTTGGGACATTTGCGTTTTGTCCGTTCGTTCACTTTAAAGTAGAACTAAGTAACTTCAGCGACAGAGCGCCCCCTGCTGGTCTCCTGTGGAAATACAGCAGCAAAAGACGCCAAAAGCTTTTCCTTTTTATTGAAATAATGAAGTACAATCTCATACAAAAGTGTTTCATGTCTCCAAACACAAAAGAGAGCCCGTGTTTCTCTGGGGAGTCGTCGTTGTTTTCCACGAACAAACAGCAGGGGGCGACAGCGAGCGGCAAATGTCCCAACAACATTTACACCGACTTTAATGAGGTCAAAATGTTCATTATTTCTACTTTTATAAATGAGCCTCAGAACGCCGCTGTTTTCAGACCAAAAAACCCTCGGCAAAAGGTTTAAATAACTCAGCGGTTTGTGAAGATTCAGAAACAGATCTTTCATAAAGTGATAATTCTTGTGTTCACTTTTCATATGATTTTTTTTCCCAAAAAAATCTGTGGAAAATTGACTTCAGGAGCAGCAGTGGGCGGAGCTATGGAGCTGCAGTGGTTTTTATTCTGAATTTGAATTGTTGAATTTTCATCAGATAAAACCGAGCCGAGGTCTGTCTCTGGACAAACACCGACTGGAATCTGGTTTTAAAGTTTAAACACAACGTTGACCAAAACTCAGAATAAAAACAACCCAAACATGTTTTTTCAGAGTGAATCAGAGTATTTAAAATGTAAATGTGATTAAACAGAAGCTCGGAGCCGTTCAGGATGGACTTTATGTTTTATCAATGCTGTAACTTCAACTGTCGTTAATCTAAGGAGGAAGTGATGACGCATCAGTGAAAGACGAAAGTACGGCGGCCCTGAAGGGTCAAAACAGCAGAACAACACCAATCCAGTGTTTCCAAAAAGACATAAAATATCTGCAACAAAACACAGAAAACAGTCGACAGTATTTAGGGAAAGATCAATCGTGTTAGCGCAATGTTAGCACAGAATTAGCTCTGTGTTAGCTCTGTGTTTAGTTCAGCGTTAGCCCAGCGTTAGCTCAGTGTTAGCCCAGTGTTAGCCCAGCGTTAGCCCAGTGTTAGCCCAGTGTTAGCCCAGCGTTAGCCCAGTGTTAGCCCAGCGTTAGCCCAGTGTTAGCCCAGCGTTAGCCCAGCGTTAGCCCAGTGTTAGCTCAGCGTTAGCCCAGCGTTAGCCCAGCGTTAGCTCAGCGTTAGCTCAGCGTTAGCTCAGCGTTAGCTCAGCGTTAGCTCAGCGTTAGCCCAGCGTTAGCCCAGCGTTAGCTCAGTGTTAGCCCAGTGTTAGCTCAGTGTTAGCCCAGCGTTAGCTCAGTGTTAGCCCAGCGTTAGCTCAGTGTTAGCCCAGTGTTAGCTCAGTGTTAGCCCAGCGTTAGCTCAGTGTTAGCCCAGTGTTAGCTCAGCGTTAGCCTAGCGTTAGCTCAGTCACATGACTCCTGACAGATCGTGCAGTGACTTTGAGCTGTGGACGTCTCTGAAACAAAGACCAAACCCCAAAGGACACTGGGTTATAACAGGATGTGTTTGTGTCTCAGGCTAACGCTAACGCTAACGCTACTGTTGAGACATAAAACATTGTCAAATAAAGCAAATAACTGCAATAATCTTCACACAAAACACACAATCGGATAATCTTTACCTTCAAATGTAATTGATGGTTTAGTTTATTTATATTTTACATTTTAATCAAAGTTAGCATTAGCTGTGAAATTAGCTTAAAACCCAGTGTTGTTTTGTGTTTTGACAATAATTGATTCCTGTTGTGATCATTTAGTTTTGTTTCTTGGTTCTTTTAGTTTTGAACCCTGAGGGCCGCCGTACTTTAGGACTCAAACCCACAACCTTCTGAGAGGAAGCGTCACAGTCGCGTCCTTTACTTCTTTTAAACTCACGGTACACTTTGTTCTTCACAGTATTTTTAGCTCACAAAGTCCTTTTATTGTGTTTTAAAGCCTTTGTAGATACGAAGTATATTCTAAATCTATAAATATAATGATCTTATTCCAGAATGTGACGGTAGTTTGTCACTGTTTGTTCAAATGAAACACTATTTTTGTGGTTCTTGTTCGTCGCTGGTTTTATTTTCAAATCTTGTGACAGTTTTTGTATTAACTGTAGCTGAACATTCCTCATTTGTTTTTCTACATTTTGTCGTTTTTGTCTCGAGAATCACATTCTTCTGTAGAACTCACTTTACACAAATGTTTTATAATAAACGCAGAGTAGATGATCAGGAACGGTGTCATGTGCATGTTTTACTCTTCATTTCACGTTTTATTTCATAGATTTTAGGGAGAATGCAGTAAATAACATTTCTACTCACTGTATTTAGCATTTTGGAAAAGATTGCTTTTTGGTCATTTATATCAGTTTTTCTTCTCCTTTGGTTTCGTTTGGTCACTTAACCCAGTGGTTCCCAACCGTTTTTGTTTGGAGGACCCCTAAGCGTCGTCTGACATTCTAGAGTACCCATCAACTTGAGTTTCAGGCAAATAAATGGGTTTAGAGTCACATATTGTCATTTATTACTATTAGATTTTGTTTTAATTATATTTATAATCCAAGATACTCCAAAAAGATGCTAAATTTACAACAAAAAACACTTTTTTCAGATAAAAGTACATTTCATTGTCTTTTAAAATCTGAAACCATTCCAAGTGCCCCCTGGTAATTGCTCAAGTACCCCTGGGGGTCCCCGTACCCCTGGTTGGGAAACACTGACTTAACCCCACTATCACCAAACTAATCAAAATAAAATTAGTCCATACATTTTTCCTCCTAAAAGCAACATTAAATATTTAAAGAAGCACAACTGCAATAAATTAAAACGTGTTTAAAAATAGTGCACACACAAATATATATTTTATTATTTAAATATTTAGATTGTACCATAACGAGTAAAGCTTTAACGTTAAAAGTAAAGAGAACTGAAAGGAAATAAATGATAAACTAAAATGTCTTAGGTTTAAGTTCAGTTTATTTACGACGTTATTAATGTTTTGTAAGTTGTATTTAGTTTTATTTTCTGCTTCCACAGCACGTTGTAAAACCAGAAAGCTTATTAAAAAAAAAGTCCCGTTTGTTTACGTCCGTGTGCGGAGGTGGGCGTGTCCGCGGTGACGCACGCCGCCGTTGCCGTGGTAACAGCACAACCACAGCTTCGGTCCGCGGCTAACGGGAGCTAACGAGAGCTAACGCGGCTAAACCCGAGAAACGGACGCGACTGACGGTGACTTGGCCCCGCGCACCGGCGCTGCTCCGAGGGTGACCGGCGCCGGGACCCCGCCCCCCCGCGGGAACGACCGTAAGTGACGCTTTAGAGGCGGAAATACACCAAATGTTCAGAGTTATTCTCAGCGACGGAGCGGATAAAGTTTGCGCTTACGTCATTGCGCAGCGACTTCCGTTTACTTTTCACAATAAAACGAAATGGTGATACATCAAGCCGTTTCTGTTTATTTTTAGTTCATATGTTACAAAGACAGCTTAAAATACATTAAATTAAGCCGTTTTTATGTTTAACAGCAGCGTTTTAAACACTTTGAGGTTGAATTTAAATGTAAGTTGTTAATATTACTGTGGTTTACCGGAAACTCTGGGCTTCGTCCCTGTAACTTGCTCCAGCGCCGTTCAGCAGGTCCCTGAACCGCTGCAGATTTAAACTCTTGGAATTCTAATATTTCTGCATTTATTTATTTTTTGTCCACGATCTGATAAAAGAGAACAAGCTCCAGAGCTCTAAAACATAAAGAAAAATACTGTAACACACTTATTTTCAGTCAAATGAACCATTCTATATACGATTCTTTTATCTTGATTTTTTAGAAACAAAGTCCAGATGAAACGCTCCCGTCCTGTCCAGTTATACAGACTCTCAAAGGCTGTTCAAATCGTCACATTTGGACAGGCCTATTTGAACAGGCCTATATAGATTATATATAGATTTTCAACCAGTGACAAACCGTGCCAGGAAACACTTAAAGCATTTAGTGTTTAAAGAATTAGTGAACCTTTTGAGAAGCAAAACAGCCAGACTCAGACACAGGGAAAATATTGCTCCTTTTTTCTTTTTTTAATGGTGTAATTTGGTAATTTTGTACTTGAAGGTGTGTCGTGGAATCTTTTTACCAAAAGGTGTGCCACGAATCAAAATGGTTGAAAAGCACCTCCTCCATGACCAGCATTTTTGCGTGAGTTACTGGGCTTTAATCCTGCTCTCGTTCAGTCGATTAATCAGTCGATGGCGTCTTAATTGACCAACATTTTTATTGATCGACTAATTATGGATTTAAATGTCAAAAACAAGAAGATATGAAGTGAGTTACTGACGATTTTGGAGAGAATCCTGACGCACTTCTTCATCTGACACAAATCCACTGTTTACTTGTTCTTTTTGCTCGATGCGGCTGTGACGTTGGGAGAGCAGTTTGGGTCAGATAACTCGGCTAATCGCTGCTAATCGCTGCTGCAGCTTCTACAAACTCTGCACAAAAGACACTCGAGCTCAGGTTCACAGTCCGCCGTGCAGCGTCACCTCGAAGACACGAAGCAGTCGTTTGAAGAGTTCAAGGAGAAAAGGAGTGCAGGGCGTGACTTTAGGGATCTGTCCCTCTGTGTCCCGCCTCATTCATCTCGTGTTCCTCTGTTTCTGTGTTTTCAGGCGTTCAACAGTGACCCGGACCTGTGCACGTTTCCCTCTGGTTTGGACCGGTTTCCCTCTGGTTTGGACCGGTTTCCCTCTGGTTTGGACCCGGTTTCCCTCTGGTTTGGACCGGTTTCCCTCTGGTTTGGACCAGTTTCCCTCTGGTTTGGACCCGGTTTCCCTCTGGACCGGTTTCCCTCTGGTTCGGACCCGGTTTCCCTCTGGTTTGGACCCGGTTTCCCTCTGGTTTGGACCCGGTTTCCCTCTGGTTTGGACCCGGTTTCCCTCTGGTTTGGACCGGTTTCCCTCTGGTTTGGACCGGTTTCCCTCTGGTTTGGACCGGTTTCCCTCTGGTTTGGACCGGTTTCCCTCTGGTTCGGACCGGTTTCCCTCTGGTTTGGGGGCGTCCCGTGTCGGAGCCATGTCCAGTGACTTGGCCGCTCTGTGGGAGGTTGCTCTCAGTGACCGAGTCCACTCCATCGAGTTTGAACACGGCACCACGACCGGCAAACGAGTCATCTACGTCGACGGAAAGGTTTACGCTCTTCTGCTTCATCCGACCCTCGACTCTGACTCTGACCCTCGACTTTAATCAAAATGTCCCATATTTCCCATTCCTCCCACTACGTCCCACATTTCACTTCCCTTGGTTGTTTTGTCCCGGTGCTCAGTAGAAGCGCTGCCCTCGCTCAGTGTTAAACCCTCTGTTTCGTAGGAGGTCCTGCGCAGAGACTGGATGTTCAAGCTGGTGGGGAAGGAGACGTTCTCTGTGGGAAAGTCCAACACCAAAGCCACCATCAACATCGACGCCGTGAGCGGCTTCGCCTACGAGTACACGCTGGAGATCAACGGCAAGAGCCTCAAGAAGTACATGGAGAACAGGTCCAAGACGACCAGCACGTGGCTCCTGAACCTGGAGGGGACCGACCTGCGGGTGGTGCTGGGTAAGACCCACGAGTCCTGACGCCCCGAGGGGTCTGAGCCCTTCAGGCGACAGAAACAGACGCCTGCTTTTGGTTAAACAATTGTTTCATCTGTATTTGTATAGAACCTTTAAAATGTGACGTGTCCAAATACAGAACGGAGGCAAAAGGAAGTCTGTAAATGATTGTCTCACATTAGATCTAAATTCCACTGGTTTGAAGCAACACATTTGAATTTCCAGAAAGGTCAGTTAGTTTGATTTTCTAGGACAAACCATGGACAAAATACAAAAAAAAATCTATATATTTATCATTCAGTATCTAATATATCTGTAGATAAAATGAAAAATGATTGTGGGCTCAACATTTCTGAGTATTTTCCAGTAAAACCCATAAATCTGGATTGTTCTTCATCAAAAACACAAAGAGTTGATGATAATTTGCTCAAACATGATGTAAACATGGCCACCAGGGGCGTAGCGTCAGAGGTCAGAGGTCAAGCCGCTCTAATCTCCTTAAGGTCTTTGCTGGTCCCGGTCCTGCCGGCGGCTTTAAGGAGCTCCAGCGGCTCCTCCTCAGATGTTTTCAGGACGTCCTTCACACTGAGCTGTTCGGCCTCAGTGAGTCTGGTCCAAACAGAACCAGAAAACTGTCGAAAAGGACGATTCATGGCAGGAACGCGCTCTCCACGTCCACATCCAAAGAAACAGAACATTCATCCACAATCGAGTCTCAGAGGAATCAAAGACATGAGTCTGAGCCGAGGCTTCGGAGGAAAAGATGATCAGACAATCCACCTCTGCTTTACTTTTTACTCATTTATTCCTTTTTATTCACGTCTGATAAAAGGAAACTCACCCTGGACTCACTCTGGACTCACTCTGGACTCACTCTGGTCTCACTCTGGTCTCACTCTGGACTCACTCTGGACTCACTCTGGTCTCACTCTGGTCTCACTCTGGTCTCACTCTGGTCTCACTCTGGTCTCACTCTGGTCTCACTCTGGACTCACTCTGGACTCACTCTGGACTCACTCTGGTCTCTCTCTGGTCTCACTCTGGACTCACTCTGGACTCACTCTGGTCTCACTCTGGTCTCACTCTGGTCTCACTCTGGACTCACTCTGGACTCACTCTGGTCTCACTCTGGTCTCACTCTGGTCTCACTCTGGTCTCACTCTGGTCTCTCTCTGGACTCACTCTGGACTCACTCTGGACTCACTCTGGTCTCACTCTGGTCTCACTCTGGTCTCACTCTGGACTCACTCTGGACTCACTCTGGTCTCACTCTGGTCTCACTCTGGTCTCACTCTGGACTCACTCTGGACTCACTCTGGTCTCACTCTGGTCTCACTCTGGACTCACACTGGACTCACTCTGGTCTCACTCTGGACTCACTCTGGACTCACTCTGGTCTCACTCTGGTCTCACTCTGGACTCACTCTGGACTCACTCTGGACTCACTCTGGACTCAATCTGGTCTCAATCTGGTCTCACTCTGGACTCAATCTGGTCTCACTCTGGTCTCACTCTGGTCTCACTGTGGACTCACTCTGGACTCACTCTGGTCTCACTCTGGTCTCACTCTGGTCTCACTCTGGTCTCACTCTGGACTCACTCTGGACTCACTCTGGTCTCACTCTAGACTCACTCTGGTCTCACTCTGGACTCACTCTGGACTCACTCTGGTCTCACTCAGGACACACTCTGGACTCACTCTGGACTCAATCTGGACTCACTCTGGACTCACTCTGGACTCACTCTGGACTCACTCTGGACTCACTCTGGTCTCACTCTGGTTTCACTCTGGACTCACTCTGGTCTCACTCTGGTCTCTCTCTGGTCTCACTCTGGTCTCTCTCTGGTCTCACTCTGGACTCACTCTGGACTCACTCTGGACTCACTCTGGTCTCACTCTGGTCTCACTCTGGACTCACTCTGGACTCACTCACTCTGGTCTCACTCTGGTCTCACTCTGGACTCACTCTGGTCTCACTCTGGTCTCACTCTGGTCTCACTCTGGACTCACTCTGGACTCACTCTGGTCTCACTCTGGTCTCACTCTGGTCTCTCTCTGGTCTCACTCTGGTCTCTCTCTGGTCTCACTCTGGTCTCACTCTGGACTCACTCTGGTCTCACTCTGGACTCACTCTGGACTCACTCACTCTGGTCTCTCTCTGGTCTCACTCTGGACTCACTCTGGACTAACTCTGGACTCACTCACTCTGGACTAACTCTGGACTCACTCACTCTGGACTAACTCTGGACTCACTCACTCTGGACTCACTCTGGACTCACTCACTCTGGACTCACTCTGGACTCACTCACTCTGGACTCACTCTGGTCTCACTCTGGACTCTGGTCTCACTCTGGTCTCACTCTGGTCTCTCTCTGGTCTCACTCTGGTCTCACTCTGGTCTCACTCTGGACTCACTCTGGACTCACTCTGGACTCAATCTGGTCTCACTGTGGACTCACTCTGGACTCACTCTGGACTCACTCTGGACTCACTCTAGACTCACTCTGGTCTCACTCTGGACTCACTCTGGACTCACTCTGGTCTCACTCAGGACACACTCTGGACTCACTCTGGACTCACTCTGGTCTCACTCTGGTCTCACTCTGGACTCACTCTGGACTCACTCTGGACTCACTCTGGTCTCACTCTGGACTCACTCTGGACTCACTCTGGACTCACTCTGGACTCACTCTGGACTCACTCTGGTCTCACTCTGGTCTCACTCTGGACTCACTCTGGTCTCACTCTGGACTCACTCTGGACTCACTCTGGACTCACACTCTGGTCTCACTCTGGACTCACTCTGGACTCACTCTGGACTCACTCTGGACTCACTCTGGACTCACTCTGGACTCACTCTGGACTCACTCTGGACTCACTCTGGACTAACTCTGGACTCACTCACTCTGGACTATCTCTGGACTCACTCACTCTGGACTCACTCTGATCTCACTCTGGACTCACTCTGGACTCACTCTGGACTCACTCTGGTCTCACTCTGGACTCACTCTGGACTCACTCTGGACTCACTCTGGACTCACTCTGGTCTGGACAGGAAATAAAATTGTGTCGTTTTCTTCTTACTTTGTTTCAGAAAAAGACACGATGGACGTTTGGTGCAACGGACAGAACATCGAGACGGCAGTGAGTGTGTTACGTTTGACTCTGAGGGGGTGTGTCATGTGTGACTCTGAGGGGGTGTGTCATGTGTGACTCTGAGGGGGTGTGTCATGTTTGACTCTGAGGGGGTGTGTCATGTTTGACTCTGAGGGGGTGTGTCATGTGTGACTCTGAGGGGGTGTGTCATGTTTGACTCTGAGGGGGTGTGTCACGTTTGACTCTGAGGGGGTGTGTCATGTTTGACTCTGAGGGGGTGTGTCATGTTTGACTCTGAGGGGGTGTGTCATGTGTGACTCTGAGGGGGTGTGTCATGTTTGACTCTGAGGGGGTGTGTCATGTTTGACTCTGAGGGGGTGTGTCATGTGTGACTCTGAGGGGGTGTGTCATGTTTGACTCTGAGGGGGCGTGTCATGTTTGACTCTGAGGGGGTGTGTCATGTTTGACTCTGAGGGGGTGTGTCACGTGTGACTCTGAGGGGGTGTGTCACGTGTGACTCTGAGGGGGTGTGTCACGTGTGACTCTGAGGGGGTGTGTCACGTGTGACTCTGAGGGTGTGTCATGTGTGACTCTGAGGGGTGTGTCGTGTGACTCTGAGGGGGTGTGTCACGTGTGACTCTGAGGGGGTGTGTCATGTGTGACTCTGAGGGGGTGTGTCATGTGTGACTCTGAGGGGGTGTGTCACGTGTGACTCTGAGGGGGTGTGTCACGTGTGACTCTGAGGGGGTGTGTCATGTGTGACTCTGAGGGGGTGTGTCATGTTAGACTCTGAGGGCGTCTGTCACGTGAGACTCTGAGGGTGTGTCACGTGTGACTCTGGGGGTGTGTCATGTGTGACTCTGAGGGGGTGTGTCACGTGTGACTCTGAGGGGGTGTGTCACGTGTGACTCTGAGGGGGTGTGTCACGTGTGACTCTGAGGGGGTGTGTCATGTGTGACTCTGAGGGGGTGTGTCACGTGTGACTCTGAGGGGGTGTGTTTGACTCTGAGGGGGTGTGTCACGTGTGACTCTGAGGGGGCGTGTCACGTGTGACTCTGAGGGGGTGTGTCACGTGTGACTCTGAGGGGGTGTGTCATGTGTGACTCTGAGGGGGTGTGTCATGTGACTCTGAGGGGGCGTGTCATGTGACTCTGAGGGGGCGTGTCATGTGTGACTCTGAGGGGGCGTGTCATGTGACTCTGAGGGGGTGTGTCATGTGTGACTCTGAGGGGGCGTGTCATGTGACTCTGAGGGGGCGTGTCATGTGTGACTCTGAGGGGGCGTGTCATGTGACTCTGAGGGGGCGTGTCATGTGTGACTCTGAGGGGGCGTGTCATGTGACTCTGAGGGGGTGTGTCATGTGACTCTGAGGGGGCGTGTCATGTGTGACTCTGAGGGGGTGTGTCCGTGTCGTTATGGCGCTGACTCTGCCGTTTGTGTCGAGGGGGAGTTTGTGGACGACGGCACCGAGACTCACTTCACTCTGAGCGATCACTTGTGCTGCATCAAAGCCGTGAGCAGCGGAAAGAGGAAAGACGGGATCATCCACAGTCTGATCGTGGACGGGACGGAGGTGCCCGAGTGCACCGAGTGAAAACACACCGGGACACACCGGGACACACCGGAACATCACCGGAACACACCAGAACACACCAGAACACACCAGGACACACCAGGACACACCAGGACACCACCGGAACACCACCAGAACACACCGGAACACACCGGAACACACCGGAACACACCAAAACACCACCGGAACACACCGGAACACCACCGGAACACACCGGAACACACCAGAACACACCAAAACACCACCGGAACACACCGGAACACCACCGGAACACACCAAAACACCACCGGAACACACCGGAACACACCAGAACACACCAAAACACCACCGGAACACACCGGAACACCACCGGAACACACCAAAACACCACCGGAACACACCGGAACACACCAGAACACACCAAAACACCACCGGAACACACCAGAACACACCAAAACACCACCGGAACACACCAGAACACACCAAAACACCACCGGAACACACCAAAACACCACCGGAACACACCAGAACACACCGGAACACCACCGGAACACACCAGAACACCACCGGAACACACCAAAACACACCAAAACACCACCGGAACACACCAGAACACACCAAAACACCACCGGAACACACCAGAACACACCGGAACACCACCGGAACACACCAGAACACACCAGAACACACCGGAACACACCACCGGAACACACCAGAACACACCAAAACACACCAAAACACCACCGGAACACACCAGAACACACCAAAACACCACCGGAACACACCAGAACACACCAAAACACCACCGGAACACACCAGAACACACCAGAACACACCAGAACACACCAGAACACACCAAAACACACCAAAACACCACCGGAACACACCAGAACACACCAAAACACACCAAAACACCACCGGAACACACCAGAACACACCAAAACACCACCGGAACACACCAGAACACACCGGAACACACCAGAACACACCGGAACACACCAAAACACCACCAGAACACCACCGGAACACACCAGAACACACCAGGACACACCAGGACACACCAGGACACCACCGGAACACCACCAGAACACACCGGAACACCACCGGAACACCACCGGAACACACCAAAACACCACCGGAACACACCAAAACACCACCGGAACACACCGGAACACACCGGAACACACCGGAACACACCAGAACACACCAAAACACCACCGGAACACACCAGAACACACCAAAACACCACCGGAACACACCAAAACACCACCGGAACACACCGGAACACACCGGAACACACCAGAACACACCAAAACACCACCGGAACACATCAGAACACACCAAAACACCACCGGAACACACCAGAACACACCAAAACACCACCGGAACACACCAGAACACACCGGAACACCACCGGAACACACCAGAACACACCAAAACACCACCGGAACACACCAGAACACACCGGAACACCACCGGAACACACCAGAACACACCAAAACACCACCAGAACACACCAGAACACACCAGAACACACCGGAACACACCAAAACACACCAGAACACACCAGAACACACCGGAACACCACCGGAACACACCAGAACACACCGGAACACCACCGGAACACACCAGAACACACCAGAACACACCAAAACACACCAAAACACCACCGGAACACACCAGAACACACCAGAACACACCAAAACACACCAAAACACACCAAAACACACCAGAACACACCAGAACACACCAGAACACACCAGAACACACCGGAACACACCGGAACACACCGGAACACCACCGGAACACACCAGAACACACCAGAACACACCAAAACACACCAAAACACCACCGGAACACACCAGAACACACCAGAACACACCGGAACACACCGGAACACACCAAAACACCACCGGAACACACCGGAACACACCGGAACACCACCGGAACACACCAGAACACACCAGAACACACCAGAACACACCAAAACACCACCGGAACACACCAGAACACACCAGAACACACCGGGACATATATACACAAACACAAATATACTTAAACATCACCAAAACAGACTGAAACTATCTTTTCCCATTCTTTGTAATAGAAAACAAAGCAAACAGTGACATTTTTAGTCAAGTTATTATTTAGTTAGTTATTTCTGTAGTATTTTATGTCATTTCTTTAGTATTTATCTTGTCTCTTTAGTATTTATCTTGTCTCTTTAGTATTTATTTTGTTTCTTTAGTATTTATTTAGACGTCGGTTCATCACTGAAATGTTTTATGGTCGACTGACTCTGGATTGTGAAGAATCTGACTGACGTCATGTTCAGCACAAATGTGTGTCTTTTCCTTCTGGACTTGGTTCTTTCGCTGAAGACAAACCACAGCGTCGTTCACTTTGGGCTCCTGCATCTGCTTCACCTGGTGCTTCACCTGGTGCTTCACCTGGTGCTTCACCTGGTGCTTCATCAGCTGCTTCTGTCAAAGCCCCGACGCCCTTTAATGAGGCCCAGTGTCGCCCCGGACCAGGACGACTGTGACATCACAAAGAGACACATCCAGGACAAATAATCCACATGAAACCACACAAAACTGATCCAGTCTGCATTCAGCTAGACCTGGTTCAGACCTGGTTCAGTCCTGGTTCAGACCTGGTTTAGTCCTGTTTCAGACCAGGTTTAGACCTGGTTCAGTCCTGGTTCAGACCTGGTTTAGTCCTGTTTCAGACCTAGTTCAGACCTGGTTTAAACCTGGTTTAGTCCTGGTTTAGACCTGGTTTAGACCTAGTTTAGTCCTGGTCCTGGTTTAGTCCTGGTCCTGGTTTAGTCCTGGTTTAGTCCTGGTTCAGTCCTGGTTTAGACCTGGTTCAGTCCTGGTTTAGTCCTGGTCTAGTCCTGGTCTAGTCCAGGTTTAGTCCTGGTTTAGTCCTGGTTCAGACCTGGTCTAGTCCTGGTCTAGTCCTGGTTTAGTCCTGGTTCAGACCTGGTTTAGTCCTGGTCTAGTCCTGGTCTGGTCTTTTATGGATCTCTGTTTTGTTCAAATGTTCTTCATGTTGTTCTTATTTTATGAGTTTTAAAGACAATCATCATTAACTTGTCATATTTGTTTCTTGTTGAGCTGTAACTGTTAAAGTGTCGACAAACTATTTCTATTGAACAGACTTTTTACACATTTTTAACCAAATAAAGAGTAAATCTGCAGCTTCTACACAATATTTATGAAGACGTCTGTTTGGTCCAGACTCAGATCTAACGCTGGACGCCGTTTGTTACGTCCTTCACACGGATCAGAAGGTCAAAGGTCAAAGGTCAAAGGTCAGACTCAGACTCGGTTCAGACACAAATCAGTTTAATTCTTTGATTTGCACAGAATCATAAACACAGTCTTCATTAACGTTTCCTTCACAAAAATGACATAAAAGTAAAGTTGCTCCTCAAACCACATCGTCGTATTAAAACAAACAGATTTAGTGAAAAAACAGGAATAAAACGCATCACGTTCAAATCAAAGACACTTTTCCTCCAAAGCGTCACTGACTTTTATTCTGTTTGTGATTCTTGTTCAGAAAAAAATACAAAAATTAAGAAATAAATGAATCCCATCCAGTCGATCCGGTCTGAGCCGGTCCTGGTCCAGTCCCAGTCCTGGTCTGGTCCAGTCCTGGTCCTGGTCCTGGTCCAGTCCCAGTCCTGGTCCTGATCCAGTCCCGGTCCTGGTCTGGTCCAGTCCTGGTCCTGGTCCAGTCCTGGTCCTGGTCCTGGTCTGGTCCAGTCCTGGTCCAGTCCCAGTCCCGGTCCTGGTCCCGGTCCAGTCCCAGTCCAGTCCTGGTCCTGGTCCTGGTCCAGTCCCAGTCCCGGTCCTGGTCCTGGTCCTGGTCCAGATTTGACTTAGTCTCGGTTTAGTCCTCCAAATGACTTGGTAAATTGTTGTTTTTTGACCTGGTTTAGTCCTGGTTCAGTCCCAGTTTAGTTCCGGTCCGGTCGTGATCCAGTCCTGGTCCGGTCCCGTTTTGGTCCAGGTCCAGTCATGGTCCGGTCCTGGTTTAGTCTTGGTCCAGTCTAGTCCTTGTCCAGTCCTGGTCTTGGTTCTGTCCCGGTCTAATCCCGGTCTAGTCCTGGTACTGGTCCTGTCCCAGTCCCGGTCTCAGGTCCAGTCCAGGTCTCAGTCTCGGTCCTGGTCCAGTCCCGGTCCTGGTCCAGTCCCGGTCCCAGGTCTCAGTCCCGGTCCTGGTCTCAGGTCCAGTCCAGGTCTCAGTCTCGGTCCTGGTCCAGTCCCGGTCCCAGGTCTCAGTCCCGGTCTCAGGTCTCAGGTCTCAGGTCTCAGGTCTCAGGTCTCAGGTCCCGGTCCCGGTCCCGGTCCAGTCCCGGTCCAGGTCTCACACAGACGTCGTCTCTTGCTCTCTTCTTCTGCAGGTGACGATGAGTCGTGGGACGGTTTGGCTGTGACTGAAAACAACAGTGACCCCTGAACCTTCCACCGAGTCACAGCGAGTCCAGGGGTCCGGACCGGAACCCAGAGCCAGGGCGGGACCCAGGACTAAACCGGGTTTTCCTCGTCCGGACTTGCCCTTTAAGACTTCGGCCACAAACAGGCACAGGATCTGGTCCGGTCCGGTCCAGAGTTTGAGAGCCTCCGACACGTCTTCGGCGAAGTACAGGCCTTCACCGAGCATCGGGTCTGAAACCGAGACCGAGAGGAGGTCAGGCACGTGCGGGAACCCGACCCAAACGTGCCCCCGATGTGCCCCAAATGTGCCCCAAACGTGCCCCCGATGTGCCCCAAACGTGCCCCCGATGTGCCCCAAATGTGCCCCCACTGTGCCCCAAACGCCCCTCAAATGTGCCCCAAACATCCACCAAATGTGCCCCAAACGTGCCCGAGCATCGGGTCTGAAACCGAGACCGAGAGTCAGACACGTGCGGGAAACCGACCCAAACGTGCCCCAAACGTGCCCCAAATGTGCCCCAAATGTGCCCCAAACGTGCCCGAGCATCGGGTCTGAAACCCAGACCGAGAGTCAGACACGTGCGGGAAACCGACCCAAACGTGCCCCCGATGTGCCCCAAACGTGCCCCAAATGTGCCCCAAACGTGCCCCAAATGTGCCCCAAATGTGCCCCCACTGTGCCCCAAACGTGCCCCAAATGTGCCCCAAACGTGCCCGAGCATCGGGTCTGAAACCGAGACCGAGAGTCAGACACGTGCGGGAAACCGACCCAAACGTGCCCCAAACGTGCCCCAAACGCGCCCCAAACGTGCCCCAAACGTGCCCGAGCATCGGGTCTGAAACCCAGACCGAGAGTCAGACACGTGCGGGAAACCGACCCAAACGTGCCCCCGATGTGCCCCAAACGTGCCCCAAACGCCCCCCAAACGTGCCCCAAATGTGCCCCAAACGTGCCCCAAATGTGCCCCAAACGTGCCCCAAACGTGCCCCAAACGCCCCCCAAACGCCCCCCAAATGTGCCCCAAACGTGCCCCAAACGCCCCCCAAATGTGCCCCAAACGCCCCCCAAATGTGCCCCAAACGTGCCCCAAACGTGCCCCAAACGCCCCCCAAATGTGCCCCAACGCTCAAACGCCCAATGTGCCCCAAACGTGCCCAACGTGCCCCAACGCCCAAATGTGCCCCAACGCTTCCCAACATGTGCTAAACGTGCCCCAAATGTGCCCCAACGCCCCAAATGTGCCCCAACGCTTCCCCAAACGTGTTCCCAACGCTTCAAATGTGCCCCAACGTTCCCCAAATGTGCCCCAAACGTGCTTCAACGCCTAACATGCTTTAAACGCCCCCAAACGTGCTAACGCTTCTAATGTGCTCCCAAACGTGCTACGCCCCAAATGTGCTAAACGCCCCCAAATGTGCCCCAACGCCCAAATGTGCCCCAAACGTGCCCCAAACGCCCCCCAAACGAGCCCCAAACGCCCCAAATGTGCCCCAACGCTTCAACGAGCCCCAACGCCAACGTGTTCCCAACGCCCCAAACGTGCTCCCAACGCTTCTAAATGTGCCCCAACGCTTCAAATGTGCCCCAACGCCCCAAACGAGCTCCCAACGCCCAAATGTGCTCCCAACGCCCCCAAACGAGCCCCAACGCTTCCCAAACGTGCCCCAAACGCCCCCCAAACGTGCCCCAAACGCCCCCCAAATGTGCCCCAAACGCCCCCCAAATGTGCCCCAAACGCCCCCCAAACGAGCCCCAAACGCCCCCCAAATGTGCCCCAAACGCCCCCCAAACGAGCCCCAAACGCCCCCCAAATGTGCCCCAAACGCCCCCCAAACGTGCCCCAAACGCCCCCCAAATGTGCCCCAAACGGCAGGAGGAAAAAAGTGTCCAAAATGAAGAAACACACGAAGGAAACACGGCACAAGAACAAACATGTGAGTGACAGGTGCAGTGTCAGGTGCAGTGAGAGAGTGTCAGGTGCAGTGACAGGTGCAGTGTCAGGTGCAGTGAGAGGAGCGACAGGTGCAGTGACAGGTGCAGTGTCAGGTGCAGGTCGTACCGTCAGGAGGCGCACACTCGGCTCTGAAGCCGATGTGGCAGGTCATGTGACTGAACTGCAGTGGGACGAGCTGCAGCAGCAGGTCGGAGGGGGAGGGCATCCGGGCCTTTTGGAGCTGGAACAGTTTGTCCAGCGCCGGGTTCTGCACCTGCTCCACCTGAACACAACCAGGACCCGGCGCCATCAGAACCGAGCGGCACCAGGTCACAAACTGGTGGGAGGGCATCTGTGGCATTTATTTACTACAGTTGAACGTCTGTGAAGTTAGAGTTTGTGAAGAAATGATTGAGTTCTAAACTGTAATCCCTCTGTGATGTCATCAAAAAGCGACGAGCCACGAAAAATACAAATAACAACTGACACAACATTTTGATTCTTTAAAGTGTCGTTCAACAAAACAGCAATAAAACACAATAAAGTGGTTCTTGTGTTTTATTATCTGTCAGATCTGAACTATTGTGTCATTTATGTGGGTTTTGGCTTTTGTTTTGAAAATGGTTGCTACGGTAACAGCTGTAGAGTTACCTCCAACCGTGTCATATTTGCTGCTCACGTCCAACAGGAAGTACATTATAAACATTAGGAAAACAGTCAAACTGAGGACAAATGGGTAAAATATTCCACTGTCACCAGGGGGCGCTCCTCTCTGTCACGGGGGGGCGCCCCTCTGTCACCGGGGGGCGCCCCTCTGTCACCGGGGGGCGCCCCTCTGTCACCGGGGGGCGCTCCTCTGTCACCGGGGCTCTCCTCTGTCACCGGGCGCTCTGTCACCGGGGGGCGCCCCTCTGTCACCGGGGCTCTCCTCTGTCACCGGGGCGCCTCTGTCACCGCGCTCCTCTGTCTGAGCGCTC
Source organism: Rhinogobius similis (assembly GCA_019453435.1). NCBI lineage: Eukaryota > Metazoa > Chordata > Actinopteri > Gobiiformes > Gobiidae > Rhinogobius > Rhinogobius similis. The sequence goes on from CM033633.1 coordinate 1,465,504, forward strand.
CTCTGTCACGGGGCTCCTCTGTCACCGGGGGGCGCTCCTCTGTCACCGCGCCTCTGTCACCGGGGGGCGCTCCTCTGTCACCGGGGCGCTCTGTCACCGGCCCCTCTGTCACCGGGGGGCGCTCCTCTGTCACCGGGGGGCGCTCCTCTGTCACCGGCCGCTCTGTCACCGGGCGCCCTCTGTCACCGGGGCTCTCTGTCACCGGGGGGCGCTCCTCTGTCACCGGGGGGCGCTCCTCTGTCACCGGGGGGCGCCCCTCTGTCACCGGGGGGCGCCCCTCTGTCACCGGGGGGCTCCTCTGTCACCGGGGGGCGCTCCTCTGTCACCGGGGGGCGCCCCTCTGTCACCGGGGGGCTCCCCAGCTGGTTGGGGGTTCTATCCCGCTCCAGAGCACCTGTACCTTGATGATGTCCAGTCCGTGGTTCTTCAGCTCCGTCAGGATTGGTCTGATCTGAGGGTCAGGGCTGGACACCGGGCGCCGCTGTACTGTGGCTTTGCGGCCGCTCAGGCTCTTCAGCTCCTCCTGCTCCTCCTGGAAGAACTCCCACTGAACCTCCTGAAGCTTCTGCTCGAACCTCAGAGCTGTGACCGCGATGTCCTCCTCCTGCTGCCCGCTCACGATCAGCCCACAGCGCCCCCTCTGCAGGAACTCCTCCACCTGGACGCCCTCCACCTGCAGGACACAAGAGTCAGAGCCCTCCCCCTGCAGAGCCCCTCCCACCTACAGAAGAGTCAGATGTCCTCCCTCTCTGGACGTAACTCATGTTTTCTTAAAGAATCAGATCTAAATCCTCCCAAATGATCTTTTTTAATCCTGGCGCCGATGTCAGCGATTCACAAAAAGACGTTTAATAAGTTTGTGTCGTGGCTAAAGCTACAGTCAACAGGAAACTACTTCCTGTTTGTCGTTTTTGGCATTTATTTCCTTCTGCAAAGACTCTCCTTGAACCGCCAAGGAAGGAGGGGTTTGAGCGCCTGAATGATCCTGGGGCTGCTGTCGGAGGCTTTATGCCCCTGAGGGCCACCCCTGGCAAACAGGTCCTGGGTGACGGGTCGGACCAAGAGCGGTTCAAAAGCCCCTTATGACGACGACACAATCAAGGTCAGTTACGTCACCCGGAATGGAATCACTGGGGCCCCACCCTGGAGCCAGGCCTGGGGTGGGTGCTCGACGGCGAGAGCCCGGTGGGCCCCGGCCGGGCACAACCCGAAGGAGTAACGTGGGGCCGTCCTCCTGTGGACCACCACCTGCAGGAGGATCCGGTGTGGAGAGATCTGGGCAGCGGTCAACGGCAGGAGCCTCAATGACCGGATCTCGGGACACAGAAACCGGCTCTAGGGACATGGAATGTCACCTCGCTGGGGGTGGAGCCTGAGCTGGGGGAGGAGCCTGAGCTTGTGCAGGAGGTCGAGCGTTACAGACTAGATATAGTAGGTCTCACCTCCAGCACAGCCTGGGCTCCTCCAGAGGGGCTGGACGCTCTGGAGTGTCCCATGAGGACAGGCTGGTGTGGGCTCCACAGCTCAGCTCCACGTGTTGGAGTTCTCTTGTTCAGTGAACAAGAGGGTCGCGCCCCTCCACCTTCGGGTGGGGGACAGGTCTCTCACTGTTGTGTCGCCTACGGGCGAACAGTAGTGCAGGGTACCAGGCCCTCTGGGAGTCCCTGGTACTGGACGGTGCACTGACCAGGGACTCCGTTGTTCTACTGGGGGACTTCAACGCCCACGTGGGCAACGACAGTGACACCTGGAGAGGGGTAATCGGGAGGAACGGCCCCCTGATCTGAACCCGAGTGGTGTTCAGTTATTGGACTTCTGTGTCACAGCTTGTCCATAACGAACACCATGTTCAACACAAGGTCCATCAGTGCACGTGGCTCCAGGACACAGGCCGGAGGTCGATGATCGACTTTGTTGTCGTGTCATCTGACCTTCGGCCGTGTGTCTTGGACACTCGAGTGAAGAGAGGGGCGGAGCTGTCAACCGATCACCACCTGGTGGTGAGTTGGATCCGCTGGCGGGGGAGGAAGCCGGACAGACTTGGCAGGCCCAAGCGTATCATGAGGGTCTGCTGGGAACGGCAGTGACTCGTCCATCTCCCAGGCTGAAGTCACTGAGGCTGTTGCTCCTTGGTGGCTCCAGGATGAGATCCACCCTGAGTATCTTAAGTCTCTGGATGTTGTGGGACTGTCTTGGTTGACACGTCTCTGCAACATCACGTGGCGGTCTTGGACGGTACCTCTGGACTGGCAGACCGGGGTGGTGGTCCCTCTGTATAAGAAGGGGGACCGGAGGGTGTGTTCCAACCACAGGGGGATCACACTCCTCAGCCTCCCCGGTAAGGTCTATTCCAGGAACTGGAGAGGAGAATCCGACCGACAGAGGAACCTTCAGCAGGAGCCTGTGTCCTGTGGGACACTGGACCAGCTCTAGACCCTCCATCGGGGGCTCCAGGGTTCAATTTGCCTCTGTCATATGTGCTTTATGGATCTGGAGGCGTTGGACGGTGTGCCCCGGGGCGAATGGGGTCTGTGACTGTGGGTCCAGACCATGACCAGGACCTCTTAAGATCCAGGTCCAGACCAGGACCTCTTAAGATCCAGGTCCAGACCAGACTTCAGACAGACTTTAAGTACCTCCAGGTCGCACAGCTCCTCCAGCTCTTTCTCCCCGAGGCGTTGGATGAAGTTGTTGCAGATGCAGACGGTGCTGAAGCAGTTGAAGAGCCGAGATCTGAGCCAGACTTTGGCCTCAATGAGGTCCTCCTCTGAGGAGCTCTGCACACGGAGCAGCGGCTCAGGGGGAAACGAAGCTTTGTCCTCGTGTCTCCAGGATCCAGACGCTGAAGGACACAAAAGTATAAAGAACTACAGCAGGAAACGTGATCAGTTTGACAAGAAACAATCAGTGTTGATTTCTGTTTATTTTTTTGCTTGTTTTTCAGGTTAGTCTTGGCCTCCATCTTCATTTTCCTGGTTCAGTCCTGGTCCAATCCTGGTTTAGGCCTGGTTTAGTCCTGGTTTAGTCCTGGTTTAGTCCTGGTTTAGTCCTGGTCCAGACCTGGTTCGTGGGATGTGGTCAAAGCTGGTTTAGAGTTGAGACTTTGAGCTCCGTCTGTGAAATCTGGAAAAACCAGAATCAGAGACAAACTGTTGTAAACACTACATTTCTGCTCAGTTCTGTGTCATATTTTGTTTAATGTTTCAAACACAGACTCTGAGGAGGCTCCATCTGGAAAGCCTTTGGTTGGAGGGATTTCACTTCTTTTTCAAAAGCCTGAAATCAAACAGTGTTCATTATTGCACATTTTACTCAAACATGGCACGGTTCTGTCTGAATCCTAAAGTCTGGGACGTGGGGCTCCGCTCGTACCTTAAATCGTTCCCCGTCTGAGGGGAAGATCACAAAGTGCACCTCTAAAGGAAGAGGACACTTTTGAGCAAAGTCCCAGGCGGCGTTCAGCATGATCTGGGCCGCTTGCCGGTCTCCAAAGCCCAGGTTTCCGGTGCCGATGGCAGGAAACGCGATGGAGCTGAACTTAGAAGACACTGCAAGCCACAGACACTCCTGAACAGACCTGAAGAGCATCTGAAACAGAGAAGATTCATGTTCGATCGCGATCAGAGTCTGCAGAGAGCTGGAGATGACGGAGCGTACCTGGTCAGACCCCGGGCTGGAGCGTAAGGGGCAGCAGGTGTGGTACACCTCTTTACAGCCTAAACCGAAGCCTTGAGTGACGATCACGCTCCCCATGAAGGAGGCTTTGTAGATCTGCTCTTGCATTTTGGAACCAGCTTTCTTCAGTAACATCTTGGACACTTGGCCTGCGTTCAGGTTTCTGTCCGTCCCGATGGTGTTCACGATCACATCCGTCTGAAACCGGAAAGTCGCCCAACGTTCAAACCACAGTTCCTCACGATTAAGACGTCACACCTGAAATGCACTTTTAACTAAACTTTGCCTTCCACCTTCTGCTTCTTATGTTCAGTTTTATATTCTCATTCCTCACGTGTTTGTGTAAAGCAAACCTAACCATAACTAGTCACTTTAACGATCACAGCAGAAGGAAGATAATCAACTGTTCTAATCTAATCATCTGGACAAAAGTCACTGAGACGACACTGATTTGTGAGTTTGATGATAAATTCTCCCAGTATTTTATGTAAGTGAGGGCTGACTGATATTACAGAAGTTCTAAAAGTGCCTCGTACCTTCTGCTCCTCCAGCCGTCCCTTCAGCAGCAGAACACGCACCAGTCCAAGCTGGATCTGAGGAGGCCCCTGTCCAGCTTTAGCGGCCCCTCTGGTCTGGGGCGAGTTTCCTCTGGCTGTGGCCTGACTGTAGGAGGCGGGGCCCTGGAGGTTCGCACACGCCCGCTCCATCTCCCTCACCGTGGGCTCGTCGTTGTTCACCAGGAAGACCTCTTTTGGCCTGAACACGTGAGACGAGCTGCTTCCATAAAACTTCTTGACGGTGCTGACGATCACATCCGCGCACTCGGACACCGGGAAGTTAAAAATCCCGGAGCTTATGGCCGGGATCGCAACCGTTTCGAGACGTTTGTTCTCGACTATTCCCAGAATTTTCCTGATCACTCGCTCCAGCTGAGGTTTGGCCGCTGACACTTCATGGTGGTTGGGTCTGAAGGACAGCTGAGGACCTACTGCGTGGATGATGGTCTTACAGTTTAACCTCCCTGCTCCTAAAGCCACCGCCTCTCCCGGCCTCACCTCTCCATTCCTCAGAACGTACTCGTCGCTCTCCCTCTGAACCCCGGGCCCTCCGGCCCCAGACAGCGCCTGGGCCAGACCTCCGTGGTGCTGGAGCTTGGAGTTGGCCGCGTTGACCACAGCCGCGACGGGGAAGTTGGTCAGATCCGCCTTCCACACGGACAGTTTGACCCCGGAGGGCAGCGTGTGCTCGGAGCGCTTCTGCGGGACGACCGGCGCTCTGCCCGGCCCCGGCCCGGGGTCCAGGTCCAGGCCGATGAACTGGGCCTCGCAGCGGAACCGGGTCTGGAGCAGGTTCTGGAGGACGGGGGCGGATCGGCGAGCGATGTGCACCGACGGGCCGGACAGAGGGACGTCCAGAGTGAGTGAGGAGGCGCCGGAGGAGGCGCTGGAGGAGGTGCTGGAGGAGGCTGAGGGCACAAGAGAACGAGAGTGACGGTTACAAGTGTGAACAAAAACAAGTTAAACCCAGAACGGAGGCAAAAGTGTGAGTGGAACATGGTCGGGCGTCTGACAGGCTCAACGACTTATTTCACTGAAATGCAGTTTAGATAAATTTATTTTAAATTTGGCTAAAATATTTCACAAATGTATCCCAGTTTAGCCATTTTTTTGTTTTTTAGTTGTACTTCCTGGTCATAAATGATGACATCACAGGAAATGACCATAGCAACCACACCGTACACTGGGCCAAATTCATCTAAAGTCACATATTTCTTTATTTTACAAATAAAAACACATGTGGACTCCTTTTTTGTTGAATTAATGTTTAAAGGATCAAAAAAGTCGTTTATTTTGTGTAAATGATGCACAAACTTCGTCTCCACAGTGTGATGTCATCAATCTGTTTACTTCCTGTAACTTTGTACAGATTTTTCAACTTTTCTGCACAAACTGATACTTGATCGGTGTCAAACTATACGTTATATTTACAACAGGTATTAATACACTGAATAAAACCTGTCATACGCACTTTAACCTCAGAATGTGACAAACTGAGCCTCAGACACATGTGAGTGACATCAGAGGCTCAAACACATTTATTATTGTGTTTTACATCATGTTTGAGCAAATTATCATCAACTCTTTGTGTTTTTGATGAAGAACAATCCAGATTTATGGGTTTTACTGGAAAATACTCAGAAATGTTGAGCCCACAATCGTTTTTCATTTTATCTACAGATATATTAGAGACTGTTCCATAAATTAGATTCTTTTGAAGCTAAAATACAATTTTAAGGCGAGAAAACTGTATTTAGTCCATGTTTTTTATAGAAAATCAAACTAACTGACCTTTCTACTCTGGACATTCAAATGTGTTGCTTTTTTCCAACAAACACTTCAAACCATTAGATCTAATGTGAGACAATCGTTCAATCATTCACAGTCGCCTCCGTTCTGTCACATTTTAAAGGGTCCATAACAGTACAACATTAGGTGCATTTTCACTCAGGTTCAGCTCGTCTGGAGAAGCCGTTGGGTGAAGGGTTATGTGTTGTGCTCACAGACGGATCACAACAGGACAATACAACGAACATGAAACTCTAACGTCTCACTATTAAAAACGTGCTTTTAGAAGTGTTTGAAAAGTGGTTTGAGATGTGTCTGCTGTAGTTTAACGTACGTGTTGTAAATGTGTCGTAAACTGAACCGAGTCTGAAACACCAAGAGCCGTTAGAACAAAGACAGAGGCATTAGATCCACCAACCTCTGGATTCATCCCTACATTTGTGTCTTAAATGTTCTTTAACAAAAAGCCTTCAGTCCCACATTTCAACCTTTATTTGGTGAAATATAAATGTTTCTGATTCTTTATTCAAAATGTCTCCATCACTTTAGCTCGATACTGAACATGTACATACACTGGGTAAATGCACTGGTTTATTTGATTGTTTTCCTGGAATCATTAAAGAACCTCCTTGAATCAGAGCGAGCGCCAGGCCTGCCCCGCGGCGCCCTCTGCTGGCGCCGCCCCTGTCCTGCTCCTCCTCCTCCTCCTCCTCCTCCTCACACAGGAGGCTAAAGCTAATGCTAACTCCTGCACACAGTGTCGCAGTGACACCTGGACAGTCGCCATTTTGAGCGGCACCTGAGCAGCGCGTTACACAACTTTATCTTTATCTTTTCTCCAAAAGAAAATCAGCAAAACGTCACGAACAAAAGTCAGAGTTTGTCAAACTCAGGCGCATCATGTTCAAGCTTCACCCCACAGCCCTCCACAGCCCAAACCCGTAACAATAGTGAAGTAAAAGTGAGTTGGAAAAGCTGCAAAGTTGTGCGCAAAGATGTTTGGCCAAAGCTGGCGCGTGACGCACGAACACGGCACGCGCTTCCCGCTCGGTCCACGCGATTATTTTGCTCGAGTGCAACGACAAAGTCCGAAATGCGAGGCCGAAGCAGCAGCAGAACCAGAACCAGAACCAGAGCCCAGTCCACACTCACCCATGGCGCGCTGGAAAGTCCCGCGTGACGCCCAAAGCGAAAGTGTTCGTCCCGGGCCGGTCCGGCTCAGTTGGGCTCGGTCCGCGCAGTCGGAGCCGCCTTTCAGGTCCGGGCTGAGCTCATTCGTCCCCGGAGCGCGGACCGTCCTCCCGGCGCCGCCTCCTCGGCTCCGGCTCCGTGTCGTTTACGCGGAATCAAAAGCGAAAGTGCAGAGCGCGCGGACATGGCGGACGCGGCGCACCCGCACGCGCTGCTCGTGGAGTTCGAGCCGAACAAAGTGCCCAAACTCAAGAACAAACTCACCAAGTACTTCCAGAGCAAGAGGCTGTCCCGCGGAGGAGACTGCACCGTGGAGCACGAGAGCGGCGGCCGCACGGCGCTGCTCCGCTTCCGGGCCGCACAAGGTAAGACGCACCGCCGAACCGTCACCGGAGAGACGAGACGAGGAGGCCAGAGGAGGAGGAGGAGGTCAGAGGAGGAGGCCAGAGGAGGTCAGAGGAGGAGGAGGTCAGAGGAGGAGGAGGTCAGAGGAGGAGGTCAGAGGAGGAGGAGGTCAGAGGAGGAGGCCAGAGGAGGAGGAGGTCAGAGGAGGAGGGCAGAGGAGTAGGAGGAGGTCAGAGGAGGAGGTCAGAGGAGGAGGTCAGGAGTCAGAGGAGGAGGTCAGAGGAGGTCAGAGGAGGAGGCCTGAGGAGGAGGAGGAGGTCAGAGGAGGTCAGAGGAGGGAGGAGGAGGAGGAGGTCAGAGGAGGAGGAGGTCAGGAGTCAGAGCTGTGGTCGTGTTTATTTTCATGTATTTCCTGTAAGATTTCACTCCAAAACAAACGGCGGAACGTGGTGCTTTACTTTAACAAACGCGTAAAATGGAACAAGGAGTTAATAATAATCAGTTAATAATAATAATAATAATAATAATAATAATAATGTGATTGATCATTTCATATTTGTTATTGTTCAAGTCTTTCCTGAAACGAACGTGAATCTCTTCCTCCTCAGCGGAGGCTCCTCCTTCAACACGACAGTACTACAGTATAAGTACAAATACTACAGTATAAGTACAAATACTACAGTATAAGTACAAATACTACAGTAAAAGTACAAATACAGCAGTATAAGTACAAATACTACAGTATAAGTACAAATACTACAGTATAAGTACAAATACTACAGTATAAGTACAAATACTACAGTATAAGTACAAATACAGCAGTATAAGTACAAATACTACAGTATAAGTACAAATACAGCAGTATAAGTACAAATACTACAGTATAAGTACAAATACTACAGTATAAGAACAAATACAGCAGTATAAGTACAAATACTACAGTATAAGTACAAATACTACAGTAAAAGTACAAATACTACAGTCAAAGTACAAATACTACAGTAAAAGTACAAATACAGCAGTAAAAGTACAAGTACTACAGCAGTAAAAGTACAAGTACTACAGCAGTAAAAGTACAAGTACTACAGCAGTAAAAGTACAAGTACTACAGCAGTAAAAGTACAAGTACTACAGCAGTAAAAGTACAAGTACTACAGCAGTAAAAGTACAAGTACTACAGTATAAGTACAAATACTACAGTAAAAGTACAAATACAGCAGTATAAGTACAAATACTACAGTATAAGTACAAATACTACAGTCACAGTACAAATACTACAGTATAAGTACAAATACTACAGTCACAGTACAAATACTACAGTATAAGTACAAATACTACAGTAAAAGTACAAATACAGCAGTATAAGTACAAATACTACAGTCAAAGTACAAATACTACAGTATAAGTACAAATACTACAGTATAAGTACAAATACTACAGTATAAGTACAAATACTACAGTAAAAGTACAAATACAGCAGTATAAGTACAAATACTACAGTATAAGTACAAATACTACAGTCACAGTACAAATACTACAGTCAAAGTTCAAATACTACAGTCAAAGTACAAATACTACAGTATAAGTACTCAAGTAAAAGTATCACATTTGAAAATCTCCTGAAGTAAAAGTATTGAAGTACTCCTTTGTGTACTCCAAATGTACTCCAGTAAAGTACAAATACTGCTGTCAAATGTACTCAAGTAAAGTACAAGTACTGCAGTCAAATGTACTCCAGTAAAGTACAAGTACTGCAGTCAAATGTACTCCAGTAAAGTACAAGTACTGCAGTCAGATGTACTCCAGTAAAGTACAAGTACTTCAGACTCTGCAGTGTCGGAGTTAAACTCCTGTAGTTTATTCATAAAAAGAAAATGTATCACACGTTTACATCGTGTCATGTTTTCATGAAGAAATAAAGTTATGTAAAAACAACCAAAATGTCACACATTTGTGACGTTTAAATCTGAAAAATGGACAGAACCAGGTTTTGTAACATATTAGTTTAAAAATGTACAGTTTTATGTTTAGTTTAAACTAGATCTGACTGAAAACTGTCCTGAAAATTCTAATTTGGCCTCATTACTTTTACTTCAAACTTCCATAAATGTGTCAGAGTCTGATCTTAAATCCTTGTTTGTTCTAAATGTGTAGAGTCCAGATTGTACAGTTTGTGCTGGAGCTGCTTTAAGTCTCTGTGGAATAAAAATGCATTTGAAGAAAACAATGTTCTTGCAGTTTATCACTTTTAGTTGCATTTTTGTTGCTTTTTGTTGTGTTTTTGTCGCTTTAACTCACGTTTTCGGTGTTTATTGTTGCGTTTTAGTCGCTTTTAGTAACTTTTTTGACACTTTTAGTCAATTTTTTGTCGCTCTCAGTCCAGGTTTTTTTCTAGAAGTCATGTTTTTGTCACTTTTAGTCACTTTTTTGTTGTTTTTATTCGTGTTTGTGTCAGTTGAAATCAAATCCTTGTTTGGTCTAAATGTGTTGAGTCCAGATTGTACAGTTTGTGTGGATCTACTTTAATGATCTTTAAAAATACATTTGAAGAAAACAATGTCAGAGAAATCTATGGATGAAGTGGATTCAATGGAAGAATCAAACATCAGGAGCAGGTTGGACAGAGCTGTGTTTGAGGTCAAAGTCTGAGAGAGAAAAGTGAACAAAAAACAAAAAGTGAATATAAAGAGTCTGGCCTTTTACTTTTGCTGTTGCACTTGTTGCTCTGACGGGAAACGCTCTGTTTGAGACGAACTACAGACGGTGTTTAACGTTTTATGGCCCACATTTTACAGAGAAAGCAAATCAATCATTCTCTGAACTTTACTGTTTGGGAAGTTTATGCTGGAAGAATATTTGAAGTTTAACTCAACACTGCAAAAAAAGCCTATCAAAAAATAAGAAAAATAAACTCAAAATAAGACCTTTTTACCCTAATTTAAGTGAAATTATCTGCCAGTGGAATAAGATTATTTTACTTATCAAGTTTACTTAAAACAAGTCAAATAATGTCAATTTGATGTAGTCCTGTCAAGTGAAAAAATCTTAAAATTGGACTTTAATTCAAGTAAATTTAACTAAATTAGATAATCCCTTTTTGCAGTGAAGAGGAAGGACGGCTGCAGCTCGAGGAAAATGTTTAACTGAAACATAATTAAAGACGAATCCTTTATCTTTATTGTTTGCAGCAGCAGAACGTCACGAGTCGAAAGCGAAACTAAAACAGTGCAGTTTCATTCTGACGTTTAAAGTGTGGACGTTTGTTGTAAATAAAAATGTTAGTTTTACACCAGTCGAGTAACAGTTTGTGGAGAAAAGTTTAAAAAGTCAGTTGTAAACGACAGGAAGTGAACAAACTGATGACATCACTGTGGGGTCAAAGGTCACGCAGGATTTACACAAAACAAACTACTTTTTTGACCCGTTAAACACTGATTCAGCAAAACAATGGCGTTCACGTTTATTCGTTTGTTTGTAACATTTAAAAACCCTGTGACTTTAGCTGAGTTTTGGTGCAGTGTGCAGGACGGTTGCTATGGTGATTTCCCAGTGTGATGTCATCGTTTACAACCAGGAAGTAAAACAAAAAAATTAACAAAAATGGCTAAACTGAACACCTGAACACACCTGAACACTCCTGAGAACACACCTGAACACACCTGAACACGCCTGAACACACGTGAGAACACCTGAGAACACCTGAACACACCTGAGAACACCTGAACACACCTGAGAACACACCTGAACACACCTGAACACGCCTGAACACACCTGAGAACACCTGAGAACACCTGAACACACCTGAGAACACACCTGAACACACCTGAACACACCTGAACACACCTGAACACACCTGAACACTCCTGAGAACACACCTGAGAACACCTGAACACACCTGAACACGCCTGAACACACCTGAGAACACCTGAACACACCTGAACACACCTGAACACACACCTGAACACGCCTGAACACGCCTGAACACACCTGAGAACACCTGAGAACACCTGAACACACCTGAACACACCTGAACACTCCTGAGAACACACCTGAGAACACCTGAACACACCTGAACACGCCTGAACACACCTGAACACACCTGAGAACACCTGAACACACCTGAACACGCCTGAACACACCTGAGAACACCTGAACACACCTGAACACGCCTGAACACACCTGAACACACCTGAACACACCTGAGAACACACCTGAGAACACCTGAACACACCTGAACACAACTGGGCTAAAATCTGTAAAGTATTTAAGCTAAATTTGAAACCTATTTATCTTAACGGCATTTTAGTCAAAAATCAAAAATAAATAATACGTTTTATTTTATGGCATTGTCTCCTTGTGAGTTTAAAGACGGTAAAACACAAAATAAAAGCAGACGATCCAGTTAAAGCTCACTCTGTTTGACTAAAACACACTTAACATCACGACATTTAAGATTCTGTTAAAGAATTCACATTTATTTATTCCAGTTTGTCATTTTTTAGGTTTACATTTTTACTTCCTGGTTGTAAATGATGACATCACACTGGGGAATTCTGTATGTTACCATAGCAACCACGTTCTACACTGGGTCAAACGCCTCCAATGTCACAGAATCTGACAAATAAACATATGGGAACAACTTCATTTTGTTGAATTAAAGCTTAAAGGATCAGAAAATGTGTTTCCTGGTTGTAAATTGTCCCTGCTGAGTCTCCGTAGTGTGACCTCGTCGTGTTGTGGAACATTTTCCAACATTTTTATTCCAAATGAATCAAAACTAGAAAAGTGTAACCCGAGCGTTTGATCTGCGTTTTCTTCAGATCAGAAGAACGTCCTGCAGAAGGAGTCGCACCTGCTGCCCCTGGACCACGGACACCTCAGGCTCACTGTCCGACTGATAACAGCGGGACAGGTGACACCTGAACACGCCTGAACACTCCTGAGAACACCTGAACACACCTGAGAACACACCTGAGAACACACCTGAGAACACCTGAACACACCTGAACACTCCTGAACACACCTGAGAACACTTGAACACACCTGAGAACATCTGAACACACCTGAGAACATCTGAACACACCTGAGAACATCTGAACACACCTGAACACACCTGAACACACCTGAGAACACCTGAACACACCTGAGAACTCCTGAACACACCTGAGAACACTTGAACACACCTGAGAACATCTGAACACACCTGAGAACATCTGAACACACCTGAGAACATCTGAACACACCTGAACACACCTGAGAACACCTGAACACACCTGAACACACCTGAGAACATCTGAGAACACCTGAGAACACCTGAGAACACCTGAACACACCTGAACACACCTGAGAACACCTGAACACACCTGAGAACACCTGAACACACCTGAACACACCTGAGAACACCTGAACACTCCTGAGAACACACCTGAGAACATCTGAACACTCCTGAACACACCTGAACACACCTGAACACACCTGAACACACCTGAACACACCTGAGAACACCTGAACACACCTGAGAACACCTGAACACACCTGAACACACCTGAGAACACCTGAACACACCTGAACACACCTGAGAACACCTGAACACACCTGAGAACACACCTGAACACTCCTGAACACACCTGAGAACACCTGAACACTCCTGAACACACCTGAGAACACCTGAACACTCCTGAACACACCTGAGAACACCTGAACACACCTGAGAACACCTGAACACACCTGAGAACACACCTGAACACACCTGAGAACACCTGAACACACCTGAGAACACACCTGAGAACACACCTGAGAACACCTGAGAACACACCTGAACACACCTGAACACACCTGAACACTCCTGAGAACACCTGAACACACCTGAGAACACACCTGAGCACACCTGAACACACCTGAACACACCTGAACACACCTGAACACACCTGAGAACACCTGAACACACCTGAACACACCTGAACACACCTGAACACACCTGAACACACCTGAACACACCTGAACACACCTGAGAACACCTGAACACACCTGAACACACCTGAACACACCTGAACACACCTGAGAACACACCTGAGAACACTCCTGAACACACCTGAACACGCCTGAACACACCTGAGAACACCTGAGAACACCCTCTAACCCTCTGACCCTTTAACCCTCTAACCCTTTAACCCTCTAACCCTTTGACCCTCTAACCCTTTGACCCTTTAAAGGGTTAGAGGGTTAAAGGGTTAGAGGGTTAGAGGGTTAAAGGGTTAGAGGGTTAAAGGGTTAGAGGGTTAAAGGGTTAGAGGGTTAAAGGGTTAGAGGGTTAAAGGGTTAGAGGGTTAAAGGGTTAGAGGGTTAAAGGGTTTGAGGGTCAGAGGGTCAGAGGGTTAGAGGGTTAAAGGGTTAACCCTTTAACCTCTGAAGCTTCAGTCAGTTTCACTTTAATTGTTGGTTTTACAGGAATCTCCGTCTGACAAGAACGACAGCAAAACAAGTGAGTGTGAGCTTTCTGTTTCACTCTCGGCTCTCAACGGAACACACTCCTCCTCTGACCCCTGCTCCTCCTCCTCTGCTCCTCTGACCCCTGCTCCTCCTCCTCCTCCTCTGCTCCTCCTCCTCCTCCTCTGCTCCTTCTCCTCCTCCTTGGCTCCTCAGACTCTGCTCCTCAGTCTCTGCTCTTCCCCCTCCTCTGCTTTTCCTCCTCCTCTGCTCCTTATCTGCTCTTCCTCCTCCTCTGCTCCTCCTCCTCTGCTCCTCAGTCTCTGCTCTTCCTCCTCCTCTGCTCCTCCTCCTCTGCTCCTCAGTCTCTGCTCCACCTCCTCCTCTGCTCCTCCTCCTCTGCTCCTCAGTCTCTGCTCCTCCTCCTCCTCTGCTCCTCCTCCTCTGCTCCTCAGTCTCTGCTCCGCCTCCTCCTCTGCTCCTCAGACTCTGCTCCTCAGTCTCTGCTCTTCCTCCTCCTCTGCTCTTCCTCCTTCTCTGCGCCTCAGTCTCTGCTCCTCCTCCTCTGCTCCTCCTCCTCCTCCTCTGCTCCTCCTCCTCTCCTCCTCTGCTCCTCCTCCTCTGCTCCTCAGACTCTGCTCCTCCTCTGCTCCTTCTCCTCCTCCTCCTCCTCTGCTCCTCAGACTCTGCTCCTCAGTCTCTGCTCTTCCTCCTCCTCTGCTCCTCAGTCTCTGCTCCTCTGCTCCTCCTCCTCTGCTCCTTCTCCTCTCCTCCTCCTCCTCCTCTGCTCCTCAGTCTCTGCTCTTCCTCCTCTGCTCCTTCTCTCCTCCTCTCTGCTCCTCCTCCTCCTCCCTCCTCCTCTGCTCCTCTGACCCCTGCTCCTCCTCCTCTGCTCCTCTGACCCCTGCTCCTCCTCCTCCCGCTCCCTCTGACCCTGCTCCTCCTCCTCTCTGCTCCTCAGCCCCTGCTCCTCCTCCTCGCTCCTCCCTGACCCTGCTCCTCCTCCTCTGCTCCTCCTCCTCTGCTCCTCCTCCTCTGCTCCTCTGACCCCTGCTCCTCCTCCTCCGCTCCTCCTCCTCTCTCCCTCCTCCTCTGCTCCTCCCAGGTCCCCTGCTCCTCCTCCTCTGCTCCTCTGACCCCTGCTCCTCCTCCTCTGCTCCTCTTGCTCCTCCTCCTCATCTCCTCTCCCTGCTCCTCCCCCTCTGCTCCTCTCCCTCTGCTCCTCCCCCTCTGCTCCCCCTCCGCTCCTCCTCCTCTGCTCCTCTGACCCCTGCTCCTCCTCTTCTCCTCCTCCTCTGCTCCTTCTCCTCCTCCTCTGCTCCTCCTCTGCTCCTCCTCCTCTGCTCCTCTGACCCCTGCTCCTCCTCCTCTGCTCCTCTGACCCCTGCTCCTCCTCCTCTGCTCCTCTGACCCCTGCTCCTCCTCCTCTGCTCCTCTGACCCCTGCTCCTCCTCCTCTGCTCCTCTGACCCCTGCTCCTCCTCCTCTGCTCCTCTGACCCCTGCTCCTCCTCCTCCGCTCCTCTGACCCCTGCTCCTCCTCCTCCGCTCCTCCTCCTCTGCTCCTCCTCCTCTGCTCCTCTGACCCCTGCTCCTCCTCCTCTGCTCCTCTGACCCCCTGCTCCTCCTCCTCTGCTCCTTCTCCTCCTCCTCTGCTCCTCCTCCTCTGCTCCTCTGACCCCTGCTCCTCCTCCTCTGCTCCTCTGACCCCTGCTCCTCCTCCTCCGCTCCTCTGACCCCTGCTCCTCCTCCTCTGCTCCACCTCCTCTGCTCCTCCTCCTCCGCTCCTCTGACCCCCTGCTCCTCCTCCTCTGCTCCTCTGACCCCCTGCTCCTCCTCCTCCCAGCTCCCTCCTGACCCTGCTCCTCCTCCTCCCGCTCCTCTGACCCCTGCTCCTCCTCCTCTGCTCCTCTGACCCCTGCTCCTCCTCCTCCGCTCCTCTGACCCCTGCTCCTCCTCCTCTGCTCCTCTGACCCCTGCTCCTCCTCCTCCGCTCCTCCTCCTCTGCTCCTCCTCCTCTGCTCCTCTGACCCCCTGCTCCTCCTCCTCTGCTCCTCTGACCCCCTGCTCCTCCTCCTCTGCTCCTTCTCCTCCTCCTCTGCTCCTCCTCCTCTGCTCCTCTGACCCCTGCTCCTTCTCCTCTGCTCCTCTGACCCCTGCTCCTCCTCCTCCGTTCCTCTGACCCCTGCTCCTCCTCCTCTGCTCCTCTGACCCCTGCTCCTCCTCCTCTGCTCCTCTGAACCCCTGCTCCTCCTCTGCTCCTTCTCCTCCTCCTCTGCTCCTCCTCCTCCTCCCTCCTGACCCCTGCTCCTCCTCCTCTGCTCCTCCTCTGACCCCCTGCTCCTCCTCCTCTGCTCCTCCTCAGACTCTGCTCCTCCTCCTCTGCTCCTCTGACCCCTGCTCCTCCTCCTCTGCTCCTCTGACCCCCTGCTCCTCCTCCTCTGCTCCTTCTCCTCCTCCTCTGCTCTTCCTCCTCTGCTCCTCTGACCCCTGCTCCTCCTCCTCTGCTCCTCTGACCCCTGCTCCTCCTCCTCCGCTCCTCCTCCTCTGCTCCTCTGACCCCTGCTCCTCCTCCTCTGCTCCTCTGACCCCCTGCTCCTCCTCTGCTCCTTCTCCTCCTCCTCTGCTCCTCCTCCTCCGCTCCTCTGACCCCTGCTCCTCCTCCTCTGCTCCTCTGACCCCCTGCTCCTCCTCCTCTGCTCCTCCTCAGACTCTGCTCCTCCTCCTCTGCTCCTCTGACCCCCTGCTCCTCCTCCTCTGCTCCTTCTCCTCCTCCTCTGCTCCTCAGACTCTGCTCCTCAGTCTCTGCTCCTCTTCCTCTGCTCCTCAGTCTCTGCTCCTCCTCCTCCTCTGCTCTTCCTCCTCCTCTGCTCCTTCTCCTCCTCCTCTGCTCCTCAGACTCTTTATAAACTGCCGCTCATTTTATTACCACACTTTGAAATGACTCTAAGCTTGTCTTCTCCAGCCGCTCCTCCTGGCAGCTCCTCCTCGGTGGTCCACACACGCGGAGCTGAAGATGATGAAGAGGAGAGCCTGCCTGCCTCTGAGTCCAGCCTCAGTGCTCCTCCGCTGGGCTTCTCCCCCTCAGAACCTCCGCTCTCCACAGCCTGCGTCCTGGAGAACCTGCAGGTAGCCGTGAACCAGGAGTTCGTGGAGATGTTGGTGGAGAACATCGTGAAGGGGCTAAGGGAGACAGAGGGAGTGACTGTGGAGATGATCCCAGCTCTGAAATCTGCAGTGGTCACCTTCAGGAACCCACAAGGTACTGCACCGGAGGGACTCGTGATGCAGTCGAGCAGTAGCACAGCCATGTTTCCACTGGTTCTGTTTGTCCTGCGCTCTCTGTCACAAGTCTCTGGTCCGGGTCTGGATCTTAAGAGGTTCTGGTCTGGTTCTTGGGCTCCAGGTGGACTTCAGCAGATGTTTGGATCAGAACTCAGACAAACAAGACGCAGAAAACACAAACAGAGAATAATCGTTCCTCACCAAACTCTGACTTGATCTTGTGATAAAGCGC
>CM033633.1:1483100-1523100 GCA_019453435.1 Rhinogobius similis
TATTTCACTGATGCTAACGATATGTTTAGCCTTTAGCAAAACAAAGCTAGCAAAGCACATTAGCATCAGCTGTTTCTCTGATATTTCCAGCTCATAATCATCAACATGATCCAAATGTGACATAAAGAGGTTCAAATGGCGTAGAGTCTTTGAAGGAAATAAATGCAGGACAAACAGGAAGTAGTTTCCTGTTGACTGTAGCTTTAGCCACGTCTCAGACACAAACTTGGAATTATTAAACGTCTTTTTGTGAATCGCTGACATCGACCTCAGGATTAAAAAAGATAATTTGGGAGGATTTAGATCTGATTCATGAAGAGAACATGAGTTGTGTTTGTCGTCAGTTGAGCCTGAGCAGCAAACACAGGCCACATGAACGGAGCCGGTCCAAACACGGCTCTGATGCCAGATGTTAAAGAAGTAGCACTTAGCACTTAGCAGTAGTAGAATACGCACAGACCTTTACTATAAAATGCTTCTCATATTTGCGTGATAGTATTTCAAAGCTACTTTATCACTGTTATGTTGTTCTGTTTTTGTTTGTTTCAAAAATGTGGTTGATAGTGAATATTTTGCTAATATTTCAGAGTGCAGTTATTTTGTGGAGCACAGCCCTCGGAACAGGATGTTTAAGTCCAAGGCGCTGAAGGTCAGAGTTCTGGAGCTGACGAAGCAGGTTCTTCTGGAGGAAAGCGACCGAGAAGAGGAGCTGCTGAGGCTGTTCTTCGAGAAGGAGGGCGCCGAGCTGGAGGCGGTGGAGGTCCAGGCGGAAAAGCAGCGCACGGTGCTCACATTCACCAGCGAGACAGGTATTCAGCGCCGTTATAACAGTGTTATAACCCTCTGTAACAGCGGCGTCATAACCCTCTGTAACAGCGGCGTTATAACCCTCTGTAACAGCGGCGTTATAACCCTCTGTAACAGCGGCGTCATAACCCTCTGTAACAGCGGCGTCATAACCCTCTGTAACAGCGGCGTCATAACCCTCTGTAACAGCGGCGTCATAACCCTCTGTAACAGCGGCGTCATAACCCTCTGTAACAGCGGCGTTATAACCCTCTGTAACAGCGGCGTTATAACCCTCTGTAACAGCGGCGTTATAACCCTCTGTAACAGCGGCGTCATAACCCTCTGTAACAGCGGCGTCGCCAACCCTCTGTAATAAAGCAGCGCAAGGCGTTATAACCCTCTGCTTAACAGCGGCGTCATAACTCTGTAACAGCGGCAAGTAACCCTCTGTAACGGCAGCGCCCTCTGTAACAGCGCGTTATAACCCTCTGTAACAGCGGCGTCATAACCCTCTGTAACAGCGGCGTTATAACCCTCTGTAACAGCGGCGTTATAACCCTCTGTGGTGTAGACCTGGTTTAGTCCTGGTTGATGTTGATGTTCTCGACACACAGCGGTGAAGCTTCATGAGGCGGGGCATATTCCAGGACAGAACGCACGCCTCCCACATTCCTGACAGGCCGTGTGGAAAATGATGTTTTAGTATTTAAAGTAGTTTCAGAGTTGAAAAACATTACTGTAACTGGTTTAATGTTGCTTGAAGAGTGCGTTGTGTGTTTGTGGTTGTTGTTGTCCACTCCAGTTACAGCGATACCGCCTTGTCCTGTTGCTTCATGCCTTTTCTCGGTTGTGTGTCTCAGATGTTCTTCGCCTGCTGCAGAAGCCGCTCCAGCTCTCTAAGAAGGAGCTGAAGCTGTACCCGTTCTACCAGAGTCTGGGCCGGGCTTTGTACGGCGCAGACAGACCTCCCCCGAAGCTCCCGGCTCCCGTGCTTGAGCACACAGACCCGGCCCTGATCCGGTTCTTCTCCAGATCCTCGGTGCTCCAAACCCTCCGGTCACAGCTGAAGACCCACTGGTGCCAGGCAGAACTCAACCAGGACTCTGTGAGTCTGAGTCCAGAGCCGGAGCTGCTGCAGCAGGAGGAGCAGGTCCTTGTGGACTGGACCAGGACCGTCAGGTAAAGGTCTTTGGATGTACACTTATGTTGGTCGCACAGGTGGAAGGCGTGTCATTTCTTTATTTTTCTACAGTAAGCTTAGGTTTTCTGGGTTTTTTTGGTTTGATTCCTTTTTTCTTTTTTTTTGCCTTGGTGGGACTGTTCTGTCCCAGGGCACACACGTGTGTTGGTTTTGTTTCCTTCTTTCTGTTGAATGCAGGAAGGTCTGGAACCAAGCCACAGACATCAGGCAGCCGCAGCCGAGTCTCCTCTGAATCTCCTTGTGACACTCACAACCAAATATATAACTTCTTTAACTTCAGAGTCTTTAAGCTGCAGTTCATTTTGACACTAATTGTCCTTGTGTTTCTCTGATTGATCCGCCTGTCAGTCACGCCCATCAGAAATCCTGGAGGCGAGATATTTCTAGACCTTAAAGTCTTGATAACCGTGTGCAGACGACTGACTCAGTGCACAGACCGTCTCACGCTCTGTTCTCTTCTGTCCAGGTCGGTCCTGTCTCAGTTCGTGTCTCGGTTTGACGTCTGTAAATTGAACCCTCCTCCGGATCTGTGGAGGCAAAGTGTTGAGAAGATCTCTGCTCTTCTCACGAACCAAGACCAGGTCCTGATGGTTCAAGATGAGACCAACGGAAACGTGAAAGTGGTGGGACTCAGATCGGACATCACCCAACTGCGAGAGACCCTCTGCGAGTCCATAAACTCGCTCATAAAACGAGCGCGCCGAGACAAAACGCAGGTCACCGAGGAGATCAAAGTCCCAATGACCGTCTTCAAACTGCTGTCCCAGGACGGCCTCCAACAAAAAGTGCTTAGCGTCTATCCAGAGATCAAATTCGACACGCAAGGCCCCTTTCCCAAAATAACCGGGTTAACAGACGAGATCACGGCCACGAGTAAAGTCATTTATGAAGAAATGTTCGCGCTGAAAAGGCAAAACCTGGAAATAGACCGTCACGTGCAGGAGTTCTTGAAAGCAGGAGAGCAGGAAGAGCTGATGAAAACTTTGCTGACAGGGAAAAACGCCGTTCTCGACGTCTCCGGCAACAGACCTCAGCTTTTGGCCTGTAGCGCGAAAGACGTGAGCGACGCCGAAGCGTATTTACAATCCGCGCTCGTTTCAAAGCACGTCACCGCCGAGGACAGTAACGTGCTGCAGACGACCGAGTGGCAGTCGTACGTGGACGAGATGGAGAAACGTGAAAACAGAGGAAACAAGAAAGTCCAGATTCAAACAGAGGGCGATCAGGTTGTAGTGTCTGGGTTCAAAGAAAACGCTACAAAAGTTAGCCTAGAACTGGACTATTTCTTAAAACAAAACGCCCAGATTCAGGACAGCGTTGTCGTTAACCCTTTCGCCAAATTAGAATACCTCCAGAAGTTCTCCAGGCAGACGTTAGATGATATAAATGATAACGTCCTTTTTTCTTTTACAAAGGCCGGCGTTTGTCTGAGCGGTGCGAGAGCCAAAGTCGAAGATTGTTTAGAATTAGTCAAGGGTTTGGTCGATTCTGTCGCCTTTGAATCGCTGATCATCGCTAAACATGGAGCCAGGAAGATATTTGAGGACAAAGATGAGAATTACCAAGCGGCCATTGCAGATCAGACAGGGTGCCTGGTGAAGATCGTGGACACAGCTGACGTTAAACAGAACATCCCTTTAGCTAGTCTTTTGCCAAAGCCGGTTTACGAGATCAGAACGCCCAGCGGAGTGGACATTTTAGTTTCCAACGCGGACATGTGCAGCTACTCGGTGGCTGCTATCGTTAACGCCACGGTGGGGGATCTACAGCTAACGCAAGGACTCTCTGCCGCGCTCCTCACAGCGGCGGGTCGACAGCTACAAGTGGAATGTGACAAAATAACCTTAGCACAGGGGAACCTTAAACAGGGAGAATGCGCAGTCACAAACGCAGGTGGAAGGCTGCTCTGCCAGAAGGTCATCCACGCCGTGGGGCCGGACTACGACAAGCAGAACGTGTCCAGAGCCCAGGCGCTGCTGAAGCGGGTCGTGAAGAGGAGTCTGGAGCTGGCGGAGCATCACCAGTGCGACTCGGTGGCCATACCAGCCATCAGCCGCAACCGCAACTTCCCGCTAAAAGAGTGCGCCATAATCATCGTCAGAGCCGTGAAAGAGCACTGCGAGGACAAGTACGACGAGAGCTTCCTGAAGAGCGTACACCTGGTGAACAACGACGAGGCCGCGGTGAGAGCCATGGAGGACGCGGTGAAGCAGGAGTTTGGAGACAGAGGAGTCAGTCACAGAAGGACCACCCCTCCTGTTCTTCCTAAAGCCGCTCCAGCGCCTTCAAGGTTTGCAGCAGCGAAAGTCGACCCGAACTGTTTGGGCAAAGAGGTGACCAAAGAAGGAGTGAAGATCTGCATCCTTAAGGGGAAACTGGAGAAATCCAAGGTACATGGTGTTTGGAGTGTGTAAAGTGTCATCTCAACTAACAAAGGACAAACTAGGACGAAACACGATGAACAGGACTAAGGGGGCTGCAACTAACGATTACTGAGTGAATCGATTAGTTGTTCAGATCACAAAAGGCCAGTGAATATTTAACAGAGAAGAAAAGATCAAAAAACATTTACATGTTTTTACATTTACATGTTTTTTGTGTCATTTTGTGTGAATTCCCGCTACATCTGAGATAAAACATTCTCTGTTTTGGTCCTGTTTGGTCCTGTTTTGGTCCTGTTTGGTCCTGTTTTGGTCCTGTTTGGTCTTGTTTTGGTCCTGTTTGGTCCTGTTTGGTCTTGTTTTGGTCCTGTTTGGTCCTGTTTTGGTCCTGTTTGGTCTTGTTTTGGTCCTGTTTGGTCTTGTTTTGGTCCTGTTGGGTCCTGTTTTGGTCCTGTTTGGTCTTGTTTTGGTCCTGTTTGGTCCTGTTTTGGTCCTGTTTGGTCTTGTTTTGGTCCTGTTTGGTCCTGTTTTGGTCCTGTTTGGTCTTGTTTTGGTCCTGTTTGGTCCTGTTTTGGTCCTGTTTGGTCCTGTTTGGTCTTGTTTTGGTCCTGTTTGGGTCCTGTTTGGGTCCTGTTTGGTCCTGTTTTGGTCCTGTTTGGTCTTGTTTGGTCTTGTTTTGGTCTTGTTTTGGTCCTGTTTGGTCTTGTTTGGTCTTGTTTGGTCCTGTTTTGGTCTTGTTTTGGTCCTGTTTGGTCCTGTTTGGTCCTGTTTTGGTCCTGTTTGGTCTTGTTTTGGTCCTGTTTGGTCCTGTTTTGGTCCTGTTTGGTCCTGTTTGGTCTTGTTTTGGTCCTGTTTGGTCCTGTTTGGGTCCTGTTTGGTCCTGTTTGGTCTTGTTTTGGTCCTGTTTGGTCCTGTTTGGTCCTGTTTTGGTCCTGTTTTGGTCCTGTTTGGTCCTGTTTTGGTCCTGTTTGGTCCTGTTTTTGGTCCTGTTTGGTCTTGTTTGGTCTTGTTTGGTCTTGTTTTGGTCTTGTTTTGGTCCTGTTTGGTCCTGTTTGGTCTTGTTTTGGTCCTGTTTGGTCCTGTTTTGGTCCTGTTTGGTCCTGTTTGGTCTTGTTTTGGTCCTGTTTGGTCCTGTTTGGTCCTGTTTTGGTCCTGTTTTGGTCCTGTTTGGTCCTGTTTTGGTCCTGTTTGGTCCTGTTTTGGTCCTGTTTGGTCTTGTTTGGTCTTGTTTGGTCTTGTTTTGGTCTTGTTTTGGTCCTGTTTGGTCTTGTTTGGTCTTGTTTGGTCCTGTTTTGGTCTTGTTTTGGTTCTGTTTGGTCCTGTTTGGTCCTGTTTTGGTCCTGTTTGGTCCTGTTTTGGTCCTGTTTGGTCTTGTTTGGTCTTGTTTGGTCTTGTTTTGGTCTTGTTTTGGTCCTGTTTGGTCTTGTTTGGTCTTGTTTGGTCCTGTTTTGGTCTTGTTTTGGTCCTGTTTGGTCTTGTTTGGTCTTGTTTGGTCCTGTTTTGGTCTTGTTTTGGTTCTGTTTGGTCCTGTTTGGTTCTGTTTGGTCCTGTTTTGGTCCTGTTTTGGTCTTGTTTTGGTCCTGTTTGGTCTTGTTTGGTCTTGTTTGGTCCTGTTTTGGTCTTGTTTTGGTTCTGTTTGGTCTTGTTTTGGTCCTGTTTGGTCCTGTTTGGTCCTGTTTGGTCTTGTTTTGGTCCTGTTTGGGTCCTGTTTGGTCCTGTTTGGTCTTGTTTTGGTCCTTTTTTGGTCCTGTTTTGGTCCTGTTTTGGTCCTGTTTTGGTCCTGTTTGGGTCCTGTTTGGTCCTGTTTGGTCTTGTTTTGGTCTTGTTTGGTTCTGTTTGGCCCTGGTTTGGTCCTGTTTGGTCAGTCTCTCTTCTCTCCTCAGACGGACGTTATCGTGAACACGGCGACCCAGGACCTGGTTCTGTCGCGGGGGGCGGTGTCTAACGCGATCCTCTCGGCGGCCGGCCCGGCGCTCCAGACCATGGTCCAGTCCAACCAGAGCCAGGCCGCGGTGGGAGAGCTGATCGTCACCGACGGGGGGAACCTGAACTGTCAGAAGGTCTTCCACGCCGTGGCCCCTCACTACGACAACGGACAGGGCGCCGCACAGAAGGTGAGGCTGCGGGGCTTCAGGGCACAGCCAGAGGGTCCTGGGTTTGAGTCCCGGACCAGCTCGGTGTGGGGTTCCTCTGGGGGCACTGCCTTGTCATGTTTAAGGAGAAATAAAGAACGTATAATCATCAGACAAACAGAACCTCAGGGAAAGTGCTGTTTGTCACATCAGACAAACTGGGTTCGAGGCCCTTCGGCGCCGCCTGCAGGTCTGACTGTGACAGACGAGCAGCTCCAGTCGCTCTGGCGTTTTCCCATGTCATTAGTTTGTTAGTTTTAGCGCTGACATTATTTAAAGTGTCACTGTAGTTCACGGAGCGTCTGGTTTCATTCCAGCCAGAGAATGTTTCAAACCATCGCCTGGAGACAAGCAAAGCACTTCAGCAGAAAAAAACAATTTGAAAAAATATGTATCAATCAGAAAAATAACTATAAATGTAATAAAAGCAAAAGCAAATCATTATCTGTGTGTGAGCCGCACACATTCACACATTCTGAATCCCAGATGAGCAGCATTTCTTGATTCTAGATTTTCAAATCAATGAAAAAGTAAAAGCTTGGGTTAAAAATGTAAATTTCATGTAAATTTATCTTTTTTGCTGAAGTTTTTTGCTGCCAATGGGACATAAGACAGTGGTTTCGACGTGATAAAAGTGTAAATGCCTTGTGTGGATGTTGATTATCATTCAATCAGTCACATTTATTTATATAGCACATTAAAAAAGTTTCAGAAACACAAGTACACATATAAACAGTAAAAAATTAAATGATTATGGCATTCAAAATCTAGAAATGCAGCACTGAAAAGCATTACATTTGACCTGCAAAGAACCTGTTTGAGGGCAATAAAAACTCTTTAACTGGACAAATGAAAGATAAATAAGTTTATATCACACTGTGGAACCTTCAGGCAAAACACAAACTATTTGAGAAGAAAACCAGGAGACGGATCTCAACTAGAAAACTCCCACAGAGCACCTTTAAGATTTAAAACGTGCCAAAGTTACACAAGAGCATGTGAGGTTTCTGAAGCTGCTGGGGTCAGCAGACGACTCGAGGACGACAGAGAGCAGCTTCACACCTGGACGTCCCACTGCGGCCAAATCTGGGATCTCCTCAGTTCAATGGAACACAGCTTTAGATATGGTAGAACAACTGCCTCAAAGGAGACAAACCCCTTCAGATGAGGATGTCTCTTTATTGCCGCTCTCTTTGACCTTCTGACCTGTGATTATCTCTTCTCCCTTTTGGCCCCACAGTCTCGCGGTGATTGAATCAACACTTACCTCTCACAGCAGATACTTCACGTGTTTAAATGTAGATAATATATGTGTCTGATAAACCACCAGCACACGTCAGGTCTGATCCATGGTGATGTGTTTGTGGATCTGAAGCCTGTCTGGTCTGTTCCTGCAGCAGCTGAGTGACCTCTTCAGGGACTGCCTGTCCAAGGCCGAGGGGCTGGGCATGGCCTCCATCTCCTTCTCCGCGATGGGAGCCGGGAACCTGGGCTTCCCCAAAGATCTGGTCTTCTCTCTGCTCATGGACAAAATCCTGGAGCTCAGCAGCAAGAAGCCCAAGAGCCTGAAGAAGGTCCACGTGGTACTGTTCCCAGGAGACGCAGCCACCATAAAGGTGAGAGGCCTGCTCTGGGCGGCGGGTTGTGGGTCAGACTCCTGACCTTTTCAAGGAAGTAAGGTTTAAAGGGTTGTTTTTCCCTCAGGTTTTCAGTGATGAGTTTCAAAAGAAGTTTCCAAAGGCAGGTTCCTCCAGTTCTTCTACGGGTGCAGCAGCGCCCTCTGGAGGTACGGGCTCTGCTCTTTAAACGAGGACATTGTACAAAATAGACGCGCTTTCTCTCCTCGTTGACCCACTGGGGGGCGCTGCTCTAAGTCCTCGTCTTCTTTGTGTCCTGCTCTTAGGGCCTCTCTCTAAAGTCGTGTCCTCATCGTCGATGCACGAGGCCAAA
The DNA here is from genome assembly GCA_019453435.1 of Rhinogobius similis. NCBI lineage: Eukaryota > Metazoa > Chordata > Actinopteri > Gobiiformes > Gobiidae > Rhinogobius > Rhinogobius similis. The sequence continues at coordinate 1,491,554 of CM033633.1, forward strand.
CTGGGCGGAGTCTCGGTGCAGGTCGTCACCGGTGACATCACCAAAGAAACCACTGATGTCATCGTCAACTCGTCCAATGAGAAGTTCTCTCTTAAATCAGGTGAACACCGGGGGCTTTAGAGTTCAGCTTTAACGAGGAAGTGTTTAACGCTCTGTTTGGGACAGGAGTGTCCAAGGCCATCCTGGAGGCAGCCGGGCCCGCAGTGGAGAACGAGTGTGCCACTCTGGGTAAGACACACACACACACACACACACACACACACACACACACTGTGTAACAAACTCTCCTACACAAAGCAAAAGTTTTAAATTGCACATGACCTTTGACCTTTGACCTGTTTAAATTGTCTAAGTTTGGGTTTTATAGATTTAAAAACCCTTCATTGAACACGTGCCACTTCTATTAGAACTACATGAACAACATTTTAAAATGAAGATGATCTACATAATAAAAGTGTCTAATCATAAAAGAAATGGAAATGTTTCTCACAAAGATGCTCCGTCTCCTCCCTCTGCCCTCCCTCTCCTCCCTCTGCTCCCTCTCCTCCGTCTCCTCCCTCTCCACCGTCTGCTCCCTCTCCTCCCTCTCCTCCCTCTGCTCCCTCTCCTCCCTCTCCTCCCTCTGCTCCCTCTGCCCTCCCTCTCCTCCCTCTGCTCCCTCTGCCCTCCCTCTCCTCCCTCTGCTCCTTCTCCTCCCTCTGCTCCCTCTCCTCCCTCTCCTCCCTCTGCTCCCTCTGCTCCCTCTCCTCCCTGTCCCCCCTCTGCTCCCTCTGCTCCCTCTCCTCCCTCTGCTCCCTCTGCCCTCCCTCTCCTCCCTCTGCTCCCTCTCCTCCCTCTGCTCCCTCTGCCCTCCCTCTCCTCCCTCTGCTCCCTCTCCTCCCTCTCCTCCCTCTGCTCCCTCTCCTCCCTCTGCTCCTTCTCCTCCCTCTGCAGGAGCTCAGCCTCACAGCGGTTTTATCCTGACTCAGCCCGGGAACCTCAGGTGTAAGAAGGTGCTTCACCTGGTGGGACAGACCGACCTGGTGAAGATCATCGCTTCAGTGCGGGACGCTCTGCTCACCTGCATCCAACACTCCCTCACCTCTGTGGCCTTCCCCGCCATCGGCACAGGTAGGGCGTCTGACACAAGCCGGCCGCAGGTTCTCCTCTGACCGTGCGCTCTCTGCAGGTCAGGGGAACGTGGGGGCGAGGAGCGTGGCCGACGCCATGTTGGACGCCGTGATCGACGTCCTGACCAAAAACCCCGGCAGCTCCCTGAAGAGCGTGAGGATCGTGATCTTTCAGCCGCAGATGCTCAAAGACTTCGGGGACAGTCTGCAGCAGCGCGCCGCCTCCGACGGGACGGAGAAGGCCAAGGAGAGCGGCATGATCGGGACGCTGGCCTCAAAGATCAAGTGTAAGCTCTACCTTTGAACCACAGTGACTCGATCAGTGGAGCAGCAACGTCACTGGAACGATTCTGGCTCTCGTGATGTTCTACTTTACTGACCTTGGTTGCTCTGGTTTAGAGTTTTGGTTTAGTCCTGGTTTAGTCCTGGTTCAGTCCTGGTTCAGTCCTGGTTCAGAGGCTCTTGGGCACTTCTGTGTGTTTAGGCTTTCTTGTGGACTGTTCCTTGTCTCCCTTCCCTGCCTCTCCATGATATTTCATGTTTTCGTGCAGAAATAGTTTGTCAAATGATTGTCATTATTGTAGAGGCTGGTTATTTATGGGGTTTATTCATTATTTATTGGGGTCTTGCACTTTTACTTTACAACTAAAGGATGCAATATTTGATGCTCTCAAGAAAACAACAATAAAACTTGAACTGAAACAATCACAGCATATTTCTCATTCTAAATAATATGTTTTGTCTTCAGCTTTCTTCATCCCAGCCTCACCAGAGAAGACACAGACGACGACCAAAGACTTTGTGATTGAAGCTCTGAAGCCCGCTCCCGTCTGCTTCCACATCTGCGGAGAATCTGCAGCTAAAATCAACTTAGCCAAGAAGAAAATCGACGCCATCCTGACCAAAAGTCTCCTCAGCAACCCCATAACAGACGAGACCATCTTCAGCCTCTCGGAGGAGGACGTGAAGCGCCTCGAGGACATCCAGAAGAACTCAGAGGTCGGCGTCCGAGTCGAGGGCAAGAACGGAGCGGGCACCATCCTGATCGAGGGCATGGCCAAAGACGTGGCGGTCGCGACCAACAAGATCCACGAGATCCTGAGGACCGCGCGGCTGGAGGAGGACCTCAACCAGAAGGCGGCGCTGCTGAGCGCCGTGGTGGAGTGGCAGTACGCGCCGCAGGGACAGGACTTTAAAAGCTTCGACGTGAAGACGAGCTACGAGCTGGAGCAGGCTCTGGAGACCAAACAGAAGGACGTGAAGGTCAAGCTCAACGGCCAAGAGTTCACCGTGAAACTGCCCAAAGGACCGGCCACCAGCAAGAACGGAACGAGCCTGACGGTCCAGAGGGTCAACAAGATGAGCGGTGAGTGAGAGAGGGGGGAGAGAGGGGGAGGAGAGGGAGGAGAGGGAGGAGGGAGGGAGAGGGAGGAGGGAGAGAGAGAGGAGGGAGGGAGAGACACGACCAGAGGGAGAACGGAACGAGCCTGACGGTCCAGAGGGTCAACAAGATGAGCGGTGAGTGAAAGAGGGGGGGAGGAGGGGGAGAGGGAGGGAGGAGGGAGAGAGAGAGGAGGGAGGGAGAGACACGACCAGAGGGAGAGACCTGAACGAGCCTGACGGTCCAGAGGGTCAACAAGATGAGCGGTGAGTGAAAGAGGGGGGGAGGAGGGGGAGAGGGAGGGGGGAGGGAGAGGGAGGAGAGGGGGAGAGGGAGAGACACGACGAGAGGAGAGACCTGAACGAGCCTGACGGTCCAGAGGGTCAACAAGATGAGCGGTGAGTGAGAGAGGGAGGAGAGAGAGGGAGGGAGAGGGAGGAGAGGGGGAGAGGGAGACGACCAGAGGGAGAACGGAGCGAGAGAGAGGGTAGTGTAAAAAAACAGTAAAAGCAGAGCTCCCATTTTAAATATGGAGGGCGTCTGACGCTGTGGCCCCGCCCTAATCTGTCCCTGTGGGCCCCGTAGACCTCCCCGAGGCCTGGGACGCCATGGACACCAGCTCCACCAAAGTCCTCACCGTGGCCCCCGGGAGCCCCGAGTTCATCAGCGTGGAGCAGCGCTTCAAGGCCTCGTGCAACAGGCCCATCTCCAAGGTCAGTCAGACCTGGTCCTGACCTGGTCCTGACCTGGTCCAGTCCTGGTCCAGTCCTGGTCCAGTCCTGGTCCAGACCTGGTCCAGTCCTGGTCCAGTCCTGGTCCAGTCCTAGTCCAGGCCCGGTCTAAGCCCGTTCTGGTCCTCCTCAGATCGAGCGGGTGCAGAACCCCGTCCTGTGGCAGGGTTTGCAGATTAAAAAGCGAGCGATGGATCAGAAAAACGGACACAACAACAACGAGCGGCGCCTGTTCCACGGCACGAGCCACGACACCGTAGCCTTCATCAACGAGCACGGCTTCAACCGCAGCTACGCCGGCAAGAACGGTACGGCCCAGACCTGCTCTAGACCTGGTCCAGACCTGCTCTAGACCTGAACCAGACCTGCTCTAGTCCTGGTCCAGTCCTGGTCTAGACCTGCTCTAGACCTGCTCTAGACCTGGTCCAGTCCTGGTTTATATTTATCATAGTTCCACACGTCAAAAGATGTCAGTCTAGCTTAAAATGGCTTGAATTTATGATTTCTTCTGGGTTTTAAGTTGTTTTGAGAATATTTCATGGTTTCAAAGTGTTTCTGATGATCCTGCCATAATTTTGCCTAAAATAAGAAAACACATTTGTCAGTGGGTCAGTAAAATGATAAATGGTCTGCTCTGATCTGAACGAGTCAAAACGACTGAAATCCAGATTAACATCCTCAAACCAAGACATTTAACTCATCTGGAAATTCATTTAATGCACTGCACAATTGTGAAGTCATTTTGAAAAATAAAAGTTTGAAATGACAGGAAGTAGAGCTGAATCCCTGTGATGAAAATAAACACAAATAACACATTATTCAGACACTTTAAAGAGTCATTCAACAAAATAAAGGTGTTATCAGGTATTATTATGTGTCAAATATAACTACAGTGTAATTTATATTCATTTGGCCCTTGTTTTCAAAATGGTTGCTATGGTAACAGTTGTAGAATTACCTCTGTGTCATATTTACTGCTCATGTCCAACAGGAAGTGACATCATCAACTTTATGAAAACGGTCAAACTGGGGACAAATGGGCAAAAATGTTTAGTAAAACCTTAAATAAAATCATGTTCACTACGTTTTAGTGAAATGTGACGTCAAACCTGTCCCACAGACTTTAACAGCTGATAATCCCAGTCGACATTTAAAACATTTACGAACAAAGTAAATATGTCACCAGGAGAAGTCTGTGTTTTGTCTCAAAGCTAAAGGCTAACACTGAAGAACTTAAATATTCACCTTATTCCAGAGGGTGTCATGGGCGCCGCCATCTTGTTCTGTTGTAGTTCACAGGGGGCGGAGCTCAACAGAAAATAAGTTCTACTCGACTAAAAAGACGTTTTCAGGAAATCGTTGTGTTGTGACTTGTTGTGTCTCGTGTTCATTAAACATTTTACACAAATCAATCTACTTTATGTAACATTTTAGCCTCAGACTTTTCCCTCGTTCATCATTAGCTTTAACAGAGTTCTGTCAAACAGAAGTGCGTTTACAACAAAAGTGTGATCTGTGGAACAAAGAGGCAAAAGTGGGCGGGGCAAGTGGAAAGAGTTTAACTAAAACTAGAAAAACAAACTATTCAAAACAATAAAAATCAGGTCGAGGGCCTTTCATTTGGATTTGACCTGCGTAAACCCTGAACACACAGGTCCTAGAGCCGCTCTGACACAGTTTAAAGGGAATGTCCGTAACTTTGGAAAATCAGGGCAGAGAGAAAGTCTCCGCTCTAGCTCCGCCCCGCTCACCCCCCCTCCCTTCCTTAGAGGACTAAGACACGCCTCCCGAGGGCAGACGCAGTTATACACCAATTATTATCTAAAAATAACAACAGAAACAGGCTCAACTAGGACTTTGAACGAGGCTTTGACCTAAATGTGTTTTAGTGTTTACCAAACCTGGCTAACGCTAACGGCAAGCTAACTGTTTATATGAAAATGTTCATATGCGTTATTGGCGACATCATTTCTAAATAAACATACAAAAGATGTCGATCGGTTTCGTCCAAAAGGAATTTTTCCAACTCTTCACGGCTTTTGAATCCTTTTAGTTCACGGCGCTCTCTCCGTCGCTTCAGGCTCCTGTTCACGCGGTCGTCGTCTCTCAAGCGTTTTTCGGCTTTAGTTTAGTGGAAGAGCTTTAAAAACGTCTAAATGTCTCTGAGAAGTGAAGGCGGTGGAGCTGGTCCCTCAGAGTCGGCTGCTCCGTTCTGATCTGCTCCGGTCGCTGCTGTGTTCCACCTCAAACTGCGCGTCCACAAAGCCACTCCTGATTGGTCGAACTGGACGGCCAGAGAGCTGTGAATGGCTGTGGCCACCGGCGAGGGGCGGGACTACGTGTAATGTGTTATATTTGCAGATCACTTACGTTACATTAAAGAACAGGGCCAGGTCACAATTATGATTTCTTTAAAAGATGTATTTTTAGTGAAAGTAGAAGTAATTCCGGACGCTCACTGTAAGATCTGACTCTGTCTCGTCCACAGCCACGGCGTTCGGCAAAGGCACGTACTTCGCGGTGAACGCTCAGTACTCCAGCAGTGACACGTACTCCCGGCCCGGCCCCTCGGGAGAGAAGTACATGTACCTGTGCTCCGTCCTGACCGGAGACTACACCACCGGGACGTCCGACATGATCGAGCCGCCGCTGAAGAAGGCCGGCGCCATCGAGAAGTACGACAGCGTGGTGGACAACGCGGTCCGGCCCACCATGTTCATCATCTTCCACGACAGCCACGCCTACCCGGAGTACCTCATCACCTTCAAATGAGACGCCTTTAGACCAATCTGTCGTGCCATGGATCGTGTCCAATCGGGAGGCACACTGTGATGGATGAAGCCCCGCCGCAAATATATGCACGTGTTTTTTGATTTGAAATATAAAAGTCTTGTACCTGTATTTTGGGCCTCTACAATGTCGTGGGAATCTTTAAAGTTTATATTTTAGTCTCTCTCAAAGTGTTAAAGCACAAATATTCTGCTCTGGTGACTCTTTGTCTCTTTTAACTCTGTTCTAACAATGTTCTTCATCAAAAACACACTGGAGTCACATTCAGCTTCTTTCTCGCTGTTTTGACGGATCCTGGTTAGACAATCCTCTCCCCCGAGCGTCAAACACACTTCCCGCTGAACTCCCTCCATCAGTGACGTTTTTTCAGATCAAATACTTCATTTATCTGAGAATCTTCTGCTGTTTTAAGTCTTAACTCACCACAGACTCTGAGCATTTCTGCCTCTAACACCATCACTACAAACTAACCAGCTTTTTTGTTCTAAAACACAGAGATGCCAAGTTTAAGAACAGTAAACATGCATTATATTTTGCCTTTAAATCTCTTGGAGTTGTTGACCGTGTGCACCGTGAAAGCACAAACCTAAATCTAACGGGGATTGGTTTTTCCTCACGGTCCTGGGTTCACAGTCTGCCTTTGACACTTGGGTCGGTCCTGGTTTAGAACAGTTTGACCCGTTTAGTCCGGGTTTGGCGTCACTGTACATTATGGACCTGTGACTGTAAAATTAAACTCTTTATTCCTGTGCCAGATGCCCTCCCACAGCCCTGCGGTGTTTCACTGAGACGGATTATTGCAGCAAACGAAACACAAGGTCTGAAATGTACTGTTTTTACTTGATAACGTTTAAAAATGTCCGTGTTAAGACCTAAAGGAGTGTGTTTTGACTCAGTAGATTAAGGCTTGTACATGTAATTATAGAGTTCTTGTGGAGTTAAAGGCGTGTTAAGTCTAATGTCCTGGATTTCTCAGTGTCGTCTGTGGTTGAGCTGCAGACGTCGTGATGTGGAGATAAATATGAGATTATGGAGCTCGTCACTGACAAATGATACGGTTCTGGGCGATGTTTGCACATTTAACGCTCTTTTGACTCACATTTGACTCACATTTGACTCTCATTTAACGCTCATTTGACTCACATTTAACGCTCATTTGACTCACATTTGACTCTCATTTGACTCTCACAGTTGAATCTCATTTGACTCACTTTTGACTCACATTTGACTCATATTTGACCCTTGCATTTAACTCTCATTTAACTCACATTTAACTCTCATTTGACTCACATTTGACCCTTGCATTTAACTCTCATTTAACTCTCATTTGACTCACATTTGACTCACATTTGACTCTCTCGTTAAGTTAAGCCTGTAAGTGCACTTAAACAGACTTTTACTTGATTCGTTCTGTTCTACTTTGTGCCTGTAACACTGTCTTTCAAATGTTTGACATGTTTTAGATCTACTTTAGATCTGGTTTATTCTCGGTCTGTTTAATGAATCCTGGTTTAATTCTGTGCACTGCGTTTGTCTCGCGTTGAAAAGTTGATTTGTTGATTCTAATGTCATGTTTACACTCAGGAGTAATGAAGTACGATCATAAAATAAAGACTAAAATACTGTTCTTTAAGCGTCTCTGTTTCTTGGATCCAGCACAAGTTTAAAAAGCAGGACATAAAGCTGTCGTGTGAACAACAGCGGATGTTTGGGCTTCGTCATGTCAGAAGAATGTGACCGTCCTGGTTTGAAATACTTTCACTTCAGGGATGAGCGGAGACTTCCACACAAGAGTCAAAATAATAGAAGAACAAACAATAAAAGAATAATATAGTGGTTCAAGAAATAACTCGAGAAAAACACGAGGAAACTTCAAGCAGAGGAATTAGACATCTCCAGGTCTGGGTCTGGTCTTTTCCAGGACTTTAACTCGGCCGATCTCCAGGTCTGGGTCTGGTCTTGGTCAGGACTTCAGAGGGTTTGACCTTTGGGGTATCTTTTGGCTCGATGGGGCAAAGTGGATCAAACTGACCCAGACACAAAGAGACTCCACACAGAAGGATCCGGACGGCCCAAGAGTCGGACCTGGAACTTTTCTGCATAAAGTACAAGGCGCCCTGAGATTAGAAAAGAGGCTTGGCTTGAATCGTACATTGAACTGTGTTTGTAAAACCGGTTTCCAGAGGAATGCTCGACAGGCTCGAGACCAAGAGGAAACAAAACACAAAACCACAGCAGAACTATGAGGATGTCGGATCAGACAAAAACAAGGGACAGACGAGAATTTCAATGACTCACTTTCACAGAACTGCACAGTTCTTTAATCCAGTCACAATAAATGAACACACACTAACGCTCTCACGGAGGGATGGTTTCGTCACTCGTTTTATTTACTTATAATTAGCGCTTATTAAAAAGCACCTGACCGTTCACTTCATTCAGAGTTCCTTGAGGCTGATGAACATGATTTGTGACGGTTCCGGCCAATCAGAGGAGAGCAGCAGGTGAGGAGGATTCAAGTGAACAGAAGTACAGCAGGCCACAGTGTCTTACAGGAGGGAGACTTCAGGATAGATGTTTTTATTGATTTATAGTGAAACACTGACTGTGACGATGTTAGTCCCTCAGAGGGCGACAGAGGGGCGTCAGAGCGGCCCTCGTCTCTGAGGTGTTTCCTCCAGAGTCACGCGGGTCTCTGGGGTTCGGTGCTGATGTGGAGCCGTCCCACCTCGGCTCGGCTCTTCAGCTCTGCCCCAGGACCTCGTCAGACTCTGCAGGACACTGTGAGTGTCCAAACAAGACAAACCAGCCTGTGGTGAGTCACTGCACGAGTCTGCACAGGGTTCAGAGTCGACTGCAGGTTTTACTCTTGACAAACTCTAAAGTGAGGAGGCTTCAGTGCAGCCGCAGCAGCACAAGTGTGGACACGCCCCCATGTAAAGACCTGCCCACATGTGAGGACACACCCCCAGGAGCCTCCTAAGTACAAATACACCCTCCTCCAGAGCGCCCCCTAGAAAAGCCTGGGGAAACTCTCATTCCAGAATAAACTGTAAAAGTCACACACGATCAGGAAATCAAACCTTTACAGAGTCATTGCAGAGCAATCAGAAATGTCTTTATAATGAAAGTCAATGGGAGAAACATGGTGCCAACAGAAACCTGGTTTCTGCCCAGATTCATATTTTACAAGTGGAGCTCATGTTTAAATCCTGTTGAGTCAAGAAGGCATCAATGACCCACAGAAGGTCGACTCTTGGAAAAGAGACTGTTCCTCGAGTTTTAACCTGGTTAAATGAAGGTCAAATAAAAATAAAAGCTCTCAAAAGTCGATTTAGCAAAATAATCGCACAGTGAGTACAAGAAATGTGACGACTCATTACCTCTAAATAACAGCAGTTGGTTTAAGTCTTTTCTGTTGGAAAGTGGGTTGGAGTTACTGAAACAGGGAGAACAAGCCAACTCCCTGTGACATCGGCCTGGAGCTTTGCCCCTCGCAGAACTGTGGATCTCTCACCTCTCAACAAGTTCTGCCAACGTGAAACTTTCGCCACTGGATCCCCATTCCACCTTGCACGTCATATTCCAAAGGACACCTGGACGACCGTCACGGATGCCTGGAATGGCTATCACAGTGTGCCCCTGCGTGAATCAGATCGTCATCTTACGACCTTCATCACACCTTTTGGCCGCTGGCGCTACACCAGGGCACCTCAAGGTTTCCTGTCTTCAGGGGACGGCTACAACCGTCGTTTCGATGCTGTCCTCTCAGACTTCGATCGCAAAGAACGTTGTGTAGATGACACTATCCACTACGACACTGACCTAGAACAATAGTGGTGGAGGACCATTGACTTTCTTACACATGTTGGTCGGTCAGGCATCGTGTTGAACCCTAACAAGTTCCAATTTGCGGAGAGGGAAGTTGATTTTGTCAGCTTAAGGGTCTCCAACACCACTATCAAGCCTCTCCCAAAGTACTTGAATGACATCCAAGATTTTCCTACCCCAGAGTCCACAACGGATATCAGAAGCCGGTTTGACCTTTTCAACCAGGTGGCCAACTACGCCCAATTGCATGACACGATGGCGCCGTTCAAGCCTTTCCTCAGCCCACGCTACAAGTTTTCATGGTCTTCTGACCTGGAAGAAGCCTTCCAAAAGTCCAAGCAGATCATAATTGATGCCTTCCGAGAGGGCGTGGTGATCTATGGCATGCTGAAACGTACCTGCCTCCGCCCTGACTGGTCCAGGCGAGGCATTGGTTACTTCCTACTCCAACAACATTGCAGCTGCATCTCTGGTGTGCCGGATTGTTGCCTGGGAGGGTGGAGGATTGCCCTCGCTGGTTCCTGTCCTCGGCGGAACAACGCTATGAAGCCATCGAGGGAGAGGCCCTGGCTGTAGCTTGGGGCCTTGAGCAAACAAGATACTTCACCCAAGGATGTGATAACCTTGTCGTAGTAACCGACCATAAGCCTCTGGTAAAGATCTTCGGCGATCGTACGCTTGATGAGATTACTAACTCTCGCCTGTTCAGACTCAAGCAGAGTATGCTTTCATGGCGCTTTGACATTGTGCACCTGCATGGCAAGAGCAATCATGCCGCAGATGCAGCTTCAAGGTATCCGTCCCCCTCGGGCTCGGCAAACGGCCTCTCACTGGGGTCACTTAGCATACCTGAGTCTGCGTTCATGGCTTCCATCCGTGATGATGCAAAAGAATTCGGAGCCATCTCATGGTCACTTCTTGCTAGAGAGACAGCAGCGGATGCCTGTCTTGCTCACCTCTTGTACCTGATTGAGCACGGAGGTAGGGTTGACGTGAACGACCCCACCCTGACAGCTCTGTCACCGGTCTGTGAGTCCATCTACGCGCAAGGTGGCGTCTTACTATATCACGACCTTGTTGTGGTTCCTCCGTCCCTCTGTAGGACAGTCCTTCTGCACCTCCATGCCACCCAACAAGGGGTTTCAGCAATGGAGCAGCGTGCCCGTGCTATAGTCTACTGGCCTGGGATGTCCAATGACATACGGGCCACCAGGTATGGGTGTGCAGACTGTAACCGCAACGCTCCGTCGCAAGCAGCCACACCCCCCCTGCCGTCCTCTCCTCCATGCACCCCTTTTGATGCGGTGTTTGCTGACGTCTTCGACTATGGCGGCCGCCACTACTTGATTGTTGGAGACCGACTCTCAGGGTGGGTTGAGGTCCTGAGTTCCACAGCGGGCACTGATCTGGGTGGCTCAGCTGGTCTGGTTCGCCACCTCCGTACGTTCTTCGCGACGTTTGGCGTGCCGGAGGAACTTTCAAGCGATGGCGGTCCAGAGTTTGCTGCAAGTCACACAGAGGCTTTCCTCCGCTTGTGGCATGTCAGACATCGTGTGTCCTCGGTTGGTTTTCCACAGTCGAACGGGAGGGCGGAAGTTGCTGTTAAGACCGCTAAGCGGCTCCTGATGTCCAACACCGGCCCGACTGGCAGTCTTGATCACGATCGCTTTCTGCGTGCCATGTTGCAATTGCGCAACACACCTGACCCCGACTGTAACCTCTCGCCAGCGCAAATTATATTTGGTCGCCCCCTTCGGGACCTCCTTGCTTTCATCAACAGACTGGAGAAGTTCTCGAACCCACATGTCCGTCCACTCTGGCGCCAGGCATGGGCGGCGAGGGAGGATGCCCTTCGGACCCGGATGTCCCGGACCTTTGAGTCTCTGAGGATTCATTCGAGGCCTTTCCGCCCATTGGTTCTTGCAGAGACAGTGTTCCTCCAGAATCAGCAAGGCCCGCACCCCCACAAGTGGGACAGGTCGGGTGTGGTGGTGGAGTCACTGGGTCACGATCAGTATCGGTTTAAGGTCGATGGGTCAGGTCGTCTTACTTTGCGCAATCGGCGATTCCTACGCGCCTTCACGCCAGCCAGTGCCCAGCGGCAGCCAGCTGCGCTGTTGCCTTTACCCGTGACCCTGGAGGGGGGGCCCCAGCTTTGTGTTCCTGGCCCGGAGACGCGTCAGGTGGTGACCGATAGGCACTGCGACACAGCTTCGGGTGCCTCCCCGCCTGCGCTCTGTGATGGGTCGACCTCTGGTCATGAGACCCTTCGTGACCCCATTCCTGCTGACGTCGTCCCATCCACGGCGCTCCCAGCTTCGCCATCGCCGTCTTTGTTGCCCATGCCCCCCGTGCTGGCTCGCCGAAGGAGGCCACCGAAGCGCTACGAACCCGAGACTGGCCGTTGGGTGATGGGCTGAGTCCACCAACCTATGTCGTTTTTGTACGTTTCTGGACTGGGGGGGATGTAGAGGTTACTACCGGCCACTAGGGGCCACTAGCGCCTAAGGATAGATTAAGATAGTCCTTGTTTAGTCGGCCATATTGTTTTCACAAAGATGTTCGTGTTACTGTGTTTTATTGAGCTGTTCACTTTATTCCTGTAAGTCTGATTGTTTTATTAATATTATGTCAAGTTTTATACCTGCAATATATTTTGTTTAGTATTATCAGCATTAGCTTATGTTTATGATTCTGTATCTGCAGGGCTTCTTCATCTTTGTCATTAAATTTCTGGCTTGACATTGAGGAGTGTTTTTCTTCACTTTAGAAAAGTGTTGCAATGATCCATGAGTGAAACTTTCCAGGGAAGAGATAAAAGGTGATGAAGTGAGATAAGAGCAGCATTAAAGCCACACAGAGGCCATTCATCCAGACCATTGACTCTGACGGCTGCAGGAGTTCAACATGTGGCTTCATCAAACAGGTACCGACTGTCATTTCTAATCATTATAATCCTAATAATGTCCAGACCATCTGAAATGTGTCACATGGAGGAGGCCGATGTGTATTTTCCAGTTTACTCCAGGTTCAGATTTGAGTGCATAAGAAAAGGGTGCAGCAGACGCATTATTTTGTTGCTTCAACAAAGAATAACTGTAAAATGTTTCTGTTAAACTTTAAAGTCTATGACAGGTTCTCAAAATGTTCTGATTGTGACTTAGTTTGGTGGCACCTGTGGCCCCTCCCTCATACTTTTACATCTGTGGAGTTGTAGTTTGTGAGGAAAATTAGAGAAAAGGTTGAAATGACATGAAGTGCTTTAGTCCTGAAACTGAATCCCTTTGTGACGTTATCAAAAAGCGGCGAACCGCTGTAAACACAAAAACATTCTAAATCCAGAACGGAGGCAAAAGTGAAGTGGAACATGACATGGTTTCACTGAGAAACTGGAATAAACCTTTGAATGTCACAAAATATGAAAATTGGGATGATTTTGTAAAAGTGAAAGCTGCTTCAAACACGTTACTGTTGTTGCACATGATGGGTTTATGTTACAGGAGATTATGATCAGGTTCTGTCAGGTTTAACAAACTCTGACAGAAAAGATGAATCCACAATAGATTTTCATCGTATCTACAGATATATCACATACTTTAACATAAATTATACTTTTATGAAGCTCAAATACAGTTTTAAAAGTAGTAAATCGTTTATTGCCCTTTGTAATAGAAGAGCTGACGTTTCTACCCTGGAAATTCTGATTTGTTGCTGCTTCCCGTCACATAACGACTTAAAAGCATCAGTATTTAGATCGTTTGTGAGTGAATTACTGAAAATGAATTACAGTCTGGTTCATTTTGCCTCCATTCTGGAATCGACACAGCATTTTAAAGAGACGGTTTACACGCAACTGACACTATTGCGGCGCAGGAATCCAAACTATATCCAAACGCCGCGGCAGGCTAAGACGCAGGGGTTAAACACTGAAGACGCGTCACGCAGAGCAATTGCACATGATAGGACATTTATTGCTCCAGGATTCAAAACAGGGTAACTGGCACTTACTTCGTGATGACAGATAGGCCAAGCAAACCACACATATGCAAATCTTTCTGGTCAAGATGGAACAGACAATAGATACAAGAGACAGGACGGGACGGGACGGTCAACAGAAAGTTTCTCCCCACGCTCACCCTGCCGCCATCATCAGCCACACACACAGCACAGGTGAGCGCGCGCCCAAATAGACTTTACCACACCCACAGTGCCACCCCAAACACCACAGCGTCGTGCTCGTACCCAGGCGCGTGCACATCCACAAACACACACAGGAAGAAACCACAAAACCCTTATATGGCTCCTACAGACACCATCTTTGTCAATCAACAAAATGAAGTTGGGAATGTTTGTCCTTGTTTACTTGGGCTGCAACAAGTGAATCAATTAATTAATAATCGATTATATGATTGTCAGCTAATTAAATAATTGAATAATCGTTAACTGGTCTAAACACAGACTCCAAAACACTGTATGAGCTGAAAGAAGAGGTTTTATGACTGGCACGAATGGCACAAAAACACACAGGAAATATGAAAATGGTGTGTTTTTGATTAAAATCCTTGTCCATCTGTCAAGATTCTCCACCGGGACGTCGTCAAACACCTTCAGCTCTGTCCGGGTGAAATGGAGTAAAATACTCTTTCATGTTCCAAACAACTAGTCGATCTCCAAAATAGTCGTTAGTTGCAGCCCTATTGTTTACAGTCTGGTTTCTATGGTAACAGTTGTAGAATTAGCTCTAACTCTGTCATATTTGTGTCGTGTTCAACAGGAAGTGACATTATAAACTTTAAACTGTCAAATTGGACAAACGTTTTCATCAGGTTTCATCATGTTTCAGTCTTTGTGCCTGTGCTCTGATGTCCCACAGCGCTGTGGGCCGTCCTGGTGCTTTGGAGCTGTGAGGTTTACGCCGTCGATGTGAGCTGCAAAGACGAGAAGAGCCAGACTGTGGACTGGTGAGTGCGACCTGCTTTAGCCGACACAGTCCTGAATGACTGAATAAAGTCTGACCTGTGCGGGTTCAGGCTCCAGAAGAGCTTCAGACGGAGGACAGGGGGCAGCAATGCATTATGGGAGAGACAATCTTTGAAGAAAATATCCCACTCAAAAGATCCACAAAACTGTCCACAAACTCACTCATTAAATGCGCAGGTTTTCATGTATTTCTAGTAACTGCTTTGTATCTGTGAGGGGGATAGTATCTGTGGAAAAATATACATTATAGTTTTTACATTTGTGAGGAAGTTTGAAGGATAGACAGGCATCTTGTCCCATACGGTGTCACAGGCAGAACACGCAGAGCTGGGGTTTGGTACAAGCCTCTGCTTTATGGAACTGTACTGTCTTCATAAATCAATTTGTCAATTTAAACATGAATCTAACAAAATGAAGATGTTGATTTTTAATTTGTCAAACAATAAGTCTTGGGCGGCTGAAATCGATGTGTAACACAATGAATTCTCAAGTCACTGAGAGAAATCATCAGGTTAAACATTTGTGAATTCATCTTTTAGATATTTTATGATACAGTCCAGCGTTATCAAGGATATGACATCATCACATTCTAGAACGTGAACAGAACCAATCAGATAAGCTTTGGCCCTCGTTAATATTATGGTTGCTAGGTAACCGTTTGGCATTACCACTTTGTATGTCACATCTGCTGATTCACCAAAAAAAATTCCAAACTAGGGGAAAAGTATGAAATATTTCTATCAAAATGGTCCTTTTCCACTTGAAGTGTGTTTTCTGACACAAGTCCGAGTCCGAGCTGAGACCTTCTACCCCTCGTGTTCCAGGTTCATCCTGTACAAGCCCCCGGGCGGAGTCACCTTCATCTACATTGACGCAAAGGGAAATAGAACCATGCCTTCCATCGGCGACGGAGATGGAGTCCTGGCCCACACTCTGCGCCCGATGCTCGGCTCCGTCAGGAACATGGTACTGATGTGAACCGCACCTGTCAGTGCCAGGGTCACTCTGGACCTGAGCACGTGGCGTTCAGCCCAGAGATCGTTCTTGTTCCAGGACAGACACGGCAGATTCATTAGCTGTTTGTAAAAGAAGGTCATTATGTTTTTCTTGGGAAAGCAGGAGTTTTGAACAGTTTTTTTTACATGACTAGAACTGTGGGGTTAAAAGGTTGTGGCTGAGCGGTTAGTGCTCCTGCCTCTCAATAAAGAGATCGTGGGTTCGAATCCCAGACCAGACCAACACCACACAATCTCTGTCTTAAAAGGTTGTACTGAAGACTTTCCAAACCATCTCATAAATAAATATATACATTTTTAAAAGTTCATGTTTTTCAGATTTGAACATTTTAATGAAGTCATGGTGCGTTCCAGTTGTTCCTCGGAGGTTGGACTTTCAGAGTTCCGACTTGTAACGTCACACCTCAAGCCTTAGATCTCGGAATTCCTAACACTAACAGCTGACCAGATTTAAAGATGTTGAGTTGTTCAGAGAAGCAGCAGGTGAAAACATAAATCCCTCTCCGTTTCAGGCGCCCAGCTTCGGCTTCCTGAGCTACAGCGACCAGCCTCCAGGATCCAGCGCCAACATCAAGCTGTTTGGGCACAGCAAAGGTGAGCGGGCATCCAGGTCATGACTTTGGCTCAACAGCGACAGAAGGACAGCCTCACAAAGTGCTGCTGCTGTGGTGTGTCTGCAGGGGTGGTTCTGGGGGACAGCACTTCTGGGACGGCTCTGTGGCTCACTCACAGCACTCCTCAGTTCCCGTTCAGGAGGAACCAGAACCGCTTTTGGCCTGGCAGTGGAAGCGACCAGGGCCAGACCTTCTTGTGTGTGTCTCTGCCCTTCACCGTTCTCCAGAATGTGGGTAAGAGCGCACGGAGAGCCGGGCTGGGGACTTCCCTTCTGAGCTCAGCCGATAGAGACCATCACACTGTTGTGTTTCAGGGGAACATCTGAAAAACATTCGGGCATTTCCATTCGACTACGATCTTCCCATTGGATTCCCTCAAGAGCTGACAGACGCAGCTGACTGGAAACATTCAGAGTCTCTTCTGGGACAGTTCCAGAAGCTGAAGACCACAGGCAACACGGACCTGAGGACCATGGCCAAACCGGTGCATAACACAACAGCTGGTGAGGAACATCAGAGTGGTCTGTGATTCATTTAAGCCTCCAGAGAGTCAGAGAACAGACTCAAGAATGTGTGCATTAACTTTTGTGTGACACGGTTCTAAGCTCTGATGTTCTCACAGGTGGAGACCTGTACGTGAAGCTGGCCGCCGGGCTGGGCAGCGACCTGCTCGCTCAGACCTGGGGCTGTCAGCCGAGCAGAGACGAGAGCTTCTGTGACATTGGCGCACAGCAGGTGATAAATGTGGAGAACATCACCACAGAGCTGAAGACATGGAGCACCAAACAGGACCACTCCAAATGGGCTGTGACCACCAAACCCAACATCGCCTGGACCTGTTTTGGAGACGTGAACCGGTCCACGACTCAGTACCTGCGCTGGGGAGGAGCTCTGTGCATCAGCGACAAGCAAGTGAATAAGTTCTTCAAAGAATTTGTAAAGAAACAACTGCCGTGCCGTAAACGTCCTGCACCTTGTTCCAGCGATGTGATGTTCTCCGACCAGTAACTGGAACTTTAGAATTGTGTTCAGGTGTCTCAGCTTTAACAATTCTGTTGAGCTTCAGGTCGTGTTCACGTGACATCATCACCTTCAGCTGCAAGTTTTGTTTTAGGTCTGACTACATCGTTCCGTCCAATAAAAAAAAACTAATAAATACATTTTTGGAGGAAGTTGAACTGTGAAACTGCAGTTATTTTGACCTGGTTTATGGTTAATATCTCTGGAATTATAAGGCCTTTCCACAAAAACTGGCACAAAGTTTTTTGTTATCAGCTGAAAGAACTTGAGAGCATATGACAAGCCCACTTTTGCCTCTTTGTGCCACAGATCACACTCCTGTTGTAAACGCACTCTGTTAAGGTGAGACACTGCAGGTGAACAGGGAAAAATCTTAAATTTTAAGATATTAATTTGATCATGTCATATTTCATATAGAAATAAGGCATTTTATGTGAAATTTTTTTTTTCAAAAATCCACATATTTGGAACACAGAAAACTGAAAAATGGGCAAAACCAGATTTAAATTTCTTGTTCATTTTGTCACATATTAGTTATAAAAATGTACAGAGGGGATTTTGATTTATTATTTAGTTTTTAAGTAAACTAGATTGGACTGAAAATTGTCCTAAAAATTCAAATTTTGCCTAATTTTTTTGACTTAAAACTTCAATAAATCCATTTTAGAATTAGATATCAAAAAATCCTTCAGTACGTTTTGTCAAAATCTTGTTGAGTCCAAGATTGTAGGGTTTGTTGAGTGTAGGAGCTACTGCTTTTTTTTGTTTTTTTTTGTTTTATTGAACACCCGTGTCATACATTGTCATTGTCATACATAAATACATACATACCATTATTGCAAAGCAATATGGGAGAGCAGGGGGGATACAAAAAAAGAAGTAGGGAGAAGAGTAGAAAGGTAAATACATAACTTATATATTATACATTTGTTTGTTTGTTTTAGTTGTGCTGTCATGGTGGCGTTTGTGAGTGTGCGAGTTTGAATGTGAGTGTTGGTGTGTGTTTGTGTGGGATGTGCACTGGCAACTGTTAGGAAGGAGGAGTTGCAATAGAAGAAACAAGGTGAATTAATAATCTGAGGGCATTTTGGGTTTGCATCGTTCACCAAACCATTGCTGCTGCATGTTTTTCTTCTTCTACTTACTACAGTCCACCTATTTTAGTTTTGTTCATTTACATTTTTTGGTTTGGTTTTATTTGGTTATTTAAGTATTTTAATTTTCGTTTTTTTTTTTTAGAGCTACTTAAGTGGTGATCCTTATGTCCCGAGAGGACAAAAATGCATTTTAAGAAAACGGCCTTTGAATTTCCAATGTCCCATAGATTTCTATGGATGAAGTGGAATCAATGAAACATCTTTAGGAGCAGATTGGACAAGTTTGTTGTTTCCACATGAAAGCTGACGTGTTGAGAGAGCAAACTGACCAAAAAACAAAACATTGAAAAAAATGAGTTTTGCCTGCAGTGTCTCGCCTTAAATCAAACGATGAACGAGGGAAAAGTCTGACGCTAAAATGTTACATAAACTTGACTGATTTGTATAAAATGTTTAATGAACACGAGCAACAACAGTTCACACGCTTATTTTGTGTTGAGCTCCGCCCCCTGTGACCTCCCCCACCCACGACCTCAGGAATAAAGTGAACAAACTAAAAACATCCCATGTGTGACCCTCCTGCACCGAGCCCTGGCACAGAGCTCACAGGAGGGTGCACCTGCCACACCCTGTTATAAACCCAGTGAATAAAGTAAAAAGAAACTGATATTTATGATTGAATGTTTTGGAGGCCGAAGACGAGCGCCACAGCAGATAACCCTAATGAGAAGTGCGACTGTTTAAAGCAAAGGGTTCAATATCCTCGGCTCTTTTTCGGTCAAAACGATACCACGACACACCAAATTTTAGACTTAGAAAAAAAGCAGTCCTCATAACACCTTTTCAAAAATTGCACTAAAGCAGTATCTAAGGTAATGTGTGTTTTCCTGAATGGTTTTGTTTTTTTGTCCAACATCCAAATGTTCCCACTTTCCCCACACGTCCCAGACTCAACACCAACACACCCAGACCATTTAAGCCCCAATCACACATGTTCACGGTTACAGAGGCCAGGAAGACAACAGGAGCTCTGCACCATACCTTCTCTATAGAAGACCTCAGGGGCCCAACAAAATGTCAGATTAGACTATTTTCAACCAACAAGATAAGTTTGAGATGGTACGGTAAAATAACCACTATATTTCAACAGTGAAAAACAGAGGCGGCATAAAGTACATAAACGGTACACGAGGGCTAAGCATCGACCTTAAACCAGCTTTGGTGTCGAGTGTGGTTGTGCTCTGTCGACTCAGTGGACAGAGTCACAGTCGCACTGGTCTGTGGGGGAAATGTCTGTGACACTGTCTGCTTCTTTTAATTTGTCCATTTCTCCACTTCCAAATCCAAATCCACTTTATTTGTAGCACATTTTATGAACAGAAGAGTTTCCAAAGTGCTGCACAGACACAAACATAAAACGGCAAAACAAAGTATAAGAACAACTCCATTTGCTCTTAACCAGTAAAACCAGTAAAATCACTGTCAATAGTGACGCCAGGGTCAGGGGGGGCCCAGGGCCACGAGGGGCCCGGGTCCATGAGGGGCCCAGGTCTGTGAGGGGGCACAGGTCCAGGTCCATGAGGGCCCAGGTCCATAAGGGGGCCCAGGGCCATGAGGGGCCCAGGGCCATGAGGGGGCCCAGGTCCAGGGCCGTAAGGGGGCCCAGGTCCATGAGGGGCCCAGGGCCATGAGGGGCCCAGGGCCATGAGGGGCCCAGGTCCATGAGGGGCCCAGGGCCATGAGGGGCCCAGGGCCATGAGGGGGCCCAGGTCCAGGGCCATGAGGGGCCCAGGTCCATGAGGGGGCCCAGGGCCATGAGGGGCCCAGGTCCATGAGGGGCCCAGGTCCATGAGGGGCCCAGGGCCATGAGGGGCCCAGGTCCATGAGGGGCCCAGGGCCATGAGGGGCCCAGGGCCATGAGGGGCCCAGGTCCAGGGCCATGAGGGGCCCAGTGCCATGAGGGGGCCCAGTGCCATGAGGGGGCCCAGGTCCATGAGGGGCCCATTGTTCCCAGACACAATGACCTCTGTTTGGCCCTCATTTAAACTAAATAAAAAGCTAACCAGAGCTTGACGTCACTAAGACGTTCCAACAGAGGTGTCAGGGGCGGGAGCTACGTTTTTGAGTGACAGGTAGATTTGCCAATCATCCGCGTACAAGTGATATTGTATGCCATGATTTTTAAAGATTTCAGTCAGAGGGAGAAGGTACAGTGCAAAGAGAACGGGGGCCAGGACTGAACCCTGGGGGGATTCTTTCTTTTTTTTGTGTAGAAATAAGTTCAGGTCACTCCAGCTCTTCCACAGCGATGTTGACTTTTTGTGCGAATGTTTTTTTTTTTATTTGGGAGCGTGTTTTCTTATTTGGCTCTGTGTTTCCTAATTTGGGTGTGGATTTTGACATTTGGGTCTAATTTGAGGGCGTGTTTTTTCTTTAATGTTGGTGTGTATTTTCCAATGTTGGCGCGTGTTTTCTAAGTTTGATGGGTGGTTTCACGTTTGGGTGCGTGTTTTTTTTCTCTGCGTGTCGTCTTATCTGGTTGCATGTTTTTTATTTTGATGTGTGTTTTCTAATTTGGGTGTGCGATTTCACAATGTGGGTGCGCTTTTTCTATTTTGACTGTGTGGTTTTAAATTTGGCAGTGTTTTCTAATTTGGGTGCATATTTTTTTATTTTTTGATGTTTAAAGCCTCTCAAACACAACCTGCAACAACAACATCATTTAATTAAAAAACACTTTTGTTCTTCCCATCACTGGCTGTACATTTACCAGGGGTTTACAGTTTAGAGACGCCCCCTGGTGGCAGTAAATGCGCGGTGTTGTCACCTGTAATACCTCTGTTCACCTGTAGGGGCTCGTGACGTAGAAACACTCCAGAGTTCACGGTGATGATGAAGGTGACGGCAAAGGTCAAGGTCACTTCCGGCTTCAGTCCTGGAAAAACAGAACAAACCATGAAATCAAACGATTCAACAGAAAACCCTGTACTCAGAAGCAAAAAGGACGGCGATAAAACGTGGAAGACACTGGACTCACAGCTTCTAGAATTATACAGGAAAGCAATAATAAAAACGTATAAAAATGAGGACGTTTGATCAATGACGGTGTGTTTTTTTCTCTGACCCAGTTCTGCCGAGTCAGTTATAACCCGCCCCAAAGATCTAAACTCAACCCACTCACCAGCTCCTGACCCTCACCTCACTCGCCTGCAAACCCAGAGTGATATCTATGTATGATTTATACACGACGTATCAGTCTCTGCCCTCCGCCGGACTGGATTATTCAACGGCCGGAGATTCACGATCTATTCACAGCCCAAGCTAAGGTTAGCGGCTAACGCCAGCAACTCTGCAGCTAACGGTTTGTTTAAAGTGTTTTGTTCATAATCTCGACTCAACAGTTTGTTTAAACAGCTCCTGTTTCTGCTTCATTCAGTTCGCTGTAGTTTTTCCGACCCTCGCAATGCATTGTTGTCTATAGTGACCTCTAGTGACCAGCGCTGGATGCTACTTTTCAAGATGTATTGTGGGAAATTTTGAGTCCACTGCTTTTTCACCTGTTGGACATTCGGACAGCACTGGCGTGACCACTATATTCTCTTTATTCCTGAAGTTGTCGTACGCACCGCCGTCTTGTTTCCGTTGTAGTTCACACGGAGCAGACGAGCTCAACAGAAAATAAGTTCTACTCGACTAAAAAGACGTTTTCAGGAAATCGTTGTGTTGTGACTTGTTGTTGCTCGTGTTCATTAAACATTTTACACAAATCAATCGACTTTATGTAACATTTTAGCCTCAGACTTTTCCCTCGTTCGTCGTTAGCTTTAACGGAGTTCTCGTCAAACGGAAGTGCGTTTACAACAGAAGTGTGATCTGTGCCATAGAACTATCATAAAACCTGGAAGATGAATCCAAAATGGCCGTCCTGTTTATCCCTGTGGCCTGAGCTCATTGGTGCATGACCCCAAAAAAATTTCTTACTTCCGCATTTACTTCCTGATACGGAGGCGGCCATCTTTGTTTTACTTCCTGATACGGAGGCGGCCATCTTTGCTTTACTTCCTGATACGGAGGCGGCCATCTTTGCTTTACTTCCTGATACGGAGGCGGCCATCTTTGCTTTAGGGCGCCACGTGACCACAATCCCCCATGATGCTTTGAGCGACGTGAATGATCAGCAGCTGCAGGTCTTTGTGTTAGCGTTAGCTTGTGTTAGCGTTAGCTTGTGTGATTGTAATTGTGTTCTTCATGTTAGACACACGTGAAGCGTCTGAAATGAAATAAAATACAACTTACAGGTGTCTCTAGTCGAGCCTTTTCCACGAGCTTCTGTTTGTATCGTCCGACGCTCGTCATGTGACTCACACATGTTTGTGTGACGTCACTTCAGATAAAAACGGTAATTTGTGTGATTTTATAAACGGTAGAAAAGAACATTTCCTTCTATTTTATTTAAATACTGATAATAATTCAGTCCTGTCTGTGATTATAATGTGACATTTTAGAAAAAGGCTGCAGTACCTCACACGACCACTAATCAACATCCATGGGCCCGATACACTCTGATTGGTTTACTTCGCTTCCTGTTTGCTGGGTTTGCTCCACCCTCGAATTGACTCAAACGCCGATGAGTCTGGATTTTTCCAGGCAATAACCTATAATAATACATAACCTATAATAATACAATAACCTATAATACATAACCTATAATAATACAATAACCTATAATAATACAATAACCTATAATACATAACCTATAATAATACATAACCTATAATACATAACCTATAATAATACAATAACCTATAATAATACAATAACCTATAATACATAACCTATAATAATACAATAACCTATAATAATACAATAACCTATAACCCCTAATTGTGACAAAAAGCTTAAAAAGATAACCTTTTGCTAGCATAGCCACCAATGTAAAGTGACGGTCTGTGGCATAAGTGGGAAAAGCGTCAGTGACCGTTAACGTTAAGTAGCTAGCTAACATTTCTCAGTTCTTATAACACTAACTGGCTAACATTCGAACTCTTTACTAATTTATCACCTTTAGAATAAAAGCCGTAAGAATATAACGTATTATACACATTTATATCACGTGCTTTATGTCAAAAACTCACTAAAAACAACAATCCTTAGAGTTACCGTTAGCTCGGCCTCGGTACGTCCGCGCGGAGTCACGTGTTCTTCCGCCCGCCCTGGTTTGACTCCGTGTTCTTCCTCCTGTCGTTCAGTCCGCGCCTGTTCGGTTACACACGTGATCCAAACGGAAAGAGCGCTAAACGTTGACGTGTTTTCGAGCCTCAAATGTGGAAATTAAAAAGTTACAGCCGGGTGAATGTTTGTGTAGATTTATTTGAGACCGCAGTGGGAAAAATATGTTTTATTTCTAGTCCTGTATCAAGAAATAAAAAAATTAGGCATTTATTCCAAAAAGACATTTCCACTGTACCTTATGTAACCCATTACTGGAGACAGTTTGTGCCCGATGTCAAATGGTCAGCGGTTTGGACTTTAACATCAAAGTATTTTATCACAAACAAAGTTCGGGACGTCTGCTTCAAACTTCTCCACAGATGTTATCCTGCTAAGAAATCGTTATACAAAGACATTGATTGTTCTTGCTCTTTTTGTAACCAAGAAGAAGAAACAACAATTCATCTGTTTTGGAAATGCCCCTTCACTGTAACTTTCTGGAAAAAATGTATCCAATTTGTCGAGTCTCATGTACTATCAAATTTTTCTCTAAAATACACGAATATACTTTTCGGCTTTTATAATATAAGGAACATGCATAGGAACGAATACTTCTTAATTAATTTGCTCATTATATTGGCAAAGTTTAATATTCACAAATGCAAATTTGCTTCAAAGAAACCCTTTTTCTCTCTATTTGTAATGGAAGCACAACAGTACTCAGAGTCGATCAAGTTGTCTTTGAACCCCAAGGCTGTAAGAACTCTTGAAGCCCTCACTCTTTTCAATATTATTGTATAAATGTATCTGTAACTGTATGCTTATCTTGTCTATGACCCCTGGCATTACTGTTCAAAAATACATATTTGTTTAATAAAAAAATAAAAAAATAAAAAGTTACAGCCAAAAACACACAGGGACTACTTTTTCAGTTTTTCCCATTTTTGATGGATCT
The DNA here is from genome assembly GCA_019453435.1 of Rhinogobius similis. Classification (NCBI taxonomy): domain Eukaryota; kingdom Metazoa; phylum Chordata; class Actinopteri; order Gobiiformes; family Gobiidae; genus Rhinogobius; species Rhinogobius similis. The sequence continues at coordinate 1,516,289 of CM033633.1, forward strand.
TTTGTCGCGTCTCTGGCTCCACCTGCTGGACATTTCTGAATATCGCCGTTTTCAGGCCATGGCTTTAACACAACGTTGTTTTTTTATTATTAATAATAATAGTCATCAACATCCACGCGCACCAGCAGAGCGCACCAGCAGGGGGCGCCGTTCCACCGTTTCATACATGAGCTTTACTTCCCCAGAAACAACAGAAACAACCACCAAAAACAGCCCAGAGAGTAAAACCAGAGAAAGAGTCCGAAAAAACATAATCCTCCACAAAAGGAAGTAAAACTAGAGCAAATAATGGCATTAAATTAACAAATAATGATATTAAAGTAGAAGAAATCATGATATTAAAGTAGACACATGTAGATGATTATTTTGTGCTCTGTTCATTTTAAACACTATATCGATTCTAAACGGCTCAATAACAGACACAGATCAGGTCTGAGTGGATTTCTGAGCGTCCGAGTCTCAGATACTTTGAGTTAATGATGAGGGAACAGTGTTTGACAGAATCCTTCAGGACTCAGAGGTCTCTGAAGAGATGAAGCTGCTGTGTAGTCTCTAAAAAAGTACGGTTACTATTATTATTATTATGCATTTATTTATGTCAAATGAAAGAAATGCCACAGGGTACACACAAGATCGAGACAGAACTACCAAAACAATAAGTGAACAGAAACCAAAAACAGAAAAATGTAGCAACAAAAACGTTTCTAAATGTTTTTTTCTTTTTGTTTTTCTGACTTCAGGGGGAAGTGAGTGTGGAGTAAGTGGAACTGGACCTGAGCGGGTCTGGTTTGTGAAAATGGACAGAGACCTCCGGAGCTCCAGAGAGCGACGCACCAATCTGAGCCTTCGGTGACGTCACTCCTCGTTCTTGAGGAATGCGCTGCGCCCCGCCCCCAAGGCCACGCCCCTCCCCCCCGCAGCCACGCCCACGTTGCAGGTGCGTCCCAAACAAACGCGGAAGTTTTGGAGCTGACGCCGTCCCTCCGCCGCGTCTCGTCTCGTCTCCCCCGTTTGTCCGACTCCGGGCTCCTGTTCCACGGATCTGCGCCTCTGCTCCCCGGGTCTGCGCCTCCGCTCCCCGGGTCTGCGCCTCTGCTCCCCCGGGTCTGCGCCTCTGCTCCCCCGGGTCTGCGCCTCTGCTCCCCGGGTCTGCGCCTCCGCTCCCCCGGGTCCGCGCCTCCGCTCCCCCGGGTCTGCGCCTCCGCTCCCCGGGTCTCTCCCTCTCCTCCCCCCTTGCTCTCTCCCTCTCCTCCCCTCTCCCTGTCCCCCCTCTCCCTCTCCCCCGCCATGTCCTCTCCCTCGGACCCGCCGCTCTCCTCGGCCGCCGGGGCAGAGCTGGAGGAGGACGGCGCGCTGAAGCCGTCCGCCGTGAACCGCGTCCTGATGGAGTTCCTGCTGTACCTGGGGCGGAGCGCGCTGCTGCTGTACCCCGTGTACCTGACGGGGTCCCTGGGCCTGAGCGTGAGCTGGCTGCTGCTGTGCATGCTGCTGCTCACGTGGTGGACCAAGAACCGCCAGTGGAAGGAGGCGCGCATCGACTGTGCGCTGGAGCTGCAGGACAACGAGACCACGGTCATCCACAAGGAGCTGCAGAGCGCACTGCAGCACGCGTCCTGGGTCAGTGTGTGTTCATTGTAGAGTCCTGGGTCAGTGTGTGGTTATTGTAAAGTCCTGGGTCAGTGTGCGGTCATTGTAAAGTCCTGGGTCAGTGTGCGGTCATTATAGAGTCCTGGGTCAGTGTGTGTTATTATAGAGTCCTGGGTCAGTGTGTTGTCATTATAGAGTCCTGGGTCAGTGCAGGGTTATTGTAGAGTCCTGGGTCAGTGTGGGGTCATTATAAAGTCCTGGGTCAATGTGTGGTTATTGTAGAGTCCTGGGTCAGTGTGTGGTTATTGTAGAGTCCTGGGTCAGTGTGTGGTTATTGTAGAGTCCCGGGTCACTGCGGGGTCATTATAGAGTCCTGGGTCAGTGTTTGGTCATTGTAGAGTCCTGGGTCAGTGTGTGGTTATTGTAGAGTCCTGGGTCAGTGTGTGGTCATTGTAGAGTCCCGGGTCACTGCGGGGTCATTATAGAGTCCTGGGTCAGTGTTTGGTCATTGTAGAGTCCTGGGTCAGTGTGTGGTCATTATAGAGTCCTGGGTCAGTGTGTGGCTATTGTAGAGTCCTGGGTCAGTGTGTGGTTATCATAGAGTCCTGGGTCAGTGTGTGTTATTATAGAGTCCTGGGTCAGTGTGTGGTTATTATAGAGTCCTGGGTCAGTGTGGGGTTATTATAGAGTCCTGGGTCAGTGTGTGTTCATTATAGAGTCCTGGGTCAGTGTGTGGTCATTGTAGAGTCCTGGGTCACTGCGGGGTCATTATAGAGTCCTGGGTCAGTGTGTGTTATTGTAGAGTCCTGGGTCAGTGTGTGTTATTATAGAGTCCTGGGTCAGTGTGGGGTTATTATAGAGTCCTGGGTCAGTGTGGGGTTATTATAGAGTCCTGGGTCAGTGTGTGTTCATTATAGAGTCCTGGGTCAGTGTGTGGTCATTGTAGAGTCCTGGGTCACTGCGGGGTCATTATAGAGTCCTGGGTCAGTGTGTGTTATTGTAGAGTCCCGGGTCACTGCGGGGTCATTATAGAGTCCTGGGTCAGTGTTTGGTCATTGTAGAGTCCTGGGTCAGTGTGTGGTTATTATAGAGTCCTGGGTCAGTGTGGGGTCATTATAGAGTCCTGGGTCAGTGTTGGTTTATTATAGAGTCCTGGGTCAGTGTGTGTTATTATAGAGTCCTGGGTCACTGCGGGGTCATTATAGAGTCCTGGGTCAGTGTTTGGTCATTGTAGAGTCCTGGGTCAGTGTGTGGTTATTATAGAGTCCTGGGTCAGTGTGGGGTCATTATAGAGTCCTGGGTCAGTGTTGGTTTATTATAGAGTCCTGGGTCAGTGTGTGTTATTATAGAGTCCTGGGTCAGTGTTTGGTCATTGTAGAGTCCTGGGTCAGTGTGTGGTTATTATAGAGTCCTGGGTCAGTGTGGGGTCATTATAGAGTCCTGGGTCAGTGTGGGGTTATTGTAGAGTCCTGGGTCAGTGTGTGGTTATTATAGAGTCCTGGGTCAGTGTGTGGTCATTGTAGAGTCCTGGGTCAGTGTGTGTTATTGTAGAGTCCTGGGTCAGTGTGTGGTCATTGTAGAGTCCTGGGTCAGTGCGGGGTTATCATAGAGTCCTGGGTCAGTGTGTGGTCATTATAGAGTCCTGGGTCAGTGTGTGGTTATTGTAGAGTCCTGGGTCAGTGTGTGGTTATTGTAGAGTCCTGGGTCAGTGTGTGTTATTATAGAGTCCTGGGTCAGTGTGTGTTCATTATAGAGTCCTGGGTCAGTGTGTGTTCATTATAGAGTCCTGGGTCAGTGTGTGTTATTATAGAGTCCTGGGTCAGTGTGTGTTATTATAGAGTCCTGGGTCAGTGTGTGGTCATTATAGAGTCCTGGGTCAGTGTGTGGTTATTATAGAGTCCTGGGTCAGTGTGTGGTTATTATAGAGTCCTGGGTCAGTGTGTGGTTACTGTAGAGTCCTGGGTCAGTGCGGGGTTATTACAGTCCTGGGTCAGTGTGTGTTATTATAGAGTCCTGGGTCAGTGTGTGGTTACTGTACAGTCCTGGGTCAGTGTGTGGGGTCATTATAGAGTCCTGGGTCAGTGTGGGGTCATTATAGAGTCCCGGGTCAGTGTGTGTTATTATAGAGTCCTGGGTCAGTGTGGGGTCATTATAGAGTCCTGGGTCAGTGTGTGTTATTGTAGAGTCCTGGGTCAGTGTGGGGTTATTATAGAGTCCTGGGTCAGTGTGTGGTTATTATAGAGTCCTGGGTCAGTGCGGGGTTATTATAGAGTCCTGGGTCAGTGTGTGGTCATTGTAGAGTCCTGGGTCAGTGTGTGGTCATTATAGAGTCCTGGGTCAGTGTGTGGTCATTGTAGAGTCCTGGGTCAGTGTGTGGTCATTATAGAGTCCTGGGTCAGTGTGTGGTCATTATAGAGTTCTGGGTCAGTGTGCGGTTATTGTAGAGTCCTGGGTCAGTGTGTGGTTATTGAAGAGTCCTGGGTCAGTGTGTGGTTATTGAAGAGTCCTGGGTCAGTGTGTGGTTATTGAAGAGTCCTGGGTCAGTGTGTGGTTATTGAAGAGTCCTGGGTCAGTGTGTGGTTATTGAAGAGTCCTGGGTCAGTGTGTGGTTATTGAAGAGTCCTGGGTCAGTGTGCGGTCATTGTAGACTCCTGGGTCAGTGTGCGGTCATTGTAGACTCCTGGGTCAGTGTGTGCGCGTATTATTGAGTCAGGAGTGAGTTTGTGTTTTTTATTATTGAGTCAAAAGTGAGTTTGGGTCTATTATTAAAGAGTAAGAAGTGAGTTTGTGACCTTAGAGAGTGAGTTTGTGTCTTTCTTACTGTGTTACGAGTGAGTTTTTGTCATTATTATTGAGTCAAAAGTGAGTTTTTGTCATTATTATTGAGTCAAGAGTGAGTTTGGGTCATTATTATTGAGTCAAAAGTGAGTTTGTGAGTGAATCACAAAATCAAAATGAGATTTTTCTCAAAAGAGGGAAATATGAACTGACAAACTAATAGAAGAACAGAAGACGATAGACTGAAATAAAGTCTATTGTTTATAGTAAAAATGCTACAAAAACAGTTGATTAAAAATAAAAATAAAGTGAGTACGAGGTGGCATTTCTGCTCCTTTGTGATTCATTTGACCCACATTTCACATTTGTCTGAGAATTAAACCTCACCTGTGCTTTTAAGACGTGTTTTAACGTTTAACGAATTGATTGATTGATTCAGGAAACTCCAAAAAATAATATACAGCTTTTTTTAACAGACAGAAGTACAGGTTATAGTTTGATCAAAGTTAAACTGGATGTTTTGTTGTTTGTGGAGGACCATGTTTGACGTCACAGCTTCGGCGTCTGTTCAGAGTGGGATTTGATTGTGATTCTGATTCGACCCAAACACCGCGTTAACTCTTTAAACTCATTCACGCTTCAGTCCTCGTTTGGTGAAGTGTTTGTGGAGTTCTCAGAGGAGCCGGTCCAGGTCAGACTCGGGAGCGGCCGGGCCTGTGCCGTCGCCGCGGTGACGGTGGCTCATTTGCATAAACCGGTCGAGCGGGCGATGAGTCGAATGTGCTGCTGTTTGATTTCCTCGTAAACCAGCTTTGTTTAAGAGACAGAACGACACAATGAAAAGCTGTTTGTTCAGAGTTTGATAACGACGTCACTTTAAAGGGCCTGTGTCACGTTATTATGGTTTTATCATTTGGACTTTATTCGGTGCATTAATACCTAAACGTAAATGAATGTTTTACACCAATCAGGAGCTGTTTGTGCAGAAAACATGTAGAAAATGACGGGAAGTAAACAAACTGATGACATCACAGTGTGAGACAGCGTTTGTGCAGAATTTACACAAAACAAAACAAACTAAACTCTGAAACTAAACTACACAAAACAAAACAAACTAAACTCTTAGACCCTGGTGTGCCTTAGACCCTGGTGTGCCTTAGACCCTCGTGTGCCTTAGACCCTCGTGTGCCTTAGACCCTCGTGTGCCTTAGACCCTCGTGTGCCGAGGGTTATCAGATTCATACAAGTATCTGTTTGAATAAGTCATCCTTTTGGAGCGTCCTGAGCAAAGTTCTGATTAAAAAAACAGTTTTAAATGTGCCACAGAACCTTTCCAACCAAAAAAGTGTGCTGTGTTGAAAAATACTGCCTTAGTCGACCACTTATTATATCTAATTTAAAATAAAACATCTTAAATAAGTGTTTGAAACATAATCGTCTTGATTTGAGGAGGTTCTGACTGGAACGAGCGTAAAATGTCTTGCTTTGCTTAAAATAAGAACGAAAAAAAAAAAAACGAAAAGAAGCTTGTTGTATCGGCAAATCTGACTTTAAGATGGTAAAATATACTACAAATAAGATAAATATGACACATTATTGATCTAAGACGCTGAACGGAGAAAACAGCAGAAATGAGAGGATTGTTGAGCCGAATGGAGTGAATCATGAGTTTAAAGGTGTTACTTGTGTTTGTTGTTGCTCTTGTGGTTCTTTGGTGCAGTTTGGGTCATGGACAGATTCAGACGTTTTAGCCACGCCTCCTTTTAGTCGATGACGCAGGTCTGGAGTCGACCACAGCCCTGACACTTTCATGGTGTAACTCTCATGAACATTTGCATTTTGAACATTACAGTAGTTTATTATATTCTGTTTGTTCTTTTGCTCAGTGGGACAGTCATGTTTGTAGTTTTGACGTCAGAAAACAGTAAATGTGTCGTTGGTGTTGATTGTGGCGTTAAACATGTTGAAAAGTGTTTGACTGAATCCTGCACAAACCCTGAAAATAAATCAAACCTGTTCTTGTGTTTCAGGTTAATTTCCCTGAAGTGGAGAAAGTGGACTGGGTCAATAAGGTACGGCACTTCAACAAATCCAGAATGTGACGGTGTTAAAGCTGGAAATAATCACATTTAAAGACATCCAGTCCAGCCTCGTGTTCAGTTTGAGTCTTTATCAGTGAAACCTGTTTGGAGTTCAGGATTTGGACAAAGAAATGTGATGTTAATGGCCCTCAATAAGAGTGACGTTTTTTTATTGCCCTTGTTATTACCCAAAGATGCAGATCCTTTGTGAAGGTTAAACACGTTCATCTTGTGTTTTTCCTTTTGGTTCAGACTCAAACGTTCTGCTCAGTCCAGACGCAGCACGTGGAGGTTTTTTGTTAAAGATCTCACTTCAAGATCCTCTTCCTCTGTTTCATACAAAGATAAATGCAGAGAAATAAAGTG
>CM033633.1:1528100-1818100 GCA_019453435.1 Rhinogobius similis
GATGTGCTTCCCGCTGATCGACCAGGTCAAAGTGGACCAGATGAGGTTCCCTCTGCCCCGGGTGAGAACCTGACCTGCAGGGGTTTGTTCCTCTGGAGGTTTAACGACTCCACCCTCCACCTCCAACTCCAGAGATACAAACATCTCCAGAGGGTCACAGTTTGTTTAGCAGCGTTTAAGGTTAAACTCCTGTAAAAACGACGATTAAAACAGAAGCTCGAGTCCTAATTATTCACTGTTTTAATGAGTCAGAGTTGATGTGTGTCCTCCAGTCTGACCTGTGTCTGGGTTTAGTCACTCCTGTGTAGCTTTTACTTGTTTTTAGTAACTTTTTTGAAGTTTTAGGTCGTGTTTTCACTGGTTTTGTTCACGTTTGTGTAGCTTTAAGTCCCTTTAGTTGCTTTCTAGTAAGTGTTGACGTTTTAATTTGCATTTTTGTTGTTTCTAATAATTTAAGTTTCTCTTTCATGTTAAGTTTGTGCATTTAACTGTTTTTTGCTGTATTTCCTCATCCTCCTCCCCCTCTCCTGCCCTCCTCCTGACCTCCTGCCCCTCTCCTGACCTCCTGCCCTCCTCCTGACCTCCTCCTGCCCCTCTCCTGACCTCCTCCTCCCCCTCTCCTGCCCCTCTCCTGACCTCCTCCTGACCTCCTCCTGCCCCTCTCCTGCCCTCCTCCTGATCTCCTCCTGACCTCCTCCTGCCCCTCTCCTGACCTCCTCCTGATCGATCTCCTCCTGACCTCCTCCTGCCCCCCTCCTGACCCCCCCCTCCTGACCTCCTCCTGACCTCCTGCTGCCCCCCTCCTGACCCCCTCCTGACCTCCTCCTGACCTCCTCCTGCCCCCCTCCTGACCTCCTGCCCCCTCCTGCCCTCCTCCTGACCTCCTGACCTCCTCACCTCCTCCTGACCTCCTCCTGCCCCCTGCCCCCCTCCTGACCTCCTCCTGCCCCCCTCCTAACCTCCTGCCCCTCTCCTGACCTCCTCCTGCCCCTCTCCTGACCTCCTGCCCCCCTCCTCACCTCCTGCCCCTCTCCTGACCTCCTCCTGCCCCCCTCCTGACCTCCTCCTGACCTCCTCCTGACCTCCTGACCTCCTGCCCCCCTCCTGACCTCCTGCCCCCCTCCTGACCTCCTCCTGACCCCCTCCTGACCTCCTCCTGACCTCCTCCTGCCCCTCTCCTGACCTCCTGCCCCCCTCCTAACCTCCTGCCCCTCTCCTGACCTCCTCCTGCCCCCCTCCTGACCTCCTCCTGACCTCCTCCTGCCCCTCTCCTGACCTCCTCCTACCCCTCTCCTAACCTCCTGCCCCTCTCCTGACCTCCTCCTGCCCCCCTCCTGACCTCCTCCTGACCTCCTCCTGCCCCTCTTCTGACCTCCTGCCCCTCTCCTGACCTCCTGCCCCCCTCCTGTCCTCCTGACCTCCTGACACCTCCTCCTGACCTCCTATCCTCCTGACCTTCTCCTGACCCCCTCCTGACCTCCTCCTGCCCTCCTCCTGACCTCCTCCTGCCCCCCTCCTAACCTCCTGCCCCCCTCCTGACCTCCTCCTGACCTCCTCCTGCCCCTCTCCTCACCTCCTCCTGCCCCCCTCCTGACCTCCTGCCCCCCTCCTGACCTCCTGACCTCCTCCAGGGTGTGGTCCGTGTTCACCTCCTGGAGGCCCGTGACCTCATGGCCAAAGACACGTTCATGATGGGTTTGGTGAAGGGCAAGTCGGACCCGTACACGACGCTCCGAGTCGGGAACAGGAACTTCAAGAGCAAAACCATCAAAGAGAACCTGCACCCGAAGTGGAACGAGGTCTACGAGGTCAGCGCCAACAGGTCCTGGATTAGACCTGGATTAGACCTGGATTAGACCTGGATTAGACCGGGTTTAGACCTGTTTTAGTCCTGGTTTAGACTTGGTTTAATCCTGGTTTAGCACTGTTTTGGTCCTGTTTTAATCCTAATTTAGTCCTGTTTTGGTCCTGTTTTAATCCTGGTTTAGTCCTGGTTTAGACCTGGTTTAGACCTGGTTTAGTCCTGTTTTAATCAGAGAATCAGAATCAGAAAGCGGTTTATTGCCATTGTAAGTGAAATTCACAAACATAGGAATTTGCTGGTTCCTGGTTTAGTCCTGATTCAGTCCTGGTTTAGACTTGGTTTAATCCAGGTTTAGTACTGTTTTAGTCCTATTTTGGTCCTGTTTTAGTCCTGGTTTTTGTCCTGGTTTAGTCCTGGTTTAGACCTGGTTTAGACCTGGTTTAGTCCTGGTTTAGTCCTGGTTTAGACCTGGTTTAGACTTGTTTGTAAATTTTAAAATGGAAAACCCCACATCAGAAATATTTAAATATAGTTAAAGTTCCATTCATTTGCATACATTTGAATGAATTAGAATAATTTAACCCTTTCATGTTCCTCAGACTCAGGGTTGGTCTGTTTTTTGAGCCTCGTTTTCCTTCATTTCAAACTCATTCTGTGACTCAGTGCTGCCCCCTGTGGTCCTCGGTGTGTGGTGCATTCATGTATTGGACTGTGGTGTAAAGCTGTGACTCGGTGCTGCCCCCTGTGGTCCTCAGTGTGTAGTGCATTCATTTATTGGACTGTGGTGTAAAGCTGTGACTCAGTGCTGCCCCCTGTGGTCCTCAGTGTGTGGTGCATTCATGTATTGGACTGTGGTGTGTGACGCTGTGACTCAGTGCTGCCCCCTGTGGTCCTCAGTGTGTGGTGCATTCATGTATTGGACTGTGGTGTAAAGCTGTGACTCAGTGCTGCCCCCTGTGGTCCTCAGTGTGTGGTGCATTCATGTATTGGACTGTGGTGTGTGACGCTGTGACTCAGTGCTGCCCCCTGTGGTCCTCAGTGTGTGGTGCATTCATGTATTGGACTGTGGTGTGTGAAGCTGTGACTCAGTGCTGCCCCCTGTGGTCCTCAGTTCGTGGTGCACGAGGCGCCGGGGCAGGAGCTGGAGCTGGAGCTGTTCGACGAGGACACGGACAAAGACGACTTCCTCGGACGGTGAGGATGCTCTGCAGAAGACGCAACGACCGTGATCAATATTTAGAAAAAAAGATTCAGTGCATTTGTTTTGTTTTTAGCCTTAAACCAGCTCTTTAGTTTGGCATCTCATGTTTTAGAACTAAAAACAAAATGAACGTCTGTATCTCTGCTGTTTCTCACGACATTTACTGAGTTTAGGCGCCGTCTACAGGCTGCAGAGTGAATTACACAAGTTATAAATGAGAACGAGACGGAACGAGTCTGAGACGATTCAAGGACTTAAAGCAGCAGAAGATTCTCAGATAAAGGGCTCTGAATATCATTAGCTTCATCAGATTTTTAATTTTACTTTAAATTTGTTTGTGTTTACATGTTTGTTTGTTTGTGTTTTCATGGTTGTTTGTGTTTTCGTGGTTGTTTGTTTGTGTTTACATGGTTGTTTGTTTGTGTTTACAAGGTTGTTTGTTTGTGTTTTCATGGTTGTTTGTGTTTTCGTGGTTGTTTGTTTGTGTTTACAAGGTTGTTTGTTTGTGTTTACATGGTTGTTTGTGTTTACATGGTTGTTTGTTTGTGTTTACATGGTTGTTTGTGTTTACATGGTTGTTTGTTTGTGTTTACATGGTTGTTTGTGTTTACATGGTTGTTTGTTTGTGTTTACATGGTTGTTTGTGTTTACATGGTTGTTTGTTTGTGTTTACATGGTTGTTTGTGTTTACATGGTTGTTTGTTTGTGTTTACATGGTTGTTTGTGTTTACATGGTTGTTTGTTTGTGTTTACATGGTTGTTTGTTTGTGTTTACATGGTTGTTTGTTTGTGTTTACATGGTTGTTTGTGTTTACATGGTTGTTTGTTTGTGTTTACATGGTTGTTTGTTTGTGTTTACATGGTTGTTTGTGTTTACATGGTTGTTTGTGTTTACATGGTTGTTTGTGTTTACATGGTTGTTTGTTGTGTTCAGGTACAATCTGGATCTGGGGGAAGTGAAGAAGAACAAAGTGATGGATAAAGTAAAGGCTTCTGTTTGTTTATCCTTTCTTTGTGTTTATTTTCTGTTTATTTGTTTTTGTCTATTTTTGTGTTTTTGTTTATTTGTCTTTGTTGTTTTAATTGTGTCAGTTTATTGTTGTGTTTGATGTTGTTTGTTTATCGTTGTGTTTATTTACACTTGTTTTTTGGTGTCGTTGTTATTTCTTGTAGTTTGTTGTTGTTTGTTTAAAGTAGTCTGTGGTTGGAGTGGTTTGTTGTTGACCATACTTTGTTGTTTTCTTTAGTTTGTTTACTGTACGTTGTTTTTGTTTACTGCAGTTTGTTATTCAGTGTAGTTTATTGACAGTAGATTGTTGTTTTGTTACTGTATTTGTTTAGTTTGTGGTTGCAGTGGTTTGTTGTTGTTGACTGTAGTTTGTGGTTGCAGTGGTTTGTTGTTGTTGACTGTAGTTTGACTGTAGTTTGTGGTTGCAGTGGTTTGTTGTTGTTGACTGTAGTTTGACTGTAGTTTGTGGTTGCAGTGGTTTGTTGTTGTTGACTGTAGTTTGACTGTAGTTTGTGGTTGCAGTGGTTTGTTGTTGTTGACTGTAGTTTGACTGTAGTTTGTGGTTGCAGTGGTTTGTTGTTGTTGACTGTAGTTTGACTGTAGTTTGTGGTTGCAGTGGTTTGTTGTTGTTGACTGTAGTTTGACTGTAGTTTGTGGTTGCAGTGGTTTGTTGTTGTTGACTGTAGTTTGACTGTAGTTTGTGGTTGCAGTGGTTTGTTGTTGTTGACTGTAGTTTGACTGTAGTTTGTGGTTGCAGTGGTTTGTTGTTGTTGACTGTAGTTTGTGGTTGCAGTGGTTTGTTGTTGTTGACTGTAGTTTGACTGTAGTTTGTTGTTGCAGTGGTTTGTTGTTGTTGACTGTAGTTTGTGGTTGCAGTGGTTTGTTGTTGTTGACTGTAGTTTGACTGTAGTTTGTGGTTGCAGTGGTTTGTTGTTGTTGACTGTAGTTTGACTGTAGTTTGTGGTTGCAGTGGTTTGTTGTTGTTGACTGTAGTTTGACTGTAGTTTGTGGTTGCAGTGGTTTGTTGTTGTTGACTGTAGTTTGACTGTAGTTTGTGGTTGCAGTGGTTTGTTGTTGTTGACTGTAGTTTGTGGTTGCAGTGGTTTGTTGTTGTTGACTGTAGTTTGACTGTAGTGTAGTTTGTGGTTGCAGTGGTTTGTTGTTGTTGACTGTAGTTTGACTGTAGTTTGTGGTTGCAGTGGTTTGTTGTTGTTGACTGTAGTTTGTGGTTGCAGTGGTTTGTTGTTGTTGACTGTAGTTTGACTGTAGTTTGTTGTTGCAGTGGTTTGTTTTTGTTGACTGTAGTTTGTGGTTGCAGTGGTTTGTTGTTGTTGACTGTAGTTTGACTGTAGTTTGTGGTTGCAGTGGTTTGTTGTTGTTGACTGTAGTTTGACTGTAGTTTGTGGTTGCAGTGGTTTGTTGTTGTTGACTGTAGTTTGACTGTAGTTTGTGGTTGCAGTGGTTTGTTGTTGTTGACTGTAGTTTGACTGTAGTTTGTGGTTGCAGTGGTTTGTTGTTGTTGACTGTAGTTTGTGGTTGCAGTGGTTTGTTGTTGTTGACTGTAGTTTGACTGTAGTTTGTGGTTGCAGGTGTAGTTTGACTGTAGTTTGTGGTTGCAGTGGTTTGTTGTTGTTGACTGTAGTTTGTGGTTGCAGTGGTTTGTTGTTGTTGACTGTAGTTTGACTGTAGTTTGTGGTTGCAGTGGTTTGTTGTTGTTGACTGTAGTTTGACTGTAGTTTGTGGTTGCAGTGGTTTGTTGTTGTTGACTGTAGTTTGACTGTAGTTTGTGGTTGCAGTGGTTTGTTGTTGTTGACTGTAGTTTGACTGTAGTTTGTGGTTGCAGTGGTTTGTTGTTGTTGACTGTAGTTTGTGGTTGCAGTGGTTTGTTGTTGTTGACTGTAGTTTGACTGTAGTTTGTGGTTGCAGTGGTTTGTTGTTGTTGACTGTTGTTGTTGACTGTAGTTTGTGGTTGCAGTGGTTTGTTGTTGTTGACTGTAGTTTGACTGTAGTTTGTGGTTGCAGTGGTTTGTTGTTGTTGACTGTAGTTTGACTGTAGTTTGTGGTTGCAGTGGTTTGTTGTTGTTGACTGTAGTTTGACTGTAGTTTGTGGTTGCAGTGGTTTGTTGTTGTTGACTGTAGTTTGACTGTAGTTTGTGGTTGCAGTGGTTTGTTGTTGTTGACTGTAGTTTGACTGTAGTTTGTGGTTGCAGTGGTTTGTTGTTGTTGACTGTAGTTTGACTGTAGTTTGTGGTTGCAGTGGTTTGTTGTTGTTGACTGTAGTTTGACTGTAGTTTGTGGTTGCAGTGGTTTGTTGTTGTTGACTGTAGTTTGACTGTAGTTTGTGGTTGCAGTGGTTTGTTGTTGTTGACTGTGGTTTGACTGTAGTTTGTGGTTGCAGTGGTTTGTTGTTGTTGACTGTAGTTTGACTGTAGTTTGTGGTTGCAGTGGTTTGTTGTTGTTGACTGTAGTTTGACTGTAGTTTGTGGTTGCAGTGGTTTGTTGTTGTTGACTGTAGTTTGACTGTAGTTTGTGGTTGCAGTGGTGTCACGGGTTCTTTTTGAACTCAAGAAAAAATTATGGCTCAGCCGCAAAACTGACGTGTATACGCTTTTATTGGCCACAAAAAAACCCCAAAACAGTGGAAAACAGTGCAGGAAAATATTTACAGTGCAGGAATGAGCATAAAATGAAACAAAGTATTTACAGGATTCAAAGCTCTGGGCACTTACAACAACCAGCATCTGGACACTTCTCCCCTAAATGAGCAGAGCGCTCCCCTTTTAAAGCCCCCAGCCCCTCCCCTGGGCAAACCAACAACTTAATTAGGGGGTTTCAGGATAAAATAAACAAATACAACATTCAAACTCAAAAGACCCCTTCAAATCCCAAAAATAATTAACTAAACAAATAACCCTCCATATGGTTTAATTTTACTTGCCCGAAATGTCCAAAACAACAAAATACAGCAGTTAACATAAAATGGTTCAGTCCAGTAATCCGTGGTGCCGACAAGCGCGCCACTTTGTAGTATTTAAGACCGGACCAGGAAGTGCTCCGGTTTGGCCGACGGAACCGGAGGGCGGATGAACACTGGAGCAGGTGAGTGTGACTGTAGGCGCCGAGTGTGCACCCCCGAACGCTCTACAGGGGCATCGGAGTCCGGATAGCGGGGAAACTGTGGGGAGTGAGGATGGTGGTTTAGATGGGGAAAAAAAAAGAGCCGGCTCCGCGGAAGGTCGGAGCGCTTCCCGCGCTCAGCGCTCCCGCCCGCACGGCACCTCGGGCAGGAGAGCGCGCCGTCAGGACATGGCGGCCAGTTAGGTTGCTCCGCCACATTATCCCTCTCCTCCCCTAGGTTGACGATGTGCGGCAACCTGGAGAGATAGTCCGCCACAACGTTGGTCTTCCCAGCTCGATGGCGAATCTGGAACTGGAACGGCTGGAGGGAGAGGTACCAGCGGGTGAGACGACTGTTGTGGTCTTTCATAGAGTTTATCCAAGTCAGAGCGCGATGGTCGGTCTCCAAGTCGAACTCCCTCCCCAGCAGATAGTACCTCAAGCTCTCCAGGGCCCACTTGATGGCCAGACCCTCTTTCTCCACTGTAGAGTACCTGGTCTCCCGTGGCAGCAGCTTACGGCTCAGGTACAGGACCGGCTGCTCCTCTCCTGGATCCCCTTGGGCCAGGACTGCCCCCAGTCCCACCGCAGAAGCATCGGTCTGGACCAGGAAACGCTGGCTGAAGTCAGGACTCCTCAGCACCGGCGAAGAACACAGTAGGGCCTTCAGGGTCTGGAAGGCCGTCTCGCAGTCATCGGTCCAGGCAACCGGGTTTCGCTGGTCCTTTGCGGTCAAGGCCGTCAGTGGCGCTGCGATGGTGGCGAACCGCGGGACGAATCTTCGGTACCAGCCTGCCAAGCCCAAGAAGGACCTCACCTCCTTCTTCGTGCGAGGGCGCGGGCAGCTACTGATTGCCTCGACCTTGTCCACTTGGGGTCGAACCTCACCTCGCCCCAGCCGGTAGCCAAGATACTTCGCCTCTTCCTTGGCCCACTGACACTTGGCAGGATTCAGCGTGAGGCCTGCTCGCTCGATCTGGCCAAGGACTCGTTCCAGATGGTGGAGGTGCTGCTCCCAGGTGCTGCTGAAGATCACCACATCATCCAGGTATGCAGCACTGCAGTCTTCACACCCTCGCAAGACCTGGTCCATCAGCCGCTGGAAGGTGGCGGGTGCTCCATGGAGACCGAATGGCATCACCGTAAACTGGAAGAGGCCAGCGGGTGTCTGGAAAGCAGTGTAGGGGCGACTGGCTGCTTCCAGGGGCACCTGCCAGTAGCCCTTGCAGAGGTCGAGGGTGGTGATGAACCTGGCCCGGCCAATCTTCTCCAGCAGGTCATCGATCCGGGGCATTGGATAGGCGTCGAACTCTGACATCGCATTGAGCTTCCTGAAGTCGATGCAGATGCGGAGAGAGCCATCCTTCTTCACCACGATGACCACTGGGCTGCACCACTCAGACTGCGAGGGCTCGATCACCCCCAGGCGCTGCATCTCTTCCACCTCCTTCAGGAGCTTTACCACCAGATGTTGTGGCACCCGATACGACCGCTGGCGAACTGGCCCCTTGTCTTTAAGGCGGATTATGTGTTCGACCAAGACAGTTCTCCCCGGATTGGCAGCGAACAACTTTGAAACTCGCTGGAACACCTGGCTCAGCTGGCTGGACTGGGCGGGGGAGAGATGGTCAAGTGCAGGTTCTGTAGACTGGTTGAGTCCAGCGAGCGTAGACTCCTCTTCCCCTTCACTGTCAACCTCCGCGACCAGCAGGGACACCACAGGAACCAGAACTGGAGCCTCCTTCCACTCCTTCAACAGGTTCACATGGTAAGTTTGCTTTGCCTTTTTCTTGTCCGGGTGGTGGATCTCGTAGGTAACAGGGCCCATTTTCCGGAGGACTGTGTAGGGACCCTGCCACTTAGCCAGCAGCTTGCTGTTGGAGGACGGCAGGAGAAGCAGGACCTTCTGGCCAGGTTGGAACTCTCGATGCCTGGCCTGTCGATCGTACCACGCCTTCTGGGACTGCTGAGCTGCACGAAGATTGACCTCTGCTTCCTCTCGATACTTTGCAAGCCGGTCTCTCATCTCCAGCACGAACTGAACCACACTGCGGTCACTAGTGGTAGTCACTGGAGCCTCCCAGGTCTTCAGCAGCAGATCCAATGGCCCCTGGACATCCCATCCATACAGCAGCTCGAATGGAGAGAAACCAGTTGATGCTTGAGGCACCTCCCGGTAGGCGAAGAGCAGGTAGGGCAGCCACTGATCCCAGTCCCGCCCGGTGTCAGCCACGAACTTCTGCAGCATCTTCTTCAGGGTTTGGTTGAAGCGTTCAACCAAGCCGTCTGTCTGGGGATGGTATGGGGTGGTCTTGATTGCAGTAACCCCCAACTGCCGGTGGAAGAGCTGCAGGAGTCTGGAAGTGAAGTTGGTCCCCTGGTCTGTCACGATCTCATCCGGAACACCAACCCTGGAAAACAACTGCACAAGACAACGCAGCACAGCAGGGGCAGTGACGGTGCGCAAGGGGAACGCCTCAGGGAACCGTGTAGCATAGTCACAGAGCACCAGGATATACTGGTGGCCCCCACTACTTCGGACTAACGGGCCAACAATGTCCATGGCTATACGGCGGAATGGAGTAGAGATAACGGGTAGAGGTTGGAGGTATGCACGGTCTGATTGGCGAACGTAGGAGGTTTTTTGGCAGATTGGACAGGTTTTGCAGTAGTTTTGGATATCAGTGTACATGGAAGGCCAATAGAATCGTGAAGCGATGCGGAGATATGTTTTGTTGCGACCCAGATGACCAGCCCAAGGCAAAGTGTGTGCCAGGTGCATTATCATCGGCCGACATGACACTGGAACCACGAGACGCTTGACACCGTCAGCCACTGCATACAGAACATCATCATCCACAGTATAGCAGTTTTTAGCTCCCTTTGCCATCTCCAGCTCCCCAATAACTTTGGCAAACACTGGCTTCAGAGTCTCATCCTCCTTTGCAACGCCCTAATGTCCCTTGGCACCTCCCACGTGTCCATTGTCCGCCTCTTTACACACAGGGTCCCTGCTCTTCAGCCCCTTCTCAAAACGCCTCTGGCGGCGAGACTTCCTGGGGCCCTTTTTGCCCCCTTCAAATAAACTATTGTCCAAGGCTGAAAAGGGATCAGGGCCAGGCCCATTTCCAGGTGCTGGGTTGGGCGCCACCCCTGCCCTTGCCTGAGCACGAGTAAGCACCGGACCTGACAAGCCCTTTCCAAAGTCACAGTCTTTGTCCCCCTCTTCCAGCAGTACATTTAGCAGCACAGGTAAGTCCCACCCCAAGATGGCAGCTACAGGCAACATTTCAACTACCCCCACAGTTAACAAATATGGCTGCTCATCCACCACCAGAGTCAGATCTGCAGTAGGGTACAAATGTCTGTCACCGTGCACACAAAAAATCTCCTCCTGTCTGCTATAATCCACCATGCCCGTTGGCACCAAATCCCTTCGGACCAGAGTCAAAAAGCTGCCAGAGTCTAAAAGAGCAGTCACAGGTGCACCATTAATGGAAATCTTTTTGAAGCGTTGCCGCCTCTCTACAGCATTTGTGTCCTCAGCACGGGGTGTGTAACATGCACCAGTAAGTTTAGCTTTCCTGATTGGACAGAGAGAAGCTTTGTGGCCTGCCTGCTGGCAATAAAAACAGACAAACTCCTTACCGGGTCCGCGCTGACTGGATGCAGGGCCCGAGTCTCCAGGCGGGTGTAGGTTGGCTCTGGCTGCTGGTCTAGGCTGTGATGAAGCCTGACGAAAGGGACCACCTTGGTGAGCGGCTGGGCCTCCCCGTCGTGCGTTGAGGTACTGCAGTGCCAGTTTGGCTGCAGCTAGTCCCTCCGTTGGCTCGTGCTCCTTCACCCAGGTTCGGATGTCTGCCGGGAAGATGCAAAGAAGCTGCTCCAAAATAATCTGCTCACCAATCTGCTCCTTTGAATGCTGCTCCGGACGAATCCACCGCCGGTAGAGACCCTTCAAACGGTGGTAGGTCTCCGTTGGGTTCTCCCCAGACGGAATCGCCAACGACCGGAACTGCTGACGATACGTCTCTGGTGAAACGTCAAACTTGGTCAGGAGTGCAGCCTTCAAGTCCGGGTAGGAGTGAGCCCTCTCCTCGTCCATTGCTGTGTAGGCCTCGAGTGCCTTCCCGGTGAGTAGAGGAACTAAACGACATGCCCACTCACACTCTGGCCACGCCCATGTTTTGGCGATACGCTCGAAGCGGAGCAAATAATTCTCAATGTCCTCTCCGACCGCATACTGTGGGATGTTGGGGTCCCCATAGGGTCTGCCTTCAGGTCTAGAGAAATCCACACCACTGCTCACATGGCCACCTGGCTCACTCACGGGCGAACTGCGACGTTGCCGGGGTGCGGGCGTAGGCAGATCCAGCCTCAGGCTCATTGTCGACCCCTCCGGTGGAGATGTGGCCCTGGCTGATGCTGGGCTCGGTCCGGCTGGCCTCTGCTCTGCCACCTGATGACCCAGTTGTGGGGCTGGAAATGCAGCTCTGAGTCCTCAGAGTTCTGCCAAAAACCCCTCCTCTCTCCTCTGCTGTCCCTCCAGGAAAGTCCTCATGATACCCAGCAGTTCATCTCCTGCACTTGGCGCCACCTGCAGGGCTGGAGCCACCGCACCCCCTTCATCCTCGTCCTCTGTGGCCCAGGCTCCTTCATCGACTGCGAAGTCCTGCGCCATTTCCTGCTTTTGTGAGCGAAGTCCTGTACGTTTTCCAGGGATCTGCGTGCGCCTCCGTCGACTGGCCATCCCACTTCTGACACCAAATGTCACGGGTTCTTTTTGAACTCAAGAAAAAATTATGGCTCAGCCGCAAAACTGACGTGTATACGCTTTTATTGGCCACAAAAGAACCCCAAAACAGTGGAAAACAGTGCAGGAAAATATTTACAGTGCAGGAATGAGCAAAAAATGAAACAAAGTATTTACAGGATTCAAAGCTCTGGGCACTTACAACAACCAGCATCTGGACACTTCTCCCTAAATGAGCAGAGCGCTCCCCTTTTAAAGCCCCCAGCCCCTCCCCTGGGCAAACCAACAACTTAATTAGGGGGTTTCAGGATAAAATAAACAAATACAACATTCAAACTCAAAAGACCCCTTCAAATCCCAAAAATAATTAACTAAACAAATAACCCTCCATATGGTTTAATTTTACTTGCCCGAAATGTCCAAAACAACAAAATACAGCAGTTAACATAAAATGGTTCAGTCCAGTAATCCGTGGTGCCGACAAGCGCGCCACTTTGTAGTATTTAAGACCGGACCAGGAAGTGCTCCGGTTTGGCCGACGGAACCGGAGGGCGGATGAACACTGGAGCAGGTGAGTGTGACTGTAGGCGCCGAGTGTGCACCCCCGAACGCTCTACAGGGGCATCGGAGTCCGGATAGCGGGGAAACTGTGGGGAGTGAGGATGGTGGTTTAGATGGGGAAAAAAAGAGCCGGCTCCGCGGAAGGTCGGAGCGCTTCCCGCGCGCTCAGCGCGCGCTCCCGGCACGGCACCTCGGGCAGGAGAGCGCGCCGTCAGGACATGGCGGCCAGTTAGGTTGCTCCGCCACAAGTGGTTTGTTGTTGTTGACTGTGGTTTGACTGTAGTTTGTGGTTGCAGTGGTTTGTTGTTGTTGACTGTAGTTTGACTGTAGTTTGTGGTTGCAGTGGTTTGTTGTTGTTGACTGTAGTTTGACTGTAGTTTGTGGTTGCAGTGGTTCACTCTTGAAGGGGCCCTGACGGGGGAGATTCATCTGAAGCTGCAGTGGCTGTCGCTGCAGACCGACCCACATTTGCTCAAAGAGGTACGGCCCACAGCTGTTTGTGCTTCTGAACCGCTCCTCATGCTTTGTTTGTTTGTTTGTTTGTTTATTTGTTTTGTTGTTTGTTTGTTTCAGACGAGGGATGGTTTGGCGTGTGCCATGTTGTCCGTTTACCTGGACAACGCCTCAGCTCTGCCGGTCAGTGCTCACCTGTAACATTTGATCAAACCGCTATGTGCTAGCTACACTTTAGCTGCTATAACTGCTAGCTCCACTTTAGCCGCTATAACTGCTAGCTCCACCTTAGCTGCTGTAACTGCTAGCTCCACTTTAGCCGCTATAACTGCTAGCTCCACTTTAGCCGCTCTTACTGCTAGCTCCACTTTAGCCGCTCTAACTGCTAGCTCCACTTTAGCCACTCTTACTGCTAGCTCCACTTTAGCCACTCTTACTGCTAGCTCCACTTTAGCCGCTGTAACTACTGCTAGCTCCACTTTAGCCGCTCTTACTGCTAGCTCCACTTTAGCCACTCTTACTGCTAGCTCCACTTTAGCCACTCTTGCTGCTAGCTCCACTTAGCCACCTAACTGCTAGCTCCACTTTAGCCCCCTGTAACTGCTAGCTCCACTTTCAGCCACTATAACTGCCAGCTCCACTTTAGCCCCTATAACTGCTAGCTCCACTTTAGCCGCCTTACTGCTTGCTTCACTTTAGCCGCTTTTACTGCTAGCTCCACTTTAGCCGCTGTAACTGCTAGCTCCACTTTAGCCGCTCTTACTGCTAGCTCCACTTTAGCCACTCTTACTGCTAGCTCCACTTTAGCCACTCTTACTGCTAGCTCCACTTTAGCCACTGTAACTGCTAGCTCCACTTTAGCCCCTGTAACTGCTAGCTCCACTTTAGCCCCTGTAACTGCTAGCTCCACTTCAGCCCCTATAACTGCTAGCTCCACTTCAGCCCCTATAACTGCTAGCTCCACTTTAGCCCCTCTTACTGCTAGCTCCACTTTAGCCACTCTTACTGCTAGCTCCACTTTAGCCGCTATAACTGCTAGCTCCACTTTAGCCACTCTTACTGCTAGCTCCACTTTAGCCACTCTTACTGCTAGCTCCACTTCAGCCGCCTACTGCTAGCTCCACTTTAGCCCCTCTTACTGCTAGCTCCACTTTAGCCCCTATAACTGCTAGCTCCACTTTAGCCACTGTAACTGCTAGCTCCACTTTAGCCACTCTTACTGCTAGCTCCACTTTAGCCACTGTAACTGCTAGCTCCACTTTAGCCCCTGTAACTGCTAGCTCCACTTCAGCCCCTATAACTGCTAGCTCCACTTTAGCCCCTATAACTGCTAGCTCCACTTTAGCCCCTCTTACTGCTAGCTCCACTTTAGCCACTCTTACTGCTAGCTCCACTTTAGCCGCTATAACTGCTAGCTCCACTTTAGCCGCTCTTACTGCTAGCTCCACTTTAGCCGCTCTTACTGCTAGCTCCACTTTAGCCGCTCTAACTGCTAGCTCCACTTTAGCCGCTCTTACTGCTAGCTCCACTTTAGCCGCTCTAACTGCTAGCTCCACTTTAGCCACTGTAACTGCTAGCTCCACTTTAGCCACTCTTACTGCTAGCTCCACTTCAGCCGCTCTTACTGCTAGCTCCACTTTAGCCGCTCTTACTGCTAGCTCCACTTTAGCCACTCTTACTGCTAGCTCCACTTTAGCCGCTCTTACTGCTAGCTCCACTTTAGCCACTCTTACTGCTAGCTCCACTTTAGCCGCTCTAACTGCTAGCTCCACTTTAGCCGCTCTTACTGCTAGCTCCACTTTAGCCACTGTAACTGCTAGCTCCACTTTAGCCGCTCTTACTGCTAGCTCCACTTTAGCCGCTCTTACTGCTAGCTCCACTTTAGCCACTCTTACTGCTAGCTCCACTTTAGCCGCTCTTACTGCTAGCTCCACTTTAGCCGCTCTTACTGCTAGCTCCACTTTAGCCGCTCTTACTGCTAGCTCCACTTTAGCCGCTCTTACTGCTAGCTCCACTTTAGCCGCTCTTACTGCTAGCTCCACTTTAGCCACTCTTACTGCTAGCTCCACTTTAGCCACTCTTACTGCTAGCTCCACTTTAGCCACTGTAAATGCTAGCTCCACTTTAGCCGCTATAACTGCTAGCTCCACTTTAGCCGCTCTAACTGCTAGCTCCACTTTAGCCGCTCTTACTGCTAGCTCCACTTTAGCCGCTATAACTGCTAGCTCCACTTTAGCCACTCTTACTGCTAGCTCCACTTTAGCCACTCTTACTGCTAGCTCCACTTTAGCCGCTCTTACTGCTAGCTCCACTTTAGCCGCTCTTACTGCTAGCTCCACTTTAGCCACTGTAACTGCTAGCTCCACTTTAGCCGCTCTTACTGCTAGCTCCACTTTAGCCGCCTTACTGCTAGCTCCACTTTACTGCTGGCTCCACTAGCCGCCTACTGCTAGCTCCACTTTAGCCGCTCTTACTGCTAGCTCCACTTTAGCCGCTCTTACTGCTAGCTCCACTTTAGCCGCTCTAACTGCTAGCTCCACTTTAGCCACTCTTACTGCTAGCTCCACTTTAGCCACTCTTACTGCTAGCTCCACTTTAGCCCCTATAACTGCTAGCTCCACTTTAGCCCCTATAACTGCTAGCTCCACTTTAGCCCCTATAACTGCTAGCTCCACTTTAGCCGCTCTAACTGCTAGCTCCACTTTAGCCCCTATAACTGCTAGCTCCACTTTAGCCCCTATAACTGCTAGCTCCACTTTAGCCACTGTAACTGCTAGCTCCACTTTAGCCACTCTTACTGCTAGCTCCACTTTAGCCACTATAACTGCTAGCTCCACTTTAGCCACTCTAACTGCTAGCTCCACTTTAGCCGCTCTTACTGCTAGCTCCACTTTAGCCGCTCTTACTGCTAGCTCCACTTTAGCCGCTCTAACTGCTAGCTCCACTGACGTCGTTTTAATCAAAGCTGAATCTGTTTCGTGCAGAAAGACCAGAGCGAGTTCAGTCAACCCCAGAAGCACGGGAAGCACGTCAAAGAGCGGGTGAGTCATGATCAGAGGGCGGTCATTATGGAGGGTGTGAAACCTGCTCCAGCCGCAGAAAACCACAGCACCTTTAAAGGTCTGTCACAAAAACATTTACAACTCAGAACGGAGGAAACAGTGAAGAACATGATGTGATTCAAACTGGGATTAACCTCAGATTATCACAGAATATGACAAATGGAGATGGTTTTGTCAAAGTAAAAGCCTCAGACACATGAGACTCAGAGGCTCAAACACATTTATTATTTTGTGTTTTACTTTGTCGTAGAAAAGGTTTCATGGTCGTCAGTCGGACTCTGTTTGAAGATCCAGACGTTTCGACTTCTATCCAGGAGTCATCGTCTGTGATTGATCTGATTGATTCATTGATTGAGCAAAGATTGTCGTTTTTAGTCACATCTTTGTCACTTTTAGTTGTGTTTTTGTCAGTTTTAGTTGTGTTTTTGTTGCTTTTAGTCGCTTTTTTTGTGTTGTGTCTTTGTCGTTTATAGTCACGTTTTTGTCATTTTTAGTTGTGTTTTTGTCACTTTTAGTCAATTTTTGTCTCTTTTAGTTGTGTTTTTGTCACTTTTAGTCGTGTTTTTGTCACTTTTAGTCGTGTTTTTGTCACTTTTAGTCGTGTTTTTGTCACTTTTAGTCAATTTTTGTCACTTTTAGTCGTGTTTTTGTCACTTTTAGTCGTGTATTTGTCACTTTTAGTCAATTTTTGTCACTTTAAATTGTATTTTTGTCACTTTTAGTTGTGTTTTTGTCACTTTTAGTTGTGTTTTTGTCACTTTTAGTCAATTTTTGTCACTTTTAGTCGTGTTTTTGTCACTTTTAGTCAATTTTTGTCACTTTTAGTCGTGTTTTTGTCAGTTTTAGTTGTGTTTTTGTTGCTTTTAGTCGCTTTTTTTGTGTTGTGTCTTTGTCGTTTATAGTCACGTTTTTGTCATTTTTAGTTGTGTTTTTGTCACTTTTAGTTGTGTTTTTGTCACTTTTAGTCAATTTTTGTCACTTTTAGTCGTGTTTTTGTCACTTTTAGTCAATTTTTGTCACTTTTAGTCGTGTTTTTGTCACTTTTAGTCGTGTATTTGTCACTTTTAGTCAATTTTTGTCACTTTAAATTGTATTTTTGTCACTTTTAGTTGTGTTTTTGTCACTTTTAGTTGTGTTTTCTTCACTTTTAGTCGTGTTTTTGTCACTTTTAGTCAATTTTTGTCACTTTTAGTCGTGTTTTTGTCACTTTTAGTCAATTTTTGTCACTTTTAGTCGTGTTTTTGTCAGTTTTAGTTGTGTTTTTGTTGCTTTTAGTCGCTTTTTTTGTGTTGTGTCTTTGTCGTTTATAGTCACGTTTTTGTCATTTTAGTTGTGTTTTTGTCACTTTTAGTCAATTTTTGTCTCTTTTAGTTGTGTTTTTGTCACTTTTAGTCGTGTTTTTGTCACTTTTAGTCGTGTTTTTGTCACTTTTAGTCGTGTTTTTGTCACTTTTAGTCAATTTTTGTCACTTTTAGTCAATTTTTGTCACTTTTAGTCAATTTTTGTCTCTCTTAGTTGTGTTTTTGTCACTTTTAGTCGTGTATTTGTCACTTTTAGTCAATTTTTGTCACTTTAAATTGTATTTTTGTCACTTTTAGTCGTGTTTTTGTCATTTTTAGTTGCGTTTTTTGTCACTTGTAGTCACTTTTTGTCCGTTTCAGTCATGTTTTTGTCATTTTTTAAACACATTTTTAACCATATAAAAGTGAAAGTATGTGACTTCTAGTGGGAGAATATTTATGAATAAAGTGCATTATTTACTGCCTTTTAATAACGCCGCTGTGTTTGTTCTAAAAGACAAACATTAACTTTAGAGAAATACGACGGCGATTGTTTTAATAGTCAGGATTAGTCCGTTAATTGTCTCATTAAAGTAAAACTCCGAGCTGTTGCTTCAGAATGTGTTTGTTGCTCTGATTGTTGGAGCGACGGTTTGGAGGTAAACAGGCCTCACCCTCTTTAACTCCCCCAGAGCGAGAGGCGAGGGAGGAGCGGCCGGAAAAACAGGTCCGACCCTGCCAGGCCTGGAGCCGGGACTCAGTTATTACTCTGGACGGAATGTGAGGAGGAATGTGTCCGGGGACCGTCCAGAGCGAACCTGGAGGGGCTCTGCTTCGTTTGACTCCTGCTGCAGCGCTTTGTGTCACTTTTAGTCACGTTTTAGTCACTTTTAGTCACGTTTTAGTCACTTTTAGTCACGTTTTAGTCACTTTTAGTCACTTTGTCATGTTTTTGTCACTTTTAGTCACGTTTTAGTCACTTTTAGTCACTTTGTCATGTTTTTGTCACTTTTAGTCGTGTTTTTGTCACTTTAGTCGCATTTTAGTCACTTTGAGTCGTGTTTTTGTCACTTTTAGTCGTGTTTTTGTCACTTTAGTCGCATTTTAGTCACTTTGAGTCGTGTTTTTGTCACTTTTAGTCCTGTTTTTGTCACTTTTAGTTGTGTTTTTGTCACTTTAGTCGCATTTTAGTCACTTTGAGTCGTGTTTTTGTCACTTTTAGTCGTGCTTTTTGTCACTTTAGTCGCATTTTAGTCACTTTGAGTCGTGTTTTTGTCACTTTTAGTCCTGTTTTTGTCACTTTTAGTTGTGTTTTTGTCACTTTAGTCGCATTTTAGTCACTTTGAGTCGTGTTTTTGTCACTTTTAGTCGTGTTTTTGTCACTTTAGTCGCATTTTAGTCACTTTGAGTCGTGTTTTTGTCACTTTTAGTCCTGTTTTTGTCACTTTTAGTCCTGTTTTTGTCACTTTTAGTCCTGTTTTTGTCACTTTTAGTTGTGTTTTTGTCACTTTTAGTCGTGTTTTTGTCACTTTAGTCGCATTTTAGTCACTTTGAGTCGTGTTTTTGTCACTTTTAGTCGTGTTTTTGTCACTTTAGTCGCATTTTAGTCACTTTGAGTCATGTTTTTGTCACTTTTAGTCGTGTTTTTGTCACTTTAGTCGCATTTTAGTCACTTTGAGTCGTGTTTTTGTCACTTTTAGTCCTGTTTTTGTCACTTTTAGTTGTGTTTTTGTCACTTTAGTCGCATTTTAGTCACTTTGAGTCATGTTTTTGTCACTTTTAGTCGTGTTTTTGTCACTTTAGTCGCATTTTAGTCACTTTGAGTCGTGTTTTTGTCACTTTTAGTCCTGTTTTTGTCACTTTTAGTCCTGTTTTTGTCACTTTTAGTCCTGTTTTTGTCACTTTTAGTTGTGTTTTTGTCACTTTAGTCGCATTTTAGTCACTTTGAGTCACATTGTTGTCACTTTTATTCGCGTTTTTATCACTTTAGTCGTGTTTTTGTCACTTTTAGTCGTGTTTTAGTCACTTTAGTCGCATTTTAGTCACTTTGAGTCGTGTTTTTGTCACTTTTAGTGATGTTTTTGTCACTTTAGTCATGTTTTAGTCACTTTTAGTCACATTGTTGTCACTTTTAGTCGCGTTTTTGTCACTTTAGTCGTGTTTTTGTCACTTTTAGTCGCGTTTTAGTCACTTTTAGTGATGTTTTTGTCACTTTTAGTTGTGTTTAGTCATTTTTGGTCGTGTTTTTGCCACTTTTAGTCGTGTTTTAGTCACTTTTAGTGATGTTTTTGTCACTTTTAGTTGTGTTTAGTCATTTTTGGTCGTGTTTTTGCCACTTTTAGTCGTGTTTTAGTCACTTTTAGTGATGTTTTTGTCACTTTTAGTTGTGTTTAGTCATTTTTAGTCGTGTTTTAGTCACTTTTAGTCGTGTTTTTGTCACTTTAGTCGTGTTTTTGTCACTTTTAGTCGCGTTTTAGCCACTTATAGTGATGTTTTTGTCACTTTTAGTTGTGTTTAGTCATTTTTGGTCGTGTTTTTGCCACTTTTAGTCGTGTTGTAGTCACTTTGACTCCAGCTGCAGACGTCAAACTGGAGCAGAGCGTCTGGGTTCAAGAGATTTACTGTAAAAACGATAATAACGTCCAGCTCCTGAGATCAAAGTGCAGCAACAGCAAACCTCTGTGAAAGACGTGGAAACACGACTGAAGTTATGAGTTTGAGCCTTTTTTGAACAAATGTAGAGCAGACGGCTTTATATTTGTGTTTCTACTGTGTTTGAGTCAAAGTCATAAGTATTTAACAAAATACGACGAGTAAAGTGTCACAAACTGCACTGAAGAAATGTATTCAGTCACTGGCCACCGCTGGGTAGATTTGCAATTCAAATTCACATTTTACACACGATTTTGTCGCTTATAGTCGCGTCTTTGTCACTTTTAGTCGTGTTTGTGTCGTTTTTAGTCCATTTTTGTCGCTTTTAGTCGCGTCTTTGTAGTTTTTATTTGAGTTTTTTTCACGTTCAGTTGTGTTTGTCATATTTAAACGCCTCTGTCATTTTTACTCACATCTTTGTCGTTTTAATCGTGTTTTTGTTGTTTTTAGTCGTGTTTTTGTGCATTGAGTTGTGTGTGTTGTAAGTCGGTGCGTTTTTGTCGCATTTGATCACATTTGATCTCTTCTGTCTCTTGTTTCAGAACACGTTTGTGCAAATCCAAACTACAGTGTGAGCAGTTTTTATTCAAATCAAAGCAACACATTTTGTTGTTTTTGGAAGAAGTTATTGCACTTCAGACACTGCAGTCTTTGTGATTTGCTGATTCCATCCATTAAAATGTAGTTTTTGTGTGGATTTGGTTTAATTGTGCCGCTCTGGTCTTTAAGAGGGAAATAAAGTCATCAGAGGCTTCAGAGGCTAAACATCAGGAGAAAAAGTGTGTTTGAACAGACGGCTGCATTAAAGACACAAACAGACAAACATTTAACACACAGATTGTCTCAGGACCAGCTCCGGTTCTGTTTTTATCTCCAGACCTGCTGTGAACTCTGTAAGAGCCGCTTGAATCCATAAAACAAACGATCAACAGACGAGGAGGCAAGGCAAGGCAAGGCAAGTTTATTTGTATAGCACAATTCGTACACAGGGCAATTCAAAGTGCTTTACATAAACAGGAAAAGTTGCATTAAAATCACAAAACACAAAAAGACACACAGAATCATTTTAAAATCATTTTAAAATAAAGTGCTTTATAAGAGAAGAGTGCAGATAGATCTTTCAGTCGTATGCACGTCTAAACAGAACTGTTTTTAGCCTGGATTTAAACATTGTCAGAGTGGAGGCCTGTCTCACATCTTCAGGGAGACTGTTCCAGATTTTAGCTGCAAAAAACTGAAATGCTGATTCCCCATGTTTAGTCCTGACTCTAGGCACCAGCAGGAGGCCGGTCCCTGAGGTCCTCAGATTGCGAGATGGTTCATAAGGCACTAACATGTCAGAGATGTACTTTGGTGCTTGGCCGTGGAGAGACTTGAACACAAGCAGAGCTGCTTTAAAGTCAATTCTCTGAGCCACAGGAAGCCAGTGCAGAGACCTGAGCACAGGACTAATGTGATCGTACTTCCTGGTTCTTGTCAGGACCCGAGCAGCAGCATTCTGGATGTCCTGCAGCTGTTTTACAGCTCGTTTGGAGAGGCCAGTGAACAGGCCGTTGCAGTAGTCTAACCTACAGGAGACAAATGCATGGATAAGTCTGTCCAAGTCTGGTTTAGACACTATACCTTTAATTTTGGACATGTTTTTTAGGTGGTAAAAGGCTGTTGATGTTATTGATTTGATGTGGCTGTTAAAGTTCAGGTCTGAGTCCATTATTACCCCCAGATTTCTAACTTGATTTGTCGGTTTTAGAGCGAGAGACTGGAGGTGACTGCTGACACTTTCTCTCTGTTTCTGCGGCCCAAGGACGATGGAGCAGAGAAAGTGTTTGAGTGATTTCACAGCTGATGTTTTACTTTTGGAGCTTTTCTCAGAGTTTGAGACTTGAGTTTGTTTCTTATAACTTTATATAACTAAGTCCACAATGAGCACAAAAATGATACTAAACACTTTTATTCTGTCGCTTGTGTCGACCAAATCCTCACAGTTCTTCTCTGAAAGTATTTTTTTATGGGCACTCGAATTATTATTTTTTAAATGTGCTACTTTTACTTGAGTTATTTTTGTTCCACTTCTGTTTTTTGAACAATCAACACATTTCTATTGTTTAAATCAAATTATAGTTGTAGATCTTTTTGTTGTATTTATTGTATATTTATTTTTCTGGGTTTATAAGTGAATGCAGTGCTGCCCTTCACTGCCCCCTGCTGGGCGTCCTGTGCTCCACACGTTCAAACTGGTCACATGACTTTGATTCACTTTGACTTTTGTGATTCTTCTCTGATCGTCACGTGACTCACTTTGAGGAAACAAAGGACCAGCACAAATAAGAAAGAAAGTGAAGAAGTGCTTGAAATGATCTTATTTGACTTTGTCTTGAAATAAGAACAAACAAATATATCCAGTTTTATTTAAAAGAAGAAACACAAGCGTTTTCTAACTTCAAATTAGAAAATACCTTTGCAAATACAAACAACACTTCCCTGTTCTGTTCACAAATTGTATTTTAAGGAGGTCAAAGTGCACTCACATCAGATCATTCAGTCACTTTTAAATTTAAAATCTTATTTAAATGTTTATTTTCCACTGTGCTTTGCTTTAGTTTCCTTTCCTTTCTTGGTTTTCCTCGGCTCCGTTGGTGTTTCCTCTGGTCCTGAGCGTCACAGTTGGTTCTGACCTGGTCGTTTGCTGCTCTGCACTGATCACATCTCGACTGTAAACGAGGCTCATTTGCATCTGGTTTGTGTGAAAAGCCGCGCCTCGTTCTGTCTTTTGCATAAATGAATCTCCTCCTGGTTTGGATCAGATTTGCTGAAGTTTTATGTCGAACAAAATCAAACATTAAGCTCAGATCCACTTTGGCCGTTTATAAAGATCACCATCGACTCATCGTTCAACAAATGAGCTCAGTATTTATCGTGGAAACATTCTGTGAATTTGTGGAGAATATTTCTCTTTTTTGAGCCGTCGAGTGGAATAAGTGACTCAGACTGAACACTCCAGGGTTTAATGTGCCTTTTATCTGTTGCAGCTCGTGTTTTCTTTATGACGCGGTTCTTTTTTTTTTTTTTTTTTGCAATTAACTATTTTTATTCAGCTCTTTGTATCAAATCTTACATCTGTGCCATTTTTGATACCAGACACACAAATAACAGACAAATAACAGACAAACAAACAAACAAATAATACAGATTACAATTTAATAATTTAAACATTTTTTTGTAATCAATTTAAATTAAAATTACCATAAAAAATAAACAATTCAATTATAATAGCAAAAAACAACAACAACAAACAAACAAACATACAAGTATGAAAATAATAATGACACTAGACAAGACAACATAAAATAAAACAAGACAAAATAGGACAATACGAACCAATTCAACAAAGACCAGACGAGTGGACAAACCATGACGTGGTTCTTACAGAAGGATTGACTGGGATTATCCTGCTTTAAGGCTGATTATTATCGTTTCTTGTGACATTTTCTTTAGCAAAATATGAATTAAAGGCCCTGTGCCTGACTTTGATTTACTGTAGTTCACATAAATCCTCTTCACGTCGCACATTTGTTTGTGACGTTTAATCTGTGCATTTTATAAACTCACTGTGTTTGAATGAACTAGTGCAGACGAGTTTGTCAGGGTCACCTCTTTTCAGCCAATCAGGCGCATTGTACACTATGAATCATGGGTAAATAACGGCTGTGACTCTGTCGTGGAGCTGGTTCAAAAGTGCTCAAAGCTAAATGTAAAGAGAGTTAGAGGAACTTTATGGAAACAAGTGCATCAGACTCAGACAGTCGTGTGAGTGACAGGAGGGGGCGGGGCTGTGTGGGCGGGGCTAATGACTCAAGGTGCAGGCCCTTTTAATTAACGACATGATGTGTTTGTGTTAGGACCGCCCCGGTTTGGGCCAGACACGGTGAAGATTGAGTCATTTGTGGAAATTAGGGCCACAACAAGTTCATGGAATAATCATAACTTATCTATTTAAAGAAACAGTTGTCACCGAATGAAGTAACTGAAGGATCGTTAACGGCTCCAAACACAGAGCTTTTCTGACTCAAACACAGCAGGAGGCAAATGTGTAAACTTTGTGTTTTTGTCTTTTGTCTGTAACACTCTCCACCAGGACGTCCTCCAATGTGTTTTCACTTCAGCTTCATCTGAGTCGAATTCAATAAAAAAAAAAAAAAGATTTACAGGAATAATGTTCTAAACCAGTGGTTCCCAACCTTTTTTGTTTCGAGTACCCCCTAAGTTTTGTCTGACATTCTAGAGTACCCCTTAACTTGAGTTTCAGGCAAATAAATGGGTTTAAAAGTCACATATTGTCAATTATTACTATTAGATTTTGTTTTAATTATATTTATACTCCAAGATACTCCAAAAAGATGCTAAAATTACAACAAATAACACTTTAAAAAATCCAGATATGAGTAAATTTCATCGTCTTTTAAAATCTGAAACCATTCCAAGTACCCCCTAGTAATTGCTCAGGTACCCCTTGGGTCCCCGTACCCCTGGTTGGGAAACACAGTTCTAAACAACTAATCAGTAAATTGAAAGAGTAATGAGTAATCGATCTGTCCTGAGCCTAAAAGTGAGCAGCCAGATGTGTTTGCCTTGTTCGCACGTGCTCAGTGCGCTCAAACACACACGAAATCTAGATCATCTCAAACTCTGAGCAGGTTTAGTCCTGGTTTATTGATGGTTTATTGATGGTTTGTTGGTTGTATTTGTGGTTTTGTCTCTAAAACGATGTTCTGTCGTCTGCAGCTGACGAAGAGGACGGTGAACCCAAACTCGTTCGTGGAGCTGTCGGTGGATAAAGACGTGCAGAAAAGCAAGGTACGCCCCAGTGTTAGTTCAGTTGAATCCTGTTTAACGGTGCGTTTGGCTCTGTGCAGGTGGCGTACGCCTCCAAAGACCCCGTGTGGGAGCAGGGCTTCACCTTCTTTGTGCACAACGTCAACTCACAGCAGCTGCAGGTCCAGGTCAGACTCAGACTCATCCAAAACACACTGGAGTCACATTCAGCCTCATTCTCTCTGTTTTGGTGAATGTTTTTTATAAAACCCTGTCCTTTCGAGCATCAAACACACTTCCTGCTGAACTCCCTCCATCCGTGACGTTTGTTCAGATCAAATACGTCGTTTGTCTGAGAATCTGCTGCTGTTTTTAGTCCTTAATCGTTTCTGCCTCTGAACACATCAGTGCTACTGTTAGCCTGATTAGCATCCCACGCAGTCCTTTAGCTAATAACACAACGAATTGTGTAAGTGTTAGGCGCCATCTGCTGGCTGCATTCACACAGTGTCAGGGCAAACAGCAGAGAAACATGTTCAGTTACAAATAATACACTTTTTTATTTTTGATGTTAAACTTATGGTCCTCGCAGGTTTAAATAAGAATAGTCTGCATTTTTCATCAGAATCAGAAACGGTTTATTGCCGTTGTCAGTGATCAAAAATTCACAAACAGGAACTTGCTTCGGCGTAAGGTGCAACATAAAACAATGAATAAAATATAATAAAATATATAAAAGAGGCATAAGATTAAGAATAAAATAGACTAAGATAGATAGACTATTGTTATTATCCTTTAAACAATATACAATCTGTGAAGTTAGCGCTGAAAAGACGTCACTGTGTGGATTTACAGCAGCAGTTATTGAGTTCAGAGGCAGAAATGATCAGAACGAGTTTAGCCATGATTTAAGGACTAAAGACGGCAGAAGATTCTCAGATAAACGACGTCTGAGTCTGAAAATACATCCTGGATCCTGGAAGTTCAGCAGGACGTGTGTTTGACGCTCAGAGGGGAGGAGTTTCTTATAAACATTCATTAAAACAGAGAGAATGAAACTGAATGTAACTCCAGGTGTATATATATGTGTTGTGCGTATGTTTGTATGTATATATGTATATATATATGTATATGTATATGTATATGTATATGTATATGTATATGTATATGTATATATATATGTATATGTATATGTATATGTATGTATATATATATGTGTTGTGTGCGCTGCAGGTGAAGGAGCCGGAGAAGAAGACGTCTCTGGGCGTCCTGACTCTTCCTCTCAGTCGTCTGCTGAACATCTCAGACATGACTCTGGACCAGCGCTTCCTGCTGGACAGATCTGGACCCACGACTCAGATCAAGCTCAAGGCCACGCTGCGGGTCAGACTCATCTGAACGTTTGATTTACATTAAGTCTAATGTTTGTCTGGACTAAACAGAGTGTAAAACACACACGACAAGAGCTTCTACAACAAACAAGTGACAGCAATAAATCAAAATGTAAAAAAGAATAAACAAATGTTAATCAATAAAACACATTATTCATGAATATTCTCTCTCTGGAAGCCTCCAGTGCCAGATTTAAACATTTATTTGGTTAAAACGTGTTTAAAAAGTTTTGTCAAGTCAAACACTAAAATATTCATTAGTTGCAGCTCTGGCAGGTTTGAACAAAAAAGAAAGTTATATATACATTTAAAAAGACAATGTATAATGCAAAAGAGACTGTTTTATCTCTGATCCTCGTCACAAACTCAGCTGCAGTTGTTTAGCTTCGTTCACAGTTGTTTTATGCATCCTGTTTACGAGGTCCTCCTCTCTGCTCCTTCTCTCACACATTTGTGATCTGTTTTTACATCACATTCATTACATCTGTGTGCTCACATTAGCATGTCGGTGCTGGCTAGCTTTTCTTTGTTTTCCCATGGTAATTCCCTCTGCTGCCAGTAGATGGAGCGCTAACACAAATCCTGATGATACGTCTGACTGAGAGAAAGTCATGTGTGATTTTCAGGACATTATTAACATGATTTAAAATCTAAAACCTGAGACGCCAAAGGAACGAGAGACAGTTTAAAGACGAGAACTGAACAGATCAAGCACAATATAAAGAATTAAAACTCACAAAGTGACTTCAGCGGCGTCTGATTGTTCTGATTGTTCCTAAAGTACCACTTCTGTAATGTTTGTGTCTCATGTTTCTGCAGATTCTGAAAGAAGAGAAACCTGCTCCAAAGATCGACCCTCAGCTCAAACCCTCCTCAGTCTCGACCAATCACAGCACTCCTCCAGGC
Organism: Rhinogobius similis; assembly: GCA_019453435.1. Classification (NCBI taxonomy): domain Eukaryota; kingdom Metazoa; phylum Chordata; class Actinopteri; order Gobiiformes; family Gobiidae; genus Rhinogobius; species Rhinogobius similis. Next base: position 1,555,102 of record CM033633.1, read on the forward strand.
TCCGCCCCTGTGACTCAAAGCTCCACCCCTCTCGTCCGCAGCTCCGCCGTCTCGTCCCAGGCCCAGGCCCCGGTCCAGGGCCCGGTCCAGGTCCCAGAGTCCGGGCCCAAACCCTCGGCCCCGACCTCGGGCTCCGGCCTGGGCTCGCAGTCGCTGCAGTCGCCCTCGTCCTCCAGCATGAGGCGCTACGACTCCCAGAGCCTGCTGTCAGACAACTCCATCGCCTCGTCACGCTTCGACCTGACCGAGGGTGCCAACTACCCCGAGTGAGTGACCTCTGACCCTGTCATGCTAACCGGTAGCTTGACTACATGTGTATAATTTAAAACTGTGTTCTGTGTCAGTTTAGCTTTAGTTCATTTCAGTTAAACAGTTTTTGTCAAGAAAGTTTGATAAATAATAACAAAAAAAACATAAAATGTGGGACTTTTCACTTTCCATTTACAGCATGTCAGATGTAGTTTGTCCTGTACGTGTCGCCGTAGCAACAGACCAGCGTTTGTGCAGATTTAAATCACTGCCCTCTGACCCCTGCCCTCTGACCCCTGCCCTCTGACCCCTGACCCCTGCCCTCTGACCCCTGCCATCTGACCCCTGCCATCTGCCCTCTGACCCCTGCCCTCTGACCCCTGCCCTCTGACCCCTGCCCTCTGTCCCCTGCCCCCTGCCCTCTGACCCCTGCCCTCGGACCCCTGCCCTCTGACCCCTGCCCTCTGACCCCTGCCCTCTGACCCCTGCCCTCTGAGCCCCCTGCCCTCTGACCCTGCCCTCTGACCCCCTGCCCTCTGACCCCTGCCCTCTGACCCCTGCCCTCTGACCCCTGCCCTCTGAGCCCTGACCCCTGCCCTCTGACCCCTGCCCTCTGACCCCTGCCCTCTGACCCCTGCCCTCTGATCCCTGCCCTCTGATCCCTGCCCTCTGACCCCTGCCCTCTGAGCCCTGCCCTCTGACCCCTGCCCTCTGACCCCTGCCCTCTGACCCCTGCCCTCTGACCCCTGCCCTCTGACCCCTGCCCTCTGACCCCTGACCCCTGCCCTCTGACCCCTGCCCTCTGACCCCTGCCCTCTGACCCCTGCCCTCTGACCCCTGCCCTCTGACCCCTGCCCTCTGACCCCTGCCCTCTGCCCCCTGCCCTCTTCCCCCTGCCCTCTGACCTCTGCCCTCTGACCCCTGCCCTCTGACCCCTGCCCTCTGACCCCTGCCCTCTGACCCCTGCCCTCTGACCCCTGCCCTCTGACCCCTGCCCTCTGTCCCCTGCCCTCTGTCCCTGCCCTCCTGACCCCTGTCCCTGCCCTCTGACCCCTGCCCTCTGACCCCTGCCCTCTTACCCCTGCCCTCTGACCCCTGCCCTCTGACCCCTGCCCTCTGACCCCTGCCCTCTGACCCCTGCCCTCTGACCCCTGCCCTCTGACCCCTGCCCTCTGACCTCTGACCTCTGACCTGGTGTTTCAGGGCGGTGAGGAACCACGGCGGCTCGTTTGGAGAGATCCACCTGACGGTGAAATACGCCGCTCTGAGGAACAAGCTGCTGGTGCTGGTGGACGCCTGCAGGTCAGAGGTCACTCATGTTCACACCTGACCCTTCAAACCAAACCTGGACATACAATCTGGGGCTCATTGTGTTTTACCTTGACTTTATGATAAAACGAGCTGAAAAGTGTGAACGCAGCCTTTGAAATAAAAGACAGAAAATCACAATTTATTTATTGTGCAATCTGTCAAATAAAAGAACAACACACGTGAGCTGTTGAGGATTGAATAATATTATATTTTATTATCCATTATATTGTATTATAGATACAAAATAACGACAAATGTAAAACACATTTAGAGATGTGTGCTCCAGCCTTAGGTTTGGTGAGTGTGATGTTTCAGAGCGTCTGTGACACACGGGTTTGTCCAGAGGACTCGGCTCCTCTGCGTTTCATGAACGACTCGTCGATGGTGAATGAAGCGTGTGTTTCCACAGAGAGCTGTTCCCCTGCAGCGACAGCGGCACAGACTCCTACGTCCGACTGTATCTGCTGCCGGACCAAAGCTGGACTCACCGCAAGAGGACCCACGTGAAGAAGAGGACGCTCAACCCGGTCTTCAACGACAAGTGAGTCCTGCAACAGAAAACTCAGAAAAACATCATAAAACACCAAAAAAAAACACCAAAAACACAAAAAAACACCAAAAACCACCTCACATGACCCCACATGGCCTCTGGTCTAGTCCTGGTTTAGTCCTGGTTTAGTCCTGTTCAGTCCAGGTTTAGTCCTGGTTTAGTCCTGGTTTAGTCCTGGTTTAGACCTGGTTTAGACCTGGTTCAGTCCTGGTTTAGTCCCGGTTTAGTCCTGGTTTAGACCTGGTTCAGTCCTGGTTTAGTCTTGGTTTAGTCCTGGTTTAGTCCTGGTTTAGTCCTGGTTTAGACCTGGTTTAGACCTGGTTCAGTCCTGGTTTAGTCCCGGTTTAGTCCTGGTTTAGACCTGGTTTAGACCTGGTTCAGTCCTGGTTCAGTCCTGGTTCAGTCCTGGTTTAGTCCTGGTTTAGTCCTGGTTTAGACCTGGTTTAGTCCTGGTTTAGACCTGGTTTAGTCCTGGTTTAGACCTGGTTTAGTCCTGGTTTTGACCTGGTTTAGTCCTGGTTTAGTCCTGGTTCAGACCTGGTTCAGACCTGGTTTAGTCCTGGTTTAGTCCTGGTTTAGTCCTGGTTTAGTCCTGGTTTAGTCCTGGTTTAGTCCTGGTTCAGTCCTGGTTCAGTCCTGGTTTAGTCCTGGTTTAGTCCTGGTTTAGTCCTGGTTTAGTCCTGGTTTAGTCCTGGTTTAGTCCAGGTTCAGTCCAGGTTTAGTCCTGGTTTAGTCCTGGTTTAGTCCTGGTTTAGTCCTGGTTTAGACCTGGTTCAGTCCTGGTTTAGTCTTGGTTTAGTCCTGGTTTAGTCCTGGTTTAGTCCTGGTTTAGACCTGGTTTAGTCCTGGTTTAGTCCTGGTTTAGACCTGGTTTAGACCTGGTTTAGACCTGGTTTAGTCCTGGTTTAGACCTGGTTTAGTCCTGGTTTTGACCTGGTTTAGTCCTGGTTTAGTCCTGGTTTAGTCCTGGTTCAGACCTGGTTCAGTCCTGGTTTAGTCCTGGTTTAGTCCTGGTTTAGTCCTGGTTCAGTCCTGGTTCAGTCCTGGTTCAGTCCTGGTTCAGTCCTGGTTTAGTCCTGGTTTAGTCCTGGTTTAGCCCTGGTTTAGTCCTGGTTTAGTCCTGTTCAGTCCAGGTTTAGTCCTGGTTTAGTCCTGGTTTAGTCCTGGTTTAGTCCTGGTTTAGTCCTGGTTTAGTCCTGGTTTAGTCCTGGTTTAGTCCTGGTTTAGTCCTGGTTTAGACCTGGTTCAGTCCTGGTTCAGTCCTGGTTTAGTCCTGGTTTAGTCCTGGTTTAGACCTGGTTTAGTCCTGGTTTAGTCCTGGTTTAGTCCTGGTTTAGACCTGGTTCAGTCCTGGTTTAGTCCCGGTTTAGTCCCGGTTTAGACCCGGTTCAGTCCTGGTTCAGTCCTGGTTTAGTCCTTGTTTAGTCCTGGTTTAGTCCTGGTTTAGTCCTGGTTTAGACCTGGTTCAGTCCTGGTTTAGTCCTGGTTTAGTGCTGGTTTAGTCCTGGTTTAGACCTGGTTTAGTCCTGGTTTAGTCCTGGTTTAGTCCTGGTTTAGACCTGGTTCAGTCCTGGTTTAGTCCCGGTTTAGTCCCGGTTTAGACCCGGTTCAGTCCTGGTTCAGTCCTGGTTCAGTCCTGGTTCAGTCCTGTTTTAGTCCTGGTTTAGTCCTGGTTTAGTCCTGGTTTAGTCCTGGTTTAGACCTGGTTTAGTCCTGGTTTAGTCCTGGTTTAGCCCTGGTTTAGACCTGGTTTAGTCCTGGTTTAGTCCTGGTTTAGACCTGGTTTAGTCCTGGTTTAGTCCTGGTTTAGTCCTGGTTTAGTCCTGGTTTAGTCCTTTCCTCTTGTTTCAGGTTTGAGTTCGACGTCTCGTATGAAGAAGCCAAAACTCGGAAGCTGGACGTGGCGGTGAAGAATCACCGGATGTTCCACACTCGGGAGAGGAAGGACATCGGGATGGTCAGGCCCCGCCCCTTAGACTCTCACACTTTGCTCTGATTGGTCTGTTTTAATCCTCACTCTTTTAAACGCTCGTCACCAGGTGATGCTGGATCTGGCTCAGCTGGACATTTTGAACGGCGTCACAGACTGGTGAGTTTGTTTGTTTGTGTCTAATGTTTGTTATGTGTTTGTTTATTTACATGTTTGTTTACTTCTTTGTTTACTTGTTTATGTGTTTGTTTACATGTTTGTTGACTTGTTAGTTTACATGTTTGTTTGTTTACTTGTTTGTTTGCATTTTTACTTGTTTGTTTGCATTTTTACTTGTTTGTTTACATGATTACTTGTTTGTTCACGTTTGTTGCATGTTCACTTGTTAGTTTACATACTTGTTTACATGTTTGTTTGCATGTTTGTTTACTTGTTTGTGTAAATGTTTGTTGTTTGTTTGTGTACACGTTTGTTTACTTGTTTGTTTGTTTACTTGTTTGTTTGTTTACATGTTTGTTTACATGTCTGTTTACTTGTTTGTTTGTTTGTTTACTTGTTTGTGTACATGTTTGTTTGTTTACTTGTTTGTGTACATGTTTGTTTGTGTACATGTTTGTTTGTTTGTTTACTTGTTTGTGTACATGTTTGTTTGTTTACTTCTTTGTTTGTTTGTTTACTTGTTTGTTTGTTTACTTGTTTGTTTACATGTTTGTTTGTTTACATGTTTGTTTACATGTTTGTTTGTTTACTTGTTTGTTTGTTTACTTGTTTGTTTGTTTGTATACATGTTTGTTTGTTTACTTGTTTCTTTGTTTACATGTTTACATGTTTGTTTGTTTACATGTTTGTTTGTTTGTTTGTGTACATGTTTGTTTGTTTGTTTGTTTACATGTTTACTTGTTTGTTTGTTTACTTGTTTGTGTTGGCCCCTGCAGGTTTGAGCTGACTCTTCCGGGGCTGAAGAGGCCCTGAGGCTCTGGCTCCTCTTTGGTTGTTCTGCTCGTGTTCAACAAACGACAAACGCTGTAAACGTCTCAAACCAAACCCCGAGTGTGACCTTTGACCCAGACCCCGGGGTCAAAGGGCGTCTGACCCGATCAAACCTGTGGAAAAGTGGAAAAATATGTTGAAAATGAAAGTCCATCCGACAGGTTTGAACATTTGACCCGTTTGACAGTTTAGTGGAACGTTCATGATGTCACTTCCTGTTGAACACAATTCCACAACGGTTACCATAGCAACCAGAACGTAAACAAGGGCCCACTGTTACCATAGCAACCAGACCGTAAACAAGGGCCCACTGTTACCATAGCAACCAGACCGTAAACAAGGGCCCACTGTTACCATAGCAACCGGACTGTAAACAAAGGCCCACTGTTACCATAGCAACCGGACCGTAAACAAAGGCCCACTGTTACCAAAGCAACCAGACCGTAAACAAGGGCACAAAGTTGTGTAAATGATGCATGACCTTTGACCCACAGTGTGATGTCATCAGGTGTTTACTTCCTGTCATTTTCAACAGATTTTTAAACTTTTCTCCACAAACAGCTCCTGATTGGTGTAAAACTATCATTTATATTCACAAGAAGCATTAAAACACTGTAAAAAGTCCAAATTAGAAAATGATAAAAGCCTGTCAGGCGAACTTTAAATGTGTCACGGCTCATTCTAACCACAAACATTTATTACATTGTGGAATAAATCGAGGTTTGTTGGACAAAGTGGAACAGAAACGTCTTTGACAAATGTGGAGCCCTGGACGTGACAAACACGACGCTGGACGTACTCAGACCAGAGGGGGATCTGTGTGTTTTTACTGTTTTAAAGTTGCACTAACTCTAAAAGTCTATTTTATTTGGAAAAGGATGTTACAAAGTCCATGTTTGCTGCTGTTTAGTTGTGGATGTGTCTTTCGTGCATTTTGTTGTAAAAGACAAATATTTTAGCTTTGCTTTATTTGTATTTTTATTATGTCTTTACTGACTTTAAATGTAAACTCTAATAAATAAACCAGTTTAATGATTGAAGATGCTCCTCCTGTACGTTTGATTCTCTTTTCATTCAATAGTCTTTAATTATCAATATTCACATTTTATTTAGGATCAGACAAAATAGTGTGGGCCACGTAAAACATTTATGATCTATTTTTGTATTTTAGTCCTGGTTTAGTCCAGGTTTAGTCCAGGTTTAGTCCTGGTTTAGCCCTGGTTTAGTCCTGGTTCAGTCCTGGTTCAGTCCTGGTTTAGACCTGGTTCAGTCCTGGTTCAGTCCTGGTTTAGTCCTGGTTTAGACCTGGTTTAGTCTTGGTTTAGACCTGGTTTAGACCTGGTTTAGTCCTGGTTTAGTCTTGGTTTAGACCTGGTTTAGTCCCGGTTTAGTCCCGGTTTAGTCCCGGTTGTAGTCCCGGTTTTAGTCCCGGTTTTAGTCCCGGTTTAGACCTGGTTTAGACCTGGTTTAGTCCAGGTTTAGTCCTGGTTTAGACCTGGTTTAATCCTGGTTTAGTCCAGGTTTAGACCTAGTTTAGACCTGGTTTAGTCTTGGTTTAGACCTGGTTTAGTCCTGGTTTAGTTCTGGTTTAGTCCTGGTTTAGTTCTGGTTTAGTCCTGGTTTAGTCCTGGTTTAGACCAGGTTTAGACCTAGTTTAGTCCTGGTTTAGACCTGGTTTAGACCTGGTTTAGTCCTGGTTTAGACCTGGTTTAGTCCTGGTTTAGTCCAGGTTTAGTCCTGGTTTAGTCCTGGTTTAGACCTGGTTTAGTCCTGGTTTAGTCCTGGTTTAGTCCTGGTTTAGACCTGGTTTAGTCCTGGTTTAGACCAGGTTTAGTCCTGGTTTAGACCTAGTTTAGTTCTGGTTTAGTCCTGGTTTAGACCTGGTTTAGTCCTGGTTCAGTCCTGGTTTAGACCTGGTTTAGTCCTGGTTCAGTCCTGGTTCAGTCCTGGTTTAGACCTGGTTTAGTCCTGGTTTAGTCCTGGTTTAGACCAGGTTTAGTCCTGGTTTAGACCTGGTTTAGTTCTGGTTTAGTCCTGGTTTAGTCCTGGTTTAGTCCTGGTTTAGACCTGGTTTAGTCCTGGTTCAGTCGTGGTTCAGTCCTGGTTCAGTCCTGGTTTAGACCTGGTTTAGACCTGGTTTAGGTCTGGTTTAGTACTGGTTTAGTCCTGGTTTAGTCCATATTTAGTCCATATTTAGACCTGGTTTAGTCCTGGTTTAGTCCTGGTTTAGTCCTGGTTTAGTCCTGGTTTAGTCTTGGTTTAGTCCTTGTTTAGTCCAGGTTTAGTTCTGGTTTAGTCCTGGTTTAGACCTGGTTTAGACCTGGTTTAGTCCTGGTTTAGTCCTGGTTTAGTCCTGGTTTAGTTCTATATAAACCTACGGCGGCGGAGATCAAAAGGAGCTGACTTCCTTAGCAACGGCCCTAGTAACGGCCCTAGCAACGGCCCCACGTCCCGCGCGACACAAACTCAGGAAAAACTCCAGCAAACCGCGACTAAAGCCCTTCACGGCGCTTTGACCTTTCACCTCGCGGACCATGGACGGCGCGGAGGTAAAACACGCGGCTTCAGCGCTTTTTACCGCATTTTGAGACAGTTTTTCCCGTAAATTTTGAGCTAAAACACGAAGCTAACGTTAAATTATGAAGTTAACGGCCGCGCATTAATGACAACTGACGCTGAAACTCGTAATTAACCTGTTTTACACTTTGTGTATTTGATCATTTATCTGTTAGAGTTCTAAGAATAATTATATTTCTAAAATCCTCGTCATTTTGTGGTATTTTTGGTCTTTTCCAGAGGCAAAAACAAGTCCAGAAGAGACTAAAGGTCAACGACAGTCCGACCTTCCCCTTATATCTGTCTTTACAGGTAACTTTAGATTATTTATTTTAATATAAAGACTAATGACGATGAATGGAAAGAGTTTAATTCCAGAATGGAGGCGACCGGAGGAAGTAGAACGTTTTCAACATTTATTAAAGTCTATATTTCAGGTTGTCATATTTTTCTAATAATGCCTCGGTTTGTCGGGAGGGCACCTGAGTTAAGTAAGTATTGGCAAAGTTTTGCATTAGTGGAGTTGCAGTTTGTGAAGAAATTTTGACAAATAAAAGTGTAAAATGACAGGAAGTGGAGCCGAATCCCCCTGTGATGTCATCAAAAAGCGACGTACTTCATAAAGACTTAATATTAATGCTTTTAAGTCTTTATGACAAAAATGAGCTGCGGGTTAGAATTTCTGTGGTAGAAATGTCAGTTAGAAACATAGACCGTATAAAAATAGCAGTTATAGCGGCTAAAGTGGAGCTAGCAGTTATAGCGGCTAAAGTGGAGCTAGCAGTTATAGCGGTTAAAGTGGAGCTAGCAGTTATAGCAGTTAAAGTGGAGGTAGCAGTTATAGCGGCTAAAGTGGAGCTAGCAGTTATAGCGGCTAACGTGGAACTAGCAGTTATAGCGGTTAAAGTGGAGGTAGCAGTTATAGCGGCTAAAATGGAGGTAGCAGTTATAGCGGCTAAAGTGGAGCTAGCAGTTATAGCGGTTAAAGTGGAGGTAGCAGTTATAGTTGCTAAAGTGGAGCTAGCAGTTATAGCAGTTAAAGTGGAGGTAGCAGTTATAGCGGCTAAAGTGGAGCTAGCAGTTATAGCGGTTAAAGTGGAGCTAGCAGTTATAGCGGTTAAAGTGGAGCTAGCAGTTATAGCGGTTAAAGTGAAGCTAGCAGTTATAGCGGCTAAAGTGGAGCTAGCAGTTATAGCGGCTAAAGTGGAGCTAGCAGTTATAGCGGCTAAAGTGGAGCTAGCAGTTATAGTGGCTAAAATGGAGGTAGCAGTTATAGCGGCTAAAGTGGAGCTAGCAGTTATAGTGGCTAAAATGGAGGTAGCAGTTATAGCGGCTAAAGTGGAGCTAGCAGTTATAGTGGCTAAAGTGGAGCTAGCAGTTATAGTGGCTAAAGTGGAGCTAGCAGTTATAGCGGCTAAAGTGGAGCTAGCAGTTATAGTGGCTAAAGTGGAGCGAGCAGTTAGAGCGGCTAAAGTGGAGCTAGCAGTTATAGTGGCTAAAATGGAGCTAGCAGTTATAGCGGCTAAAGCGGAGCTAGCAGTTATAGCGGCTAAAGCGGAGCTAGCAGTTATAGCGGCTAAAGTGGAGCTAGCAGTTATAGTGGCTAAAGTGGAGCTAGCAGTTATAGAGGCTAAAATGGAGCTAGCAGTTATAGAGGCTAAAGTGAAGCTAGCAGTTATAGCGGCTAAAGTGGAGCTAGCAGTTATAGTGGCTAAAGTGGAGCTAGCAGTTATAGTGGCTAAAGTGGAGCTAGCAGTGTTATTTATATATTTATATGGCAGTTATTGGTCAGTTCTTATTGTATTAAGTTGATTTTGAACATGACTTTAATCAAACCCAGATCCTGTGGAGCGTCAGACATTTTAGTTCCAGATGTGAGTTTGACAGAAGCCGTTTCAGAGAAAAGACCCCACAAACAAACAAAAGTATAATTTGTGTGTAATATATCTGTAAATAAAAGTAAAAATGATTGTGGGCTCAGCGTTTCTGTGACGAAACCTGAAGTGTGAGTCACAATGTGCTTTAATGTTCAAATAAATGCAGTAAAATCCAGTGTTAAATGTGTTTAAATCAGACCCCCTTATATAATGTTTTTGTTTCAGAGTAAACGTCCGTGGCACGACATGAAGCCGCCGTTTTCTCCTCCTTTTGGCCGCAGACCTCAGAGTGAGTTTGTAAAATCTGGTGTGGATTAGAGACTGGACTGAAGACGACTCATGTGTTTGTCTGATTCTAGGAAAGAGTTCGACCAAAAGCCACTTGGAAGAATCCAGACGGAAGCTTCTGCAGAAAAGTCTGAACAAACGCAGAACCTTCAGGTCAGAGTCACTTTGGAAAACAGAGTGTTTGAGGAAACCTTGGATTAAAACGATTTAGACTGAGATCAGTTAACGACAGTCGACTATGAAACATGAGCTCTTATTTCAGACACACTTGGCATTAATCAAAATGTCAAAAAGAGTAAACCATTTCACACTCAGAGCACTTTATTCATAAATATTCTCTCTGTAGACGCACTTCATTTGGTTAAAAATGTATTTAATAGAAAAACATTATGCATTTTCATATTGTCTTTGGCCTTTGAACCTGCTCGAGTGCAGAAATCTCAAAAAACATCTATAAAAAAACTAAATGAACATCTGTATCTGAGGTTTGGCGCCATCTACTGGCTACGTAGCACTTAAAGGGCCTATGACAGGTTTAAAGGGCCAATGACAGATTGGACACTCATTTGACAAAAATGCAATTAAGATAAATATATTTCAAGTTTTGCTAAAATTCTTTACAAATGTTATCCCGGTTTAGCAGTTTTATACGTTTTAATTTCACTTCCTGGTTGTAAATAATGACATCACACTAGGAAATCACCATAGCAACCACACTGTAAACTGGGCTAAAACTCATCTAATGTCATCAGTTCTTTTACCTGACAAATAAAAATGTATTTTAACTTATTTATTTAGTTGATTTAATGTATAAAGGGTCAAAAAAGTAGTTTATTTTGTGTAAATCGTGTATAAAGTTTGTCTCACAGTGTGATGTCATCAGTTTGTTTACTTCCTGTAATTTTGAACATACTTTTCAACTTTTCTCCACAAACAGTGACTTGATTGGAGTAAAACTATTATATATATTTACAACAAGTATTAATGCACTGAATAAAGTCAAAATTAGAAAATCATAAAAACCTGTCATACGCACTTTAAAGGGCCTATGACAGGTTTAAAGGGCCTATGACAGGTTTAAAGGGCCTATGACAGGTTTAAAGGGCCTATGACAGGTTTAAAGGGCCTATGACAGGTCGGACACTCATTTGACAAAAATGCAGTTAAGATAAATATGTTTCAAATTGTGTTCAAAAACTTCACACATTTCATTGTGGTTCAACATTTTTTTTAGGTTTTTTGTCTTACTTCCTGGTTGTAAATGATGACATCACACTAGGAAATTACCATAGCAACCATCCTGTGCAGTGGGCCAAAACTCCTCAGACATCACAGATTTGTTTATTTTACAAAAATACAATTTATTTTGTTGAATTAATGTATAAAGCTTAAAAAAAAGTAATTTATTTTGTGTAAATTTTCCGTAACCTTTGTCTCCACAGTGTGATGTCATCAGTTTGTTTACTTCCTGTTATTTTGAACAGATTTTTCAACTTTTCTCCACAAACAGCTGCTTGATTGGCGTAAAACTATAATTTATATTTACAACAGGTGTTAATGCACAGAATAAAATCAAAATGAGAAAATCATGAAAACCTGCCGTACGCCCTTTAAACAGTCCGTTACTGGGTGAAGACATGCAGTCGGCGCTGCAGTTGTGGTGATCGTGTTCAGACGCTCGGAGGGAGAGGATGTACAAACCAGGGTTCATCAAAACAGCACGAATGAAGCTAAATGTAACTCCAGGTGTGTTGTTTACGACGGATCAATGTTAGAACAGGATTAAAAGAGAGAAAACGTCAAATGTGCAGGATATGTGTCCTTTAAAAAGTCTCAGTGTACAACAGAACAACGGCTGAGTCAATCCTTCACTCGAGCAGCTTAAAGGGCCTATGACAGGTTTTCATGATATTCTAATTTTGACTTTATTTGGTGTATTAATACCAGTTGTACAAATACATTTTAGTTTTACACCAATCAAGCAGCCATTTGTGGAGAAAAGTTGATAAATATGTTGAAAATAACAGGAAGTAAACAGACTGATGACATCACACTGTGAGACAAAGGTTACGCATAATTTACACAAAAGAAACAACTTTTTTTGATCCTTTAAATATTGATTCAACAAAATAAAGGGTTTCACATCTATTTTTATTTGTAAAATAAAAATATCTTTAACATTAAATGACTTTTGGCCCCGTGTATAGGATGGTTGCTATGGTAATTTCCTAGTGTGACGTCATCATTTACAACCAGGAAGTAAAACGAAAAAAAAAAAACAAAAAAATTGCTAAACCGCGATAAAATTTGTAAAGTACTTTGACAAATTTGAAATATATTTATCTTAACTGCATTTTTGTTAAATGAGTCGTCCAACCTGTCATAGGCCCTTTAAACCTGTCATAGGCCCTTTAAACCTGTCATAGGCCCTTTAAATAAAGTTAATGTGAGTGGATTGTAAGCACTTGTACGTTTGATTTGATCCACAGGTCGTCCGAGGAGCGCGCCGACCACATGGTAAGACGCAGCACAGATTTAAAGGTCCCATATCCTGCTAAAGTGACTCTTCAGAGGTTCTAACCTTCGTCCAGGGCTCTCTGGGCCTCGTATGTTGTGTCCAAAGTGGTTTTTTGATTGATTCCCTCATGTTTTCACTAGAGAACTGTCTTTTCCGTCCCCCTCGGCTGAGCAGCAGACGGGGGCTCCTCACTAAGATGACGCGGTGTTTAAGCCACGCCTCCAGGAAGAATAAAAACAGCTAATGCTAATGCTACACAGTAATTACACGATGGATACGACAGATAGAAGAGTTAGCTTGTTATTTACCAAACGGCACGTCCGTGGTTGAGGCCCTGGAGCACGTCAAACTCCAGGTCAGATCCAGGACGTAGGACTCAGCACGACGCACCGTCAGGACCAGAAAAGGTTTATTCAGTGTTTGTGTATCGCTGTTTACCGGAGCACACGGCGCATGCACCATCTCCACTACAGGGGAGGCACGGGTTGGGCGGGGGAGGCCGCCTGCTCTCTGTTCGGGGGGGTCAGATCTCAGAGTGAGGAGGGGGGCCAGTCCAAGAAATGGGTGTTTGTTGTAAACTGTTATGTTATGGATATTACACAAAGCCCTGAGGACAGACTGTGTGAAGGGAAAGAGCAGGATATGGACCTTTAAGTCGCCCCGGATGCCCCGGATGTGCGCTGACTCGCTCTCTCTGTCAGTTCTTGCTGGGGCTGAACCTGGAGAAAGCAGCAGAGATGGAGGAGGACGTGATGCAGAACCTGCTGAGCCTGGTCCCCAGACACTTACAGGAACTGGACCAGAGTTTGGACCTGCTCAAGGCCGAGGTCCGAGAAGAGTACAGCGTCAGCCTCTTCAGAGCCAGCGGTGAGAGCCACACTGTCCGGTTCAGTTTGTTCACCTGAAGAACAGAGACAGGAGCAGGAAACGAAGGATCTGCTTAAGTTAAAGACAAAAAAGTAGTTTAAGAGTAAAAAGTATGTCACACAGAACTGTTAAAGTGTTAATTATGGTGGTTTTGATGAAGATTTGAGCTGATCTTTGGTCAAAAAGGTCAAAAGAATCAATGTTTACATTTATCTAGTGAATTTATTTGTGTTTTTGTTCAAAGCTGGGGTTGAACTCTAAACCTGAATGCCTTTCTACCTTTAAATTCTTTCTACTTTTCAGTCCAAATAGAACATGTTTTATAAAGTTTAGATATTGAGCTCAAAAGCAGTGAATCCAAAATGTGACAAGGGTCAAACCCCCAGATGCCCTGTCACTGTTGTGCCTTTTCTGTCTCCAGTGAAATTTGCCGTTGGAGATTTACAGGAGCGTGGAGCCCCGGACGCCCAGATGCCCTCCCACAGACAGGAGTGAGTGAGCGCAGCACGCTGTGGTCTGGGGGGTGTGGTCCTGTGGTCTGGGGGCGTGGTCCTGTGGTCTGGGGGCGTGGTCCTGTGGTCCTGTGGTCCTGTGGTCTGGGGGGTGTGGTCCTGTGGTCTGGGGGGTGTGGTCCTGTGGTCTGGGGGGTGTGGTCCTGTGGTCTGGGGGGTGTGGTCCTGTGGTCTGGGGGGTGTGGTCCTGTGGTCTGGGGGTGTGGTCCTGTGGTCTGGGGGGTGTGGTCCTGTGGTCTGGGGGTGTGGTCCTGTGGACCTGGGGGTGTGGTCCTGTGGTCTGGGGGGTGTGGTCCTGTGGTCTGGGGGGTGTGGTCCTGTGGTCTGGGGGTGTGGTCTGGGGGTGTGGTCCTGTGGTCTGGGGGTGTGGTCCTGTGGTCTGGGGGTGTGGTCCTGTGGTCTGGTGGTGTGGTCCTGTGGTCTGGGGGGTGTGGTCCTGTGGTCTGGGGGTGTGGTTTGGGGTGTGGTCCTGTGGTCTGGGGTGTGGTCCTGTGGTCTGGGGTGTGGTCCTGTGGTCTGGGGGGCGTGGTCCTGTGGTCTGGGGGGTGTGGTCCTGTGGTCTGGGGGGTGTGGTCCTGTGGTCCTGTGGTCTGGGGGGCGTGGTCCTGTGGTCTGGGGGGTGTGGTCCTGTGGTCTGGGGGGTGTGGTCCTGTGGTCTGGGGGGTGTGGTCCTGTGGTCTGGGGGGTGTGGTCTGGGGGGTGTGGTCCTGTGGTCTGGGGGCGTGGTCCTGGGGGGTGTGGTCCTGTGGTCTGGGGGGTGTGATCCTGGGGGTGTGGTCCTGTGGTCCTGGGGGGTGTGGTCCTGTGGTCTGGGGGGTGTGATCCTGGGGGTGTGGTCCTTTGGTCCTGGGGGGTGTGGTCCTGTGGTCTGGGGGCGTGGTCCTGGGGGCATGGTCCTGTTGTCTGGGGGCGTGGCCCTGGGGGGCGTGGTCCTGGGGTGTGTGGTCTGGGGGCGTGGTCTGGGGGCGTGGTCTGACTCTGTGATCGCTGCAGGCCGGACGTCCCGAGGCACAAGACCTTCCTCCACCACCGGAGCAGCCTCCAGGAGGCGCTGCACCGCCTCAGTGTCCCCCTGATGGAGGCCACGGCGCTGTGGGACGAGCACATCACGTGAGGCACCCACACTCACAGCACTGAGGCTCCACCCACACTCACAGCACTGAGGCTCCACCCACACTCACAGCACTGAGGCTCCACCCACACTCACAGCACTGAGGCTCCTGCACCCACACTCACAGCACTGAGGCTCCACCCACACTCACAGCACTGAGGCTCCACCCACACTCACAGCACTGAGGCTCCACCCACACTCACAGCACTGAGGCTCCTGCACCCACACTCACAGCACTGAGGCTCCACCCACACTCACAGCACTGAGGCTCCACCCACACTCACAGCACTGAGGCTCCACCCACACTCACAGCACTGAGGCTCCACCCACACTCACAGCACTGAGGCTCCACCCACACTCACAGCACTGAGGCTCCACCCACACTCACAGCACTGAGGCTCTCTGCACCCACACTCACAGCACTGAGGCTCCTGCACCCACACTCACAGCACTGAGGCTCCTGCACCCACACTCACAGCACTGAGGCTCCTGCACCCACACTCACAGCACTGAGGCTCCACCCACCCCAGCACTGAGGCTCCACCCACACTCACAGCACTGAGGCTCCTGCACCCACACTCACAGCACTGAGGCTCCACCCACACTCACAGCACTGAGGCTCCTGCACCCACACTCACAGCACTGAGGCTCCTGCACCCACACTCACAGCACTGAGGCTCCACCCACACTCACAGCACTGAGGCTCCTGCACCCACACTCACAGCACTGAGGCTCCACCCACACTCACAGCACTGAGGCTTTCTGCACCCACACTCACAGCACTGAGGCTCCACCCACACTCACAGCACTGAGGCTCCTGCACCCACACTCACAGCACTGAGGCTCCACCCACACTCACAGCACTGAGGCTCCACCCACACTCACAGCACTGAGGCTCCTGCACCCACACTCACAGCACTGAGGCTCCTGCACCCACACTCACAGCACTGAGGCTCCTGAACCCACACTCACAGCACTGAGGCTCCTGAACCCACACTCACAGCACTGAGGCTCCTGCACCCACACTCACAGCACTGAGGCTCCACCCACACTCACAGCACTGAGGCTCCACCCACACTCACAGCACTGAGGCTCCTGCACCCACACTCACAGCACTGAGGCTCCTGCACCCACACTCACAGCACTGAGGCTCCACCCACACTCACAGCACTGAGGCTCCACCCACACTCACAGCACTGAGGCTCCTGCACCCACACTCACAGCACTGAGGCTCGCTCTGCACTCACACTCACAGCACTGAGGCTCCTGCACCCACACTCACAGCACTGAGGCTCCACCCACACTCACAGCACTGAGGCTCCACCCACACTCACAGCACTGAGGCTCCACCCACACTCACAGCACTGAGGCTCCTGCACTCACACTCACAGCACTGAGGCTCCTGCACCCACACTCACAGCACTGAGGCTCGCTCTGCACTCACACTCACAGCACTGAGGCTCCTGCACTCACACTCACAGCACTGAGGCTCCTGCACCCACACTCACAGCACTGAGGCTCCTGCACCCACACTCACAGCACTGAGGCTCGCCCTGCACTCACACTCACAGCACTGAGGCTCGCCCTGCACTCACACTCACAGCACTGAGGCTCGCCCTGCACTCACACTCACAGCACTGAGGCTCGCCCTGCACTCACACTCACAGCACTGAGGCTCTCTGCACCCACACTCACAGCACTGAGGCTCGCACCCACACTCACAGCACTGAGGCTCCTGCACCCACACTCACAGCACTGGGGCTCGCTCTGCACTCACACTCACATCTACACTGAGAAATACTTTTACTTTTTACTCTTAAAGTCTCTCTGACAGGTTCAACGACACATTTCACTAAAACGTAGTGAACATGATAATATTTAAGATTTTATTAAATATTTTACCCATTTATCCTCAGTTTGACAGTTTTTCCTAATGTTTATGATGTCACTTCCTGTTGGACATGAACACAAATATGACAGAGTTAGAGGTAATTCTACAGCTGTTACCATAGCAACCATTTTCAAAACAAAAGCCCAAACCCACATAAATGACACAATAGTTATGATTTGACAAATAATAAAACACAATAACCACTTTATTTTGTTGAATGACACTTTAAAGTATCACAGAGTTGTGTCAGTTGTTTTTGTATTTTTCGTGGCTCGTCACTTTTTGATGACATCACAGAGGGATTACGCTTCAGAATCAATCACTTCCTGTAATTTTAAACTTTTATTTTCCTAAATTTCTTTACAAACTGCATCTTCGAAGATGCAAAACTATAGTAAATATATACCACAGATGCCCTCCCATCAAACGGAGTCATAATTAGAACATTTTGAGAACGTCATATGGACTTTAAAGTACATTTTCAAACAGGTTCAACACGTTTACTTAAGTAGATACTTTTACTTGAATCATTTTTGGCACACTTATCTGTGCTCCTCCTCCTGCTGCTCCTCCTGCTGCTGCTGCTGCTGGTGCTTTTACTTTTTTTTTTTTACTTCTATTTTACTTCCTGGTTATAAAGTATGACATCACACTAGGAAATTACCATAGCAACTATGCGGTGTACTGGCCAAAACTCATCTAATGTCACAGATTTTGTTCATTTGACAAAGAGAAACACACGTGAACACCTTTATTTTGTTGAATCAAAGTTTAAAATCTCAAAATGGTATCTTATTTTGTGTAAATTATGCATGACCTTTGTCTCCCTAGTGTGATGTCATCACTGGAGAAGGTCTTTTAGTGGATACATTATTTTTATTTATAATTTTTTCTCTTCTTGTTCTTGTCATGTTTAAGTTGAGACTCGGGTAACTACAGGCAAAGCTATTTTTTTTCCCATTTTTTATTTTTGGTTCACTTTTCTCTCTCGTCTGGACTTTCACTTCAAACACAGCTCTGTCCAATCTGCTCCTGATGTTTGATTCTTCATTGAATCCACTTCATCCATAGATTTCTCTGACATTGTTTTCTTCAAATGCATTTTTAAAGATCATTAAAGTCGATCCACACAAACTGTACAATCTGGACTCAACACATTTAGACCAAACAAGGATTTAAGATCGGATTCTGAAACTCATTTATTTAAAAAATGAGGCCAAAGTTGAATTTTTAGGGCAAATTTCAGTCAGATCTAGTTTACTCAAAAACTAAATAATAAATCCAAAATCCCCTCTGTACATTTTTATAACTAATATGTGACAAAATGAACCAAGAAATTTAAACCTGGTTCTGTCCATTTTTCAGATTTAAATGTCACAAATGTGTGGATTTTTGGACGTTTTTACATAAAATGCCTTATTTCTACATGAAAACATGACGTGATGAAAAACGTGTAATACATTTTGTTCTTATATTTATGTGCGTAAACTACAGGAGACGATTAACATTGATATCTTTAAATTTAAGATTTTTTTCCTGTTTCACCTGCAGCGTCTCACATTAAATGAATGTCTTTACGTCCATTACAAGAAATGTATTTGATTGATTGATTGCTCCAAATAAAGAAATCATCGTCATAATTATTCATTGTTTAGTAAAAAAGCATAAACATTTTTATAGTAAATAAAGACATTCTAATGGCAACTTTTCTAACAAACCCGAAGGAGTTTGACCGTTCATCACTGACTTTTTGGTTTTCCTTTGGATCTTCTGCACCTCAGAGTGAACCGAACCGACATGACATCCAGAGCTGTTCTGACTCCTGAAGGCGGCTGACGTTTGACTCATCATGACTCTGTTTCAGGCTGAAGTCTCAGCGCCTGGTGGCCGTCAGTGAGTTCCACAGCAGGAAAGAGTCCATGGAGCTCCAGGAGTTCAAACAGATCATCGGACAACACACGGAGCAGTTCACCGCGTTCCTGCTCAAAACGTCAGTCTGACTCCTGTAAACACTCTGCTCTCCTTTAACTCTGTTCTAACAATGTTCTTCATCAAAAACACACTGGAGTCACATTCAGCTTCATTCACACTGTTTTGATGAACGTTCATTAGACAATCCTCTCCCTCCGAGCGTCAAACACACTTCCTGCTGAACTTCCTGGATTGTTGGACGTGTTTTCAAACTTCATACATTATTTATCTGAGAATCTTCTGCTGTTTTTAGTCCTTAAAGGGCCTATGACAGGTTGAAATAGACATTTAGCTCAAATGCAGTAAAGATACATATAATCAAATTTCTACTAAAATCTTTACAAATTTTACTCCAGTTTAGCTATTTTTTATGTTTTAAGTTTTATTTCCTGGTTGTAAAGTATGACATCACACTAGGAAATTACCATAGCAACCACACTGTACATTGGTCAAAATTCATCTAATGTCACAGATTTTGTTCATTTGACAAAGAGAAACACATGTGACACCTTTATTTTGTTGAATTAATGTTTAAAGGGTCAAAAAAGTAGTTTATTTGGTGTAAATCATGTATAAAGTTTGTCTCCCCAGTGTGACGTCATCAGTTTATTTACTTCCTGTAATTGTCAACAGATTTTTCAACTTTTCTCCACAAATAGTGACCTGATTGGTGTAAAACTACAATTTATATTTATAAGCGGTATTAATACACTGAAGAAAGTCAAAATTAGAAAATCATAAAAACCCGTCATACGCACTTTAAAGGAAAAATATTAAAATCTGCTCTTCAGTGTCTCTGCCGTGTTATCAGTCACTATGAAACGACACTTACTGAGTGCATCCAACAGGTGGCGCCAGTGCTATATGCAATCTGAAAAGACGTCACTGTGTGGATTTGCTGCAGCAGTTATCGAGTTTAGAAGCAGAAATGCTCAGGACGAGTTTAGCCAGGATTTAAACGACACATGGGGTGCACACAATCTCTCTGGGTGGAGTCTGCAGGTCCTCCTCGTGTTACCGTGGGTTCTCTCCTGGTTCTCTGGCTCCTCCCACCGTCCAAACACATGACTGTGTAGGTTAATTGGAAACACTAAATTGCCCGTAGTGTGTGAATGTGAGAGTGAATGGTTGTCTGTCCTTGTCTCTGTCTCTGTGTTTGCTGTGATGAGTGGCCACTGTCCAGGGTGTACCCCGCCTAAGGCCCAAAGTCACTGGGATAGGCTCCAGTCACCCACGACCCCTAACGGGAATAAGCGGGAGAAAATGAATGAATAAACGACACCTATTCTGTGTCGTGCAGAGTATTCTTCCTTTAAGACACCGTGTTACGCTCCCAGCGGAGGTCTCGCCTGACAGTCGTCTCTTTGTCAAACGCAGGTGGCTGCCGGAGGTGCAGTCCATCTTCAACAGAGGAACCAAGAAGAAGCAGGTGCCCAACAACAAATCGCCCAGGTTCAGGTCCTTCTTCAACTGTGCGGCGGCGCTCATGACCCGACAACTGCAGGAGCTGCTGCTGATGTCCATGACAGACTACACTCAGATGATCACTCAGCTCCCAGTACGGCCCTGGAACAGCAGTAACACAGCTCACATACAAGTGACTCCATTATAGAATTAAAGAGACCCTTTAAAATGTGTAAACAAAAACATCCTAAATTCAGAATGGAAGCAAAAGTGTATAATGTGATTTCACTGAGAAACTGGAAAAATATGACAAATGTAGATGATTTTGTCAAAGTAAAAGCCTCAGACACATGTGAGTGACACCAGAGGCTCAAACACATTTATTATTGTGTTTTACATCATGTTTGAGCAAATTATCATCAACTCTTTGTGTTTTTGATGAAGAACAATCCAGATTTAAGGGTTTTACTGGAAAATGCTCACAGAAATGTTGAGCCCACAATCATTTTTCATTTTATCTAGAGATGTATTAGATACTGATCCATAAATTAGATTCTTTTGAAGCTAAAATACAATTTTAAGGCGAGAAAATTGTGGTTTGTTACAGAAAATCAAACTAACTGATCTTTCTACTCTGGAAATTCAAATGTGTTGCTTTTTTCCAACACAAACACTTCAAACCATAGAATTTAGATCTAATGTGAGACAATCGTTCAAACATTCACAGACAGGTCCATTTTGCCTCCAGTCGCCTCCGTTCTGGACATTTTGACACATTTTAAAGAGTCTATAATCGTTTGGTCTAAACACAGACTCCAAAACATTCTATGACCTGAAAGAAGAGGATTTAGAGCAGGAATGGCACAAAAACACACAGGAAACATGAAAATTATTTGTTTTTGATTAAAATCCTTGTCCATTCTCCACCGGGAGGTCATCAGACGCCTTCACTTCAGCTCTGTCTGGGTGAAATGGAGTAAAATTCTCATATTCACGGGTCTTTCACGTTCCAAACAACTAATCGATTACCGAAATAATGGTTGGATGCAGCCCTGGTTGTAGTGTGTGCAGTGACGGTCTCCTTCTCGCTCCTCAGCCGTCAGAGCGAGCCTTCGAACATCCCGGCTTCGTGCTGCACCTGGTTTTGGTCGACAGCGAGATCAAGTTTGAGCCCGAGTTTGAGAGTTTCGAGGAGGTTTTCCTGAGCGTGTTTGACCTGATGCTGCGATCGGCTGCTGTGATGCCACGAGTGGAGACCAAGCTCTCCTCCGACAGTGTGAGGAACCAGACACAGCAAACACCCAACAAACACCCAACAAACACTCAACAAACACTCAACAAACGCCCAACAAACACCCAACAAGTGCTCGTACAAGTGCTCAACAAACGCTCAACAAACACCCAACAAACGCCCAACAAACGCCCAACAAACACCCAACAAACGCCCAACAAGTGCTCGTACAAGTGCTCAACAAACACCCAACAAACACCCAACAATCACCCAACAAACACCCAACAAACATCCAACAAACGCCCAACAAACGCCCAACAAACGCTCAACAAACGCTCAACAAACACCCGACAAACATCCAACAAACACTCAACAATCACCCAACAAACACCCAACAAACATCCAACAAACACTCAACAAACACCCAACAATCACCCAACAAACACCCAACAAACATCCAACAAACACTCAACAAACACCCAACAATCACCCAACAAACACCCAACAAACATCCAACATACACTCAACAAACACCCAACAAACACCCAACAAACACTCAACAAACACCCAACAAACACCCAACAAACACCCAACAAACACCCAACAAACACCCAACAAACACTCAACAAACACTCAACAAACACTCAACAAACACCCAACAAACACCCAACAAACACCCAACAAACACCCAACAAACACCCAACAAACATCCAACAAACGCCCAACAAACGCCCAACAAACACTCAACAAACACTCAACAAACACCCAACAAACACCCAACAAACACCCAACAAACACCCAACAAACACTCAACAATCACCCAACAAACACTCAACAAACACTCAACAAACACTCAACAAACACTCAACAAACACCCAACAAACACTCAACAAACATCCAACAAACACTCAACAAACACCCAACAATCACCCAACAAACACCCAACAAACATCCAACATACACTCAACAAACACCCAACAAACACCCAACAAACACTCAACAATCACCCAACAAACACCCAACAAACATCCAACAAACACTCAACAAACACCCAACAATCACCCAACAAACACCCAACAAACATCCAACAAACACTCAACAAACACCCAACAATCACCCAACAAACACCCAACAAACATCCAACAAACACTCAACAAACACCCAACAATCACCCAACAAACACCCAACAAACATCCAACATACACTCAACAAACACCCAACAAACGCCCAACAAACACTCAACAAACACTCAACAAACACCCAACAAACACCCAACAAACACCCAACAAACACTCAACAAACACTCAACAAACGCCCAACAAACACCCAACAAACACTCAACAAACACTCAACAAACGCCCAACAAACGCCCAACAAACGCCCAACAAACGCCCAACAAACGCCCAACAAACATCCAACAAACACCCAACAAACACTCAACAAACACCCAACAAACACCCAACAAACACTCAACAAACACCCAACAAACACCCAACAAACACCCAACAAACGCTCAACAAACACCCAACAAACACCCAACAATCACCCAACAAACACCCAACAAACACTCAACAAACACCCAACAAACGCTCAACAAACACCCAACAAACACCCAACAATCACCCAACAAACACCCAACAATCACCCAACAAACACTCAACAAACACCCAACAAGTGCTCGTACAAACGCTCAACAAACGCCCAACAAACGCTCAACAAACACTCAACAAACACTCAACAAACACTCAACAAACACCCAACAAACACCCAACAAACACCCAACAAACACTCAACAAACACTCAACAAACACCCAACAAACACCCAACAAACACCCAACAAACACCCAACAAACACTCAACAAACACTCAACAAACACTCAACAAACACCCAACAAACACTCAACAAACACTCAACAAACACCCAACAAACACCCAACAAACACTCAACAAACATTCAACAAACACTCAACAAACATTCAACAAACGCCCAACAAACGCCCAACTAACGCTCAACACTCAAAGAACTCGTACAAACATTCAACAAACACTCAACAAACACTCAACAAACACTCAACAAACACCCAACAAACACTCAACAAACACCCAACAAACATCCAACAATCACCCAACAAACACTCAACAAACATTCAACAAACGCCCAACAAACGCCCAACTAACGCTCAACACTCAAAGAACTCGTACAAACACTCAACAAACACTCAACACTCAAAGCACTCGTACAAACGCTCACACAAGAGACACCAGACACATCAGACCAGGCTTGTATTGTACAATTGTAAAAACCTGAAGTTTATTGATTAATCACAGCTATAGTTGTTCTGTGGACTGTGCTGAGAGAAGAGCTTTTATGACTTCGGTTGAATTAGAAACATATACATTCAGTGTTTTTGATGTCTGTAAATATCTTCCATTGAACGTCCTTGAATCAGGGTCAAAGTCAGTAAAGACCTCAAATTCTTGTCTCTTTTGCATTTCAAACAACAAATTGATTAATTGAAAGAAAAATAATCCATGACCAAAATAAGTGGGAAAATATTAAAAACATTTTTGTGAAAAAGTTCAGATTTGAGCTTCTCCATTTGTGGAGAAAAGTTGAAAACCCTGTGGAAAGTTACAGGAAGTAAACAGATAGCTGACATCACACTGGGTTATGCATAAATTACACAAAAGAAACTACTTTTTTGACCCTTTATACATTAATTCAACAAAAAAGGTGTTCACGTGTATTTTTATTTGTAAAATTTTAACAGTCTGTGACATTTGGCCCAGTCTTCAGTGTGGTTGCTAGGTGATTTCCTAGTGTGATGTAATCGTTTACAACCAGGAAGTAAAACATACACCTAAAATATTGCTAAACTGGGAAAAATTGTCCTAACTATTTTAGCTAAATCTGAAATATATTTATCTAAACTGCATTTTAGTTGAATGAGTAGCCCTTTTCATAGGCCCTTTAATGTTTGTCGTGTCTGTTCTCTCAGCCGGCGCCCCCTGCTGGCGGCGGCAGCACCCTGAGGCCCGTGATCCTGCCTGAGATCCTGGAGGCCCATCGCGAGCAGGTGACCCGGGTGCTGCGAGAGGAGAGCCGTAAACCCCGCGAGTACCTGAGGAGCTTCGACAGGTACGCCCCCCTGGTGAGTGGCCAGGCGCAGGAGGACGTGCGCCACTTCCTGTCGGAGCCGCACAGCTTCCAGGAGATCGCGGTGGAGGTGGTGCACTACCAGCAGCTGGTGGAGCGGGTGCAGTACACGCCGTACAAGGTCAGCATCACACACAGCTCAACTGGGAAAGTAATTCATGTTGAACCGCGAAAAATAATTGTACTGGGGAGAGCTCTGGTCATGTGGCGTATGCAGGTTGTGACCGCCAGGGGGCATCGGTAAGGATCCACACGAAGAGATGAACCAGGATTTTTAGATTTTGTATTTATTGAAATATTAATTTGAACAACAGCATGTGGGTCTGGGTGGGTGTGTGGTTCTGTAACATAAACAAAAGGGGAATATAAATTACAAACACTTCTGAATACAACAAGGATAACGCAAATACACACAAGAATGGCTCCGTCATCGCTAATGCAGCTAGCGCATAGCTCGCATAGAACTATAATAAAACCTGGAAGATGAATCCAAGATGGCCGTCCTGTTTATCCCTATGGAGTGAGCTCATTGGTTCATGACCCCAAAAAAGTTTCTTACTTCCGCATTTACTTCCTGATACAGAGGCGGCCATCTTTGTTTTACTTCCTGATACGGAGGCGGCCATCTTTGTTTTACTTCCTGATACGGAGGCGGCAATCTTTAGGGCGCCATGTGACCACAATCCCCCACTTCATATAAAAACGGTAATTTGTGTGATTTTATAAACGGTAGAAAAGAACATTTCCTTCTATTTTATTTAAATACTGATAATAATTCAGTCCTGTCTGTGATTATAATGTGACATTTTAGAAAAAGGCTGCAGTACCTCACACGACCACAAATCAATCTGGGACACAGACAGAGGGGGCGGGGCTTATCCAGTTCCTTTAATACATCCATTATAGCTCGAGGCACTTAGCAGTGAACACACAAACAATATACGATTAAATGGCCTTAACTTAACATTTCCTACAATGGCAGGCAAGCTGTGTGCCTAAATGTGGAGGAATATGTGCTTAATCCAACCACTACTCACTTTTTGTTACGCACTGAGAACCACGAGGTCTGCACGATGCTCTTACAACGACTAAACCTTAGCAAACACGCAGCGCTGTCAACCAGACTTAACTAGGCCATCTTATAATTGGCTACTCTGCCTGTCAATCAAACCCGGGAGCAAGTCCTTCGTCACAATAATGAATGGATTTCTTAAAGTTGACGTTCAAAATATGTTTTCGAAGTTTCTAATTTATTTTTTTCAGGTTTTTTTTCAAGTTTGAATTGATATTTTACTTTCAGATTTTCTTTTTCAGATTTTCAAGTCATTCAAATTCAGGGTTTGTTCAGTAAAGTTTTTTTTTTCTTCAGATTTAGACTTTTAGCTGCTGCAGAAGGTGTTGGACTTGGTCTGGACTCATTCATAAAACTTAACAGGGCTGCAACAAGATAATCGATTAATCGCAACTAATCGATTATAGAAATGGTTGTCAACTAATTAAATAATAGAGTAATCGTCAACTGGTCTAAACACAGACTTCAAAACATTCTGTAGAAGAAGAGGTTTTATTCCTCAGACACAAAACACACAGGAGACATGAAAATTGTGCATTTTGATTTAAATAATTGTTCGTCTATAAATATCCCTCACCAGGACGTCGTTAAACAGCTTTATCTGGGTAAAGTTTTGTTAAATTCTTTCGTGTTCTAAACAACTAATTGATAAATGGAAGGAATAATCACTAGACTAAACCAAAATAATCTCTAGCTGCAGCCCGAAGTTCTTACTAAAAAGTGCTTGAGGACCAGCTCCCTCTGACGCTCGTGTCGTCTCTGATCATCCTCCTCGTCTCTTAAAGCCTCCACAGTTTTTGGACAGAGCTGCTCATTTCCTCGTCGACTTATCTCTTGATCGATCACAAGCAGAACTCTGTTTCTTCTTTTTTTCCTTCCTTTTTATTGAAACAAGGAAGTACAATCACACACAAAAGCATTTCATGTCGCCAAATATAAAAAAGAGCCAGTGTTTCTCAGAGTCGTCTTCGGCGTCGGGAAAATTGCAGTTGGTTTTCCGCTCAGAGACAGCAGGGGGCGACGATGGGCTTCAAACGCCCGAAACTACAATCACAACCACCGCACGGACTGAGGAAGACTTTAATGAGGTCAAGATGTGACTTAGTTCGTTTAGCGTTAAAAGTCACGTACATTCTTCTACTCAGGCTTTGTAAACAAGACTCTTGGTTTGGACTTTGGTTCCAGGTCTTGAGGTTTGGACTTGAAGGCGACGTGAGTGAGGCCCCGCCCCCCGCAGCGACAGACTGGAAAGTTTGAATTTGATTGAATTACATGAAACTTGAAAACTGAAACTGCTGACTTCAAAAGTAGATCTCGAGTGTCAACTTTAGCTCATTCTCTTTCACTCACTTTCCCAGTTTCACATTTTTATTTTTCAGTTTCAAAGACTCCTGTTCGGGCGCTGTACGTTAGCTCGTCACGCCACGCCCCCTCTGTCCCAGGTTGATTAGTGGTCCTGTGAGGTACTGCAGCCTTTTTCTAAAATGTCACATTATAATCACAGACAGGACTGAATTATTATCAGTATTTAAATAAAATAGAAGGAAATGTTCTTTTCTACCGTTTATAAAATCACAGAAATAACCGTTTTTGTATGAAGTGGGGGATTGTGGTCACGTGGTGCCCTAAAGCAAAGATGGCCGCCTCCGTATCAGGAAGTAAAACAAAGATGGCCGCCTCTGTATCAGGAAGTAAAGCAAAGATGGCCGCCTCCGTATCAGGAAGTAAAACAAAGATGGCCGCCTCCATATCAGGAAGTAAAACAAAGATGGCCGCCTCCGTATCAGGAAGTAAAGCAAAGATGGCCGCCTCCGTATCAGGAAGTAAAACAAAGATGGCCGCCTCCGTATCAGGAAGTAAAGCAAAGATGGCCGCCTCCGTATCAGGAAGTAAATGTGGAAGAAAGAAACTTTTTTGGGGTCATGAACCAATGAGCTCACTCCACAAGGATAAACAGGACGGCCATTTTGGATTCATCTTCCAGGTTTTATTATAGTTCTATGGTCATGCACCACTGAGCTCAGGCCACAGGGAGGGACAGGGCACCAGGTTTAATTCTGGTCCCATGGTGTGTCCTTGTCTCCTCAGGTGGAGCGTCTGGGGCTGTTCGAGGTCCAGTGTCACAGACTGATCCAGAGTCTGACCTCCAGGGCCCAGGACCTCCAGAACAGACTGGTCCAGAGGATGTTACAGGAGCACCAGGACATCAACCGACAGTAAGAACACTCACATCAAAGCACCAGGACATCAACCCACAGTAAGAACACTCACATCAAAGCACCAGGACATCAACCGACAGTAAGAACACTCACATCAAAGCACCAGGACATCAACCGACAGTAAGAACACTCACATCAAAGCACCAGGACATCAACCGACAGTAAGAACACTCACATCAAAGCACCAGGACATCAACCGACAGTAAGAACACTCACATCAAAGCACCAGGACATCAACCGACAGTAAGAACACTCACATCAAAGCACCAGGACATCAACCCACAGTAAGAACACTCACATCAAAGCACCAGGACATCAACCGACAGTAAGAACACTCACATCAAAGCACCAGGACATCAACCGACAGTAAGAACACTCACATCAAAGCACCAGGACATCAACCGACAGTAAGAACACTCACATCAAAGCACCAGGACATCAACCGACAGTAAGAACACTCACATCAAAGCACCAGGACATCAACCGACAGTAAGAACACTCACATCAAAGCACCAGGACATCAACCGACAGTAAGAACACTCACATCAAAGCACCAGGACATCAACCGACAGTAAGAACACTCACATCAAAGCACCAGGACATCAACCGACAGTAAGAACACTCACATCAAAGCACCAGGACATCAACCGACAGTAAGAACACTCACATCAAAGCACCAGGACATCAACCGACAGTAAGAACACTCACATCAAAGCACCAGGACATCAACCGACAGTAAGAACACTCACATCAAAGCACCAGGACATCAACCGACAGTAAGAACACTCACATCAAAGCACCAGGACATCAACCGACAGTAAGAACACTCACATCAAAGCACCAGGACATCAACCGACAGTAAGAACACTCACATCAAAGCACCAGGACATCAACCGACAGTAAGAACACTCACATCAAAGCACCAGGACATCAACCGACAGTAAGAACACTCACATCAAAGCACCAGGACATCAACCGACAGTAAGAACACTCACATCAAAGCACCAGGACATCAACCGACAGTAAGAACACTCACATCAAAGCACCAGGACATCAACCGACAGTAAGAACACTCACATCAAAGCACCAGGACATCAACCGACAGTAAGAACACTCACATCAAAGCACCAGGACATCAACCGACAGTAAGAACACTCACATCAAAGCACCAGGACATCAACCGACAGTAAGAACACTCACATCAAAGCACCAGGACATCAACCGACAGTAAGAACACTCACATCAAAGCACCAGGACATCAACCGACAGTAAGAACACTCACATCAAAGCACCAGGACATCAACCGACAGTAAGAACACTCACATCAAAGCACCAGGACATCAACCGACAGTAAGACCTCACCACTCACATCAAAGCACCAGGACATCAACCGACAGTAAGAACACTCAC
This sequence comes from Rhinogobius similis, assembly GCA_019453435.1. Taxonomy (NCBI): domain Eukaryota; kingdom Metazoa; phylum Chordata; class Actinopteri; order Gobiiformes; family Gobiidae; genus Rhinogobius; species Rhinogobius similis. Next base: position 1,584,216 of record CM033633.1, read on the forward strand.
ATCAAAGCACCAGGACATCAACCGACAGTAAGAACACTCACATCAAAGCACCAGGACATCAACCGACAGTAAGAACACTCACATCAAAGCACCAGGACATCAACCGACAGTAAGAACACTCACATCAAAGCACCAGGACATCAACCCACAGTAAGAACACTCACATCAAAGCACCAGGACATCAACCCACAGTAAGAACACTCACATCAAAGCACCAGGACATCAACCCACAGTAAGACCTCACCACTCACATCAAAGCACCAGGACATCAACCGACAGTAAGAACACTCACATCAAAGCACCAGGACATCAACCCACAGTAAGACCTCACCACTCACATCAAAGCACCAGGACATCAACCGACAGTAAGAACACTCACATCAAAGCACCAGGACATCAACCGACAGTAAGACCACTCACATCAAAGCACCAGGACATCAACCAACAGTAAGACCTCACCACTCACATCAAGCACATCCACCCACAGTAAGACCTCACAGTTTACATATCACTCACATTAAAGTCTATATCTCAGGTTCTCATGTTTGTCTAATTCTGACTCACTTTGGTGGGAGGGCACCTGTGGTAAATATGTATCATATATTACCATTACATCCATGAAGTTACAGTTTGTGAAGAAGTGTTGAAAAATAAAAGTATAAAATGACAAGAAGTAGAGCTGAATCCCTCTGTGATGTCATCAAAAAGCGACGCATCATGTAACATACAGAAAACAGTTTACAGAAAACTGACTTTATTTTCACAGTTTATAGTGTCAGTCAATAAAATAAAGTTTTTATTGGGTATTATTATTTGTCAAATCATGACTATTGTGTAATGTATATGGATGTTGCCCTTGTTTACAGTCTGGTTGCTATGGTAACAGTTGGCCCTTGTTTACAGTCTGGTTGCTATGGTAACAGTTGGCCCTTGTTTACAGTCTGGTTGCTATGGTAACAGTTGTGGAAGTACAACTGACATTAAACCGCTGATTATTCACGTCGTACACTTTGATTGTTCTGCTCCTCTCGTTAACCCTTTGAACCTGTGGATCTGAACTTGTCCTTGTTTTTTCAGATTGTGTGCAGAGTTTGAGAAAATCGCAGAGACGGCGCTGAGCTCTCCGTCGGACACACAGGAGCTCATGAACCTCAAGGTGGGCTGTGTGGCTCAGACCTGGGTCAGACCTGGTTCAGACCTGGTTCAGACCTGGGTCAGACCTGGTTCAGACCCGGGTTTAGTTTTGGGTCAGACCTGGTTCAGACCTGGTTCAGACCCGGGTTTAGTTTTGGGTCAGACCTGGTTCAGACCTGGTTCAGACCCGGGTTTAGTTTTGGTTCAGACCTGGTTTAGACCTGGGTTTAGTTTTGGTTCAGACCTGGTTCAGACCTGGTTCAGACCCGGGTTTAGTTTTGGTTCAGACCTGGTTCAGACCTGGTTCAGACCCAGGTTTAGTTTTGGTTCAGACCTGGTTCAGACCTGGTTCAGACCCAGGTTTAGTTTTGGTTCAGACCTGGTTCAGACCTGGTTCAGACCCAGGTTTAGTTTTGGTTCAGACCTGGTTCAGACCTGGGTTTAGTTTTGGTTCAGACCTGGTTCAGACCTGGTTCAGACCTGGTTTAGTTTTGGTTCAGACCTGGTTCAGACCTGGGTTTAGTTTTGGTTCAGACCTGGTTCAGACCTGGTTCAGACCTGGTTTAGTTTTGGTTCAGACCTGGTTCAGACCTGGGTCAGACCTGGTTCAGACCTGGTTCAGACCTGGGTCAGACCTGGTTCAGACCTGGTTTAGACCTGGTTCAGACCCGGGTTTAGTTTTGGTTCAGACCTAGTTTAGACCTGGTTCAGACCTGGGTCAGACCTGGTTCAGACCTGGTTCAGACCCGGGTTTAGTTTTGGTTCAGTCCTGGTTTAGACCTGGTTCAGACCTGGGTCAGACCTGGTTCAGACCTGGTTTAGACCTGGGTCAGACCTGGTTCAGACCTGGTTTAGACCTGGTTCAGACCTGGTTCAGACCCGGGTTTAGTTTTGGTTCAGACCTGGTTCAGACCCGGGTTTAGTTTTGGTTCAGACCTGGTTTAGACCTGGTTCAGACCTGGTTCAGACCTGGGTTTAGTTTTGGTTCAGCCCTGGTTCAGACCTGGTTCTGACCTGGGTTTAGTTTTGGTTCAGACCTGGTTCAGACCTGGGTTTAGTTTTGGTTCAGACCTGGTTCTGACCTGGGTTTAGTTTTGGTTCAGACCTGGTTCAGACCTGGTTTAGTTTTGGTTCAGACCTGGTTTAGACCTGGTTCAGACCTGGTTCTGACCTGGGTTTAGTTTTGGTTCAGACCTGGTTCAGACCTGGTTCTGACCTGGGTTTAGTTTTGGTTCAGACCTGGTTCTGACCTGGGTTTAGTTTTGGTTCAGACCTGGTTCTGACCTGGGTTTAGTTTTGGTTCAGACCTGGTTCAGACCCGGGTTTAGTTTTGGTTCAGTCGTGGTTTAGCTCTGAACGCCGTAGACCTTTAGATCTTTAGTCGTCTCGACTTGGTTGACCAACATTTTCGTTTGTCGACTCATTTTTTTACAGGGATTTTAGAGGATTTATTTCCACAACAGCAGAAAAGAGAAGGCCTGGATATGTTAGATTTGGGAATGAATGATGAGTTTAATCCATTTGCACAGCATGATCTCGTGCTCCTCGTGCACTTTGGGCGCAGACACAGAGATACTTCATAGTTTTTAGAGTTTATGCCCCTTTAAGCCGGGCGTCCACTGTGCGACTGTACTGTTTGAAATACCTCAAATGTTGAGCCTGATTTCTCTTTGGGACTAGACCTACGAGCTCACTGTATTACAACAGAAATCTGTATTTAAACTACATTCATTTCAGCTGCTCACCATCTGCATTAAATACAGCGGTGGAAGAAGAACTCAGTTTTGTTCCTCAAGTAAAAGTACAGATACGTAAAACCGACTGAAGTAAAGCACAGATACATAAACATGTACTTAAAGGTCCCATATCCTGCTAAATGGACTCTTCAGAGGTTCTAACCTTCCTCCAGGGCTCTCTGGGCCTCGTATGTTGTGCCCAAAGTGGTTTTTTGATTGATTCCCTCATGTTTTCACTAGAGAACTGTCTTTTCCGTCCCCCTCTGAGCAGCAGACGGGGGCTCCTCACTAAGATGACGCGGTGTTTAAGCCACGCCTCCAGGAAGAATAAAAACAGCTAATGCTAATGCTACACAGTAATTACACGATGGATACGACAGATAGAAGAGTTAGCTTGTTATTTACCAAACGGCACGTCCGTGGTTGAGGCCCTGGAGCACGTCAAACTCCAGGTCAGATCCAGGACGTAGGACTCAGCACGACGCACCGTCAGGACCAGAAAATGTTTATTCAGTGTTTGTGTATCGCTGTTTACCGGAGCACACGGCACATGCACCATCTCCACTACAGGGGAGGCACGGGTTGGGCGGGGGAGGCAGCCTGCTCTCTGTTCGGGGGGGTCAGATCTCAGAGTGAGGAGGGGGGCCAGTCCAAACTGTTATGTTATGGATATTACACAACGAGAAAATGTATCAACAAAGCCCTTAGGACAGACTGTGTGAAGGGGAAAAGAGCAGGATATGGGACCTTTAAGTTTTGTCCTTTGTTACTTTCCACCTCTGATCTTTAATGGACCATGAATGTGTCTGACTTCAGCTGTAGAACTGTGTGTGTGACGCTGCTGTGGCGTGTGCTCCTCAGGCCTTCGTGCAGAAGGTGCAGTCTGCAGAGATGCCGCAGCTGCAGCAGAGGCTGATGGACTCAAACTCACAGCTGTGCTTCCTGGTGGACTTTGTGAGCCTCTCTCCTCTGCACATGAGGCTGAACGCAGAGACCATGGAGTGGCTGCACCGCATGCCCGCCGTGTTCAGGCAGCACCGGCAGATCGTGTCCGAGAAGACCGAGCTCTACCAGAGCGGCCTGAAGGTCAGACAGACACAGACGCACACACTGTTCTGCCCAAAGATACTGTAACCAAAGAGCAGGATTCACACGGCACTGACTCATGAGTGACAGCTCCTGTTAAAGGTCTGGGCGATACAAACAGAACCATGAGCTCGTCCTGTCGTGTCATGGACTGTCTTTAATGCAGCCGTCTGTTCAAACCAGTGGGCGAGGCTACCGCCCTAAAATTGAGCCGTTCATTGGAAGCTGCCATGTTTGCAATCTGCTGCTGACCACTAGGGGCCGCTGCAGAAGTAGAATTATTCAATGCAAGTCAATGGGGAGTTAGATGTCTCAAAACCTACTTTAGAGCCTGAGGCTCAAAATACGGCTGGAACCAGGCTGGTTTAGCCTGTGTTTTGCATATCTAATGAAGAAGGCGGTATTTCCGGGCGCCTGTTCTCGCAGTGCAGCTCATCGTGGCTACATGCTAATGTGGCTATATGCTAATGTGGCTACTGCTGAGGCTAATCTCGTTAGCCTCGTTAGCCTCATTAGCCGCGATAGCCACCTGTAGCTTCAGCTGCGTGAACTCCGCAAGAGCGAGCCCCAGCCGAGAGTTCACAGCCAAGACTCCGCCCCTCTCTCCTTTTTAGGAATATTTTCTGAGAGTGGGTTATGCCCCGCTTACCCCTTTTCCCCTATTCTCCATGACTGAGCCGCATTATCATGAATGGGGCGGAGTGACGACCGTCTGTCCATTATTTTTTATGTCTATGGTTCAAACACACTTTTCTCCTGATGTTTAGCCTCTGAAGCCTCTGAGCAGATGACTTTATTTACCTCTTATAGACAAGGGCTGCACCAAAGCCACATAAAAACAACATTTTAATGGATGGAATCTGTTAAAGGCAACAGAAAAAAACAACCACGGTACGTTTTTGTCGCTTTCGAATGCATTTTTATCACTTTTAGTCGTGCTTTTGTGTCTTGTTTCAGAACATGTTTGTACAAATCCAAACTACTGTGTCAGCAGTTTTTCAAATCAAATCAAGACATTTTGTTGTTTGTGGAAGAAATTATTGCACACAGTTTGTAGTCTTTGTGATTTGCTAATTGCATTCATTAAAATGTAGTTTTTGTGTGGATTTGGTTTAATCGTGCAGCTCTGGCCTTTAAGAGGTAAATAAAGTCATCTGCTCAGAGGCTTCAGAGGCTAAACATCAGGAGAAAAGTGTGTTTGAACAGACAGCTGCATTAAAGACACAACAGTCACGATAACATTTAAAACACAGATTGTCTCAGGACCAGCTCAGGATTTGACTTTTATCAAATCGCCCAGGCCTGACTGATGGAAAGACTTTAACTTGAACTAGTTGTTTTTCACGTTTCAAAACAATATCGGGTAGAGGGCCTTTAAATCATAAATATGGTCTGTCTAGAAGCCTCCAGTCTCCATATTTTACCCTTTATCTGGTTAATAGTGAACAATGGTACAAAGCCCTGAAGACAAATGAGCAGCTCAGACTGGTCCAGACGCAGCTGAACACTTCCTTTCACAGTAAATGTTGTCTCCGTCTCGTGTCTTTAGAGCCGCTGTGAGCACTTTGTGGAGGATCTGGAGAAGTACGGCACTCAGGTGGAGGAGTTCGTCACCTGTGGAGATCTGGAGGAGCTCAGCAAATACCTGAAGAAAGCCCAAAGTCTGCAGCACAAGCTGGAGCTGGCACTGGAGAAGGTGCTTTGCTTCAGCGCAAGAGGCAGAACCTGGGACTGTGAAAAATATTGCTTTGCTTGTATCATTATTTACAGTTCCAGGTAAATCCTCGACGTAATGAATGACATGCAGCAGCCAAGTCCAGGTCAAAGAGTTTATTGAAGGATGATGGTGATGAGGGGGCAGTGGTCGTTGTGGAGGAGAGAACATGGAGTGGTGTTTTTTTCTACAGAACAAGAACAAATGTATTAGTGATGGATGACAGTAGTAAACTAACAATTACACCAAATGTAACAGGAGTAACTTAAAGTGCGTATGACAGGTTTTTATGATTTTCTAGTTCCCACATATTTGGTGGAAAAATAACCTGTTGTGAACATAAATGACAGTTTTATACCAAACGAGAGACAGTTTGTGAAGAAAAGTTGAAAAATAGGATGAGATTTACAGGAAGTAGAGCAGAATTCCAAAACACGATGACGTCACAGTAGGGAGACACACCAGGGACAATTCACAACCAACAAACACATTTTTCTGATCCTTTAAACATTAATTCGTCAAAATAAAGGTGTTCCCATATATTTTTATTTGTCAAATAATAATTTCTGTGAGATCAGAGGAGTTTTGGCTCAGTGTAGAACATGGTTGCTATGGTAACGGTTGCAGGATTTCCTAGCGTGATGTCGTCATTTACAACCAGGAAGTAAAAAATTTAACCTAAAAATATTGCCAAACTTAGATAAAAATAGTTAATTCTTAATAAGAATCTTAAATATAATAATCTTCACTGTGTTTTAGTAAAATGAGTACTTCAACCATAGACTGTAGATATCAGTGGACCATGTTAGCATGCTAGCCGCCGCGTTCCAAATAGGAAGCAGCTATGGAGGCTCCTGGCTCCATAAAGCCGAGCTGCCATTCACTTTCTATTGGGACACTGGTGCCCTTTACTCTGTAACTGTTTCTGCTAAGCTCACCATCTTGGAACTAAAACATCTGTTTTGACACACTCTACATGAATCGGGTGTTTTTTTCTCGTTGGTTGTTCATAAATCAAGTTATTAGCAATAATAACTGACCAATCAGGTGCTTCCTTTTCCGTGGGCCGTTTTCGCTCGTGTTAGCAACAGGTTTGATTGACAGCTAGCGCCGCATGTTGCCGCCGTCTCCTCCCACCGAGGGGCGGAGACAGTTAGCAACCTCCTCCTGATTGGTCCATGTGGCCACGATACGCACTCGGATTTCCAAATATGGAGTCTGGCTCCGCTTTAGCCGCTATAACTGCTAGCCGCGATGGGCTTCATTTGGCTGGAGGCAAACGCTATGGGTGACGTCACAATCCCTTAGTCCACTGATCTACAGTCTATGACTTCAACCTGTCATGGGCCCTTTAAGAGAATTAAGACAGAGGAATAACAAATACGATTCAATAAATAAAGTCACTGTCATCCACGCACTTCTCCATTTGGACAAGGACAAGCTCCACAAGGGCAGCCTCAGCTCAGCAGGACTGAAGGAAGCACAGGTGAATTGGCAAGACAGTTAAACTCTAGGGGCGGAGCCAGGTGCAGCCCAGAGGAGGGCCCAAGGCAGGAGAGGGGAGGGGCCAGAGAAGGAGCAGAGACGGAGAGGGGTTTTCACACAGTGTCAACAAACACTCAACAAACAGTGTCCGCTGACTCCGCCGTCTCTCTGCAGATCGACGAGTTCAACCGCGAGGAGGAGGCGTTCGGCTGGCCCGTGTCCCAGTATCCTCAGAGGAAGAAGGTCCAGGACAGACTCGCGCCCTTCCTGAGGCTTTATGAGACGGCCTCAGACTTCCTGCAGCGTCACGAGGAGTGGCTGCACGGCCCGATGTCAGAGGTCAACCCCGACAAGGCAAGAGTCAAACACCATTTATCCATAATCTTCTTTTTTAAATTGTTCCGACACACAAAGGAAATAAACACGTGTAAAGCAACGTTGTGGAATTGCAATACTTTTTGGGGACAAATACTTAATTTCCTGGAAAACATTAAGGGAGCCATCACTTTAAGCCATGACTGTATTACACAGTTTTCCACTAATTACACTTTTATAATTGTGAGGCTCTAAAGTAGTATTTTGTTTTCGTGAGTTTGAATCTGGCTCCAACCTTTTACCGCATGTCATTCCACGACTTCACTCTGCAGTGTCCCGTCAAATAAAGCCAAAAAGTCCTTTAAAAAGAAAAGAAAAGCAAATTAAGTGACATTTCTGCTCTGGGAACCCAAAGTAGTTGTGTATTGTTGTTGTGTGGCGCTGTAATGGGACACGCTGCTGTCTGTGCTGTGCAGGTGGAGGCCGACGTGGGGAACTATTGGAGGACTCTGTACAAACTGGAGAAGGGCTTTGGAGACGTGCCCAGAGCTCTGCACATGGCCACCAGCGTGAAGGCCACCCTGGAGGAGTTCAAGGAGCACATCCCCATCATCCAGGTCAGACTGAAGACGACGACGACAAGAGGCAGCAGCTACGGACACATTCAGAGCTTTATCTGTGCTCGAGGCCACAGGAAGTACAGGAAACATGACAAAGACCCGGCCCACGGCAGACACCACGGCTTAAAGCTCACATTCTCTGCCTCTTCAGTTCTTATTTTAAAATGTCTCTTGTTCCTTTACTTTGGCATCTCGTAGAACATCAGGTGATCCCTCATTACGATTTGTGTTAGCGCTCCATCTATCAGAGTCAGAGACAGAGTGGGTTTATTACTGTGGACAGTGAACACAATTCACAAACATAGGAACTTGTTTTGGCGTAAGGTGCAACGTAAAACAATGAATAAAATATTAGCAAAGTATATAAAAAAGGGCATGCATAAAATAAAATAAAATAGAACAAAATAAAATAAAATAGAATAGACTATATACACAAATGTAGTTGGACAGTCAGCAGTGCATGATTTATGGAGCAAAAAATGTGTGAAAGTGTAAAGCCAGTGTTTTTGTGAGTCTCAAAGAAGAAGCACAGATTAGGACCTCGTAAACAGGATTAATGAAACAAATGTAAATAAAGCTAAATACAACTGCAGCGGAGTCTGTGACGAGAAACAGAAGATAAATATTCTTAATCTAATGTTAGAACAGGATTTAAAGAGAGAAAAGGGCACAATACGTGTCCTTCAAAGTGCATTCAAAAAGAACACAAAGAAACTATTTATTAATTTATTAATCCTTGAAATACCTCAAAGGCCCTGTACCTGATTGTTCCAGATTTAAAACATGAAAAACAGTTTTAGTTAAAGTCTTTCCATCGTCTCATGTGTCTCTCACTTTAATGCAGTCCATCATAAATATTCACTCCATGAGTTTTCACCAGAGCGCTAAAGCTAACAAACATTAGCATGCTAACGGTACTGTGACCATACTATTCGTCCCGGAAATACGATTCGTCCGGAAGTCCAATTGCAAGCATGCGCAGTACGAAATAAAGTATAAAATATTTTTTTACGGTGGTGTTCTTTTTATATTATGTAAAGTTCCAATCTTTGTATTATTATAAACAAATCTGAACAATCAAAGTCAGATTTTATATTCGTATATCTTTCCATTTCCTTGAATGCGTCACTACACAACTGCGTAGCGAACGCCCGCGGTTTAACACTTCAAAAGTGATAAATAAATATAAAAACGGTATTTCCTTGTATAGAATAAATACAAAGATTGGAACTTTACATAATATAAAAAGAACACCACCGTAAAAAAATATTTTATACTTTATTTCGTACTGCGCATGCTTGCTATTGGACTTCCGGACGAATCGTATTTCCGGGACGAATAGTGTGGTCACAGGTGCACTTCCTGCTTCTCGTAGAATAAAACGCTCTGTAAACAGATGCAAAGAGCTGTGTCTCACTTTCACCTGAACAGATGCTTATACAATAATCTGAGCTGGACTTTACCACAAACACATCAGAACATGGACTTCTGTTTGTCAGGTGCAGGCCCTTTAAGTTCAAATGCTTGGCCATTTCCAATCCTTGTCTTAATATTCTTTGTAATAATCCTGTCGTTCCGCTCTGATCAGCAGACAAACAGACCCTCTGCTCTGTGCTCAGGTGCTGTGTAACCCCGGCCTGCGTCAGCGCCACTGGACACAGATGTCTGAGGCGGCAGGCGTGGACCTGGACCCGTCCTCGCTCCAGGCCGACCTGTCGCACTACCTGTCCCTCAGACTGGAGCCGTTCCTGGGCCGATTCGAGGGCGTGAGCGAGGCGGCCAGTAAAGAGTACAGTCTGGAGAAGGCCATGGAGAAGATGGCGTGGGAGTGGGGCGACATGGAGTTCAACCTGCTGGCCTACAGGGAGACGGGCACCAGCATCCTGTCCTCTGTGGACGACGTCCAGATGCTGCTGGACGACCACATCGTCAAGACCCAGACCATGAGAGGCTCGCCCTTCATCAAGCCCTTCGAGCGGGACATCAGGTGTGTTTCCCTTGTCCCTGCGCCAGGTTTGGTCAGAGCGAGTGCGTCTGCATCTGCATCTGTGACGTGTGCAAACGGAAGGGCAGCAAAAGGTACTGTTAGGGAAAACAAGTGTTGTCCCAACGAGTCCTAGAGCTGTAAGGAGAGGCAGGAGACTCTGGACGTCTGAGGCAGGAGAAGTTTATTTACCTTCAGTCCGGACCCGGCGACTTGAATACTCAACACATTGTGCTAGTGTTGGCTCTTCAAGCCTGACTATGGTTCCACACACAGAGGTTTAAATAGTGGTAAGAAGGCCAGCCTGGAGACAAGCCGCCCAGATAAAATGAGAAGTGCAGAGCATACACTTCTGGCAGACGAGTTCACCATGGAATCTGATAATATTAGAGAAGGACAAATTCTGTACCAGTGGATGACGCCCGTCGTAGATAGAGCTAACCACTCAGAAATGTCAACAATGGTAGAAATGGAGGTGCCCTTGTTAAGACTCTGCACAAGATAGAATTTCCACAACAGGTACTGCTTAAAAAAACGGTGTTTATTGAAGCAACAAGGTGTGCACTGGCACTCATTCTTTATTTTTTTATTTTACATAACACATAAAACACAGAAGATGACACAGAAACAGGAAAAAACACATGACATCCAATAAAATCACTGCACGTTTTGTCATAAAGGTCCAGCTTAATATTAAAGTAGAACTAAGTAACATTTTGACCTCATTAACGTCTTCATCAGTCCGTGTGGGGGTTGTACATTTATTTTTAGGGCGTTTGAGGCCCATCATCGCCCCCTAATGTCTCCTGAGAAGCACTGGCTCTTTTTTATATTTGATGAAATGCTTTTGTATGTGATTGTACTTCCTTATTTCAATAAAAAGGAAGGGAAAAAAGGACCAGAGTTCAGGGAAAAATATGACTAGTTCTATGACTAGTCGATTAAAATCCATACTGAAAGCTGTTTTTTAAATTTTGAAATAAGAAGTCAAATCAAATCAAAACTTGAGGTTGATATTTAGAAAGGATCATTATTTCTCCTCATTGTCCAGTCTTAATTGGCAGACAAATGTAAGGTACAAGTGCAGGAGAAAAAGACGACTTCCTTTCAAACTTTCTCTACGATGGATACGATTATAAAATTAAAAGTTGCTGTTAAACTTATTTGAACGTTTGAGTGGTTTTAAGGTATTCCATCTTATAAAATAAAATGGCCAACAGAGTCTGAAAACTGGACTGGGAAGAAAAGTGTTTTATTTCTGATTATTTCGGTTAAAAAGTCTTGAAAACTGAAGACAAAAATCCCTCCAAACGAAATTGTGCCTCTTTTAACCCTTTAACTCCAGTGTGAAGCCCCAGTTTAACCCTTTAACTCCAATGTGAAGCCCCTGTTTAACCCTTTAACTCCAGTGTGAAGCCCCTGTCTCCAGTGTGAAGCCTCTGTTTGACTCCAGTGTGAAGCCTCTGTTTGACTCCAGTGTGAAGCCCCTGTCTCCAGTGTGAAGCCTCTGTTTGACTCCAGTGTGAAGCCTCTGTTTGACTCCAGTGTGAAGCCTCTGTTTGGCCCCAGTGTGAAGCCTCTGTTTGACTCCAGTGTGAAGCCTCTGTTTTAGTCCAGTGTGAAGCCTCTGTTTGACTCCAGTGTGAAGCCTCTGTTTGACTCCAGTGTGAAGCCCCTGTCTCCAGTGTGAAGCCTCTGTTTGTCTCCAGTGTGAAGCCTCTGTTTGACTCCAGTGTGAAGCCCCTGTCTGTCTCCAGTGTGAAGCCTCTGTTTGTCTCCAGTGTGAAGCCCCTGTCTCCAGTGTGAAGCCCCTGTCTGTCTCCAGTGTGAAGCCTCTGTTTGACTCCAGTGTGAAGCCTCTGTCTCCAGTGTGAAGCCCCTGTTTGTCTCCAGTGTGAAGCCTCTGTTTGACTCCAGTGTGAAGCCTCTGTTTGACTCCAGTGTGAAGCCCCTGTCTCCAGTGTGAAGCCTCTGTTTGACTCCAGTGTGAAGCCTCTGTTTGACTCCAGTGTGAAGCCTCTGTTTGACTCCAGTGTGAAGCCTCTGTTTGACTCCAGTGTGAAGCCTCTGTCTCCAGTGTGAAGCCCCTGTCTCCAGTGTGAAGCCTCTGTTTGACTCCAGTGTGAAGCCTCTGTTTGACTCCAGTGTGAAGCCTCTGTTTGACTCCAGTGTGAAGCCTCTGTTTGACTCCAGTGTGAAGCCTCTGTCTCCAGTGTGAAGCCTCTGTTTGTCTCCAGTGTGAAGCCTCTGTTTGACTCCAGTGTGAAGCCTCTGTTTGACTCCAGTGTGAAGCCTCTGTTTGACTCCAGTGTGAAGCCTCTGTTTGACTCCAGTGTGAAGCCTCTGTTTGACTCCAGTGTGAAGCCTCTGTTTTAGTCCAGTGTGAAGCCTCTGTTTGACTCCAGTGTGAAGCCCCTGTCTCCAGTGTGAAGCCTCTGTTTGACTCCAGTGTGAAGCCTCTGTTTGACTCCAGTGTGAAGCCTCTGTTTGACTCCAGTGTGAAGCCCCTGTCTCCAGTGTGAAGCCCCTGTTTAACTCCAGTGTGAAGCCCCTGTCTCCAGTGTGAAGCCTCTGTTTGACTCCAGTGTGAAGCCTCTGTCTCCAGTGTGAAGCCCCTGTCTCCAGTGTGAAGCCTCTGTTTGACTCCAGTGTGAAGCCTCTGTCTCCAGTGTGAAGCCTCTGTTTGTCTCAAGTGTGAAGCCTCTGTTTAACTCCAGTGTGAAGCCTCTGTTTGACTCCAGTGTGAGGCCCCTGTTTGACTCCAGTGTGAAGCCCCTGTCTCCAGTGTGAAGCTTCTGTTTGACTCCAGTGTGAAGCCTCTGTTTGACTCCAGTGTGAAGCTTCTGTTTGACTCCAGTGTGAAGCCTCTGTTTGACTCCAGTGTGAAGACTCTGTTTGACTCCAGTGTGAAGCCTCTGTTTGACTCCAGTGTGAAGCTTCTGTTTGACTCCAGTGTGAAGCCTCTGTTTGACTCCAGTGTGAAGCTTCTGTTTGACTCCAGTGTGAAGCCTCTGTTTGACTCCAGTGTGAAGCCCCTGTCTCCAGTGTGAAGCCTCTGTTTGACTCCAGTGTGAAGCTTCTGTTTGACTCCAGTGTGAAGCCTCTGTTTGACTCCAGTGTGAAGCCCCTGTTTGACTCCAGTGTGAAGCCTCTGTTTGTCTCCAGTGTGAAGCCCCTGTCTCCAGTGTGAAGCCCCTGTCTGTCTCCAGTGTGAAGCCTCTGTTTGACTCCAGTGTGAAGCCTCTGTCTCCAGTGTGAAGCCCCTGTTTGTCTCCAGTGTGAAGCCTCTGTTTGACTCCAGTGTGAAGCCTCTGTTTGACTCCAGTGTGAAGCCCCTGTCTCCAGTGTGAAGCCTCTGTTTGACTCCAGTGTGAAGCCTCTGTTTGACTCCAGTGTGAAGCCTCTGTTTGACTCCAGTGTGAAGCCTCTGTTTGACTCCAGTGTGAAGCCTCTGTCTCCAGTGTGAAGCCCCTGTCTCCAGTGTGAAGCCTCTGTTTGACTCCAGTGTGAAGCCCCTGTCTCCAGTGTGAAGCCTCTGTTTGACTCCAGTGTGAAGCCTCTGTTTGACTCCAGTGTGAAGCCTCTGTTTGACTCCAGTGTGAAGCCTCTGTTTGACTCCAGTGTGAAGCCCCTGTCTCCAGTGTGAAGCCTCTGTTTGACTCCAGTGTGAAGCCTCTGTTTGACTCCAGTGTGAAGCCTCTGTTTTAGTCCAGTGTGAAGCCTCTTTTTGACTCCAGTGTGAAGCCCCTGTCTCCAGTGTGAAGCCTCTGTTTGACTCCAGTGTGAAGCCCCTGTTTGACTCCAGTGTGAAGCCTCTGTTTGACTCCAGTGTGAAGCTTCTGTTTGACTCCAGTGTGAAGCCTCTGTTTGACTCCAGTGTGAAGCCTCTGTTTGACTCCAGTGTGAAGCCTCTGTTTGACTCCAGTGTGAAGCCTCTGTTTTAGTCCAGTGTGAAGCCTCTTTTTGACTCCAGTGTGAAGCTTCTGTTTGACTCCAGTGTGAAGCTTCTGTTTGACTCCAGTGTGAAGCCTCTGTTTGACTCCAGTGTGAAGCTTCTGTTTGACTCCAGTGTGAAGCCTCTGTTTGGCCCCAGTGTGAAGCCCCTGTCTCCAGTGTGAAGCCTCTGTTTTAGTCCAGTGTGAAGCCTCTGTTTGACTCCAGTGTGAAGCCTCTGTTTGACTCCAGTGTGAAGCTTCTGTTTGACTCCAGTGTGAAGCCTCTGTTTGGCCCCAGTGTGAAGCCCCTGTCTCCAGTGTGAAGCCTCTGTTTTAGTCCAGTGTGAAGCCTCTGTTTGACTCCAGTGTGAAGCCTCTGTCTCCAGTCTGAAGCCTCTGTTTGTCTCCAGTCTGAAGCCCCTGTTGGTTCTTCTTGTGCAGGGAGTGGGAGGGGAAGCTGCTGCTGCTGCAGGAGATCCTGGACGAGTGGCTGAAGGTCCAGTCCACGTGGCTGTACCTGGAGCCCATCTTCAGCTCTCCTGACATCATGATGCAGATGCCGGAGGAAGGACGCAAGTTCAACGCCGTGGACAAGACCTGGAGGGAGACCATGAAGCTGGTGGCTCTGGTAAAGAAGGACACAGTCAGAGAAGAGCCTCACTGCAGGAGCTGATCTAAGTCTGTCTAACAATAACATAATAAGAACACAAATAATACAGAATAAGATGGAATGTACAATGAAAGTTAGTCTTACTTTGATACACTTTCATAAGCAGTCATTTTATTTATTTATTTTTAACTTTTACTAAGACATTGTTAAGACTTCTTTGGGAAAAAGCCGCGTACATCAGTGCAAGACAAAGATTTACCCAAAAAAATCCACAACTTTTATTCATTGAGATATAAATACATTGGTTATAATAACATTATCATATAATCTTATAATAACTGAAGCCACTGTCCAGCTCATCCAATCACATCAGAGCACACTTTACAGACTCGACAGCAAAACTCTCTCTTTTTTTTTTGTTCAATTTTCTCTCTCACATTTCAAATGACTTTGATGTGGAAACAACAGCTCTGTCCAATCTGCTCCTGATGTTTGATTCTTCCATTGAATCCACTTCATCCATAGATTTCTCTGACATTGTTTTCTTCAAATGCATTTTTGTCCCTCGAGACATAAAGATAGATCCACACAAACTGTACAATCTGGACTCAACACATTTAGAACAAACAAGGATTTAAGATCAGATTCTGACACGTATTTATTACAGTTTTAAACAAATGAGTTAAAATATGAATTTTTAGGACAAGTTTCAGTCAGATCTAGTTCACTTAAAAACTAAATCATAAATCCAAACCCCCTCTGTACATTTTTATAACTAATATGTCACAAAATTAACCAAGAAATTTAAACCTGGTTCTGTCCATTTTTCAGTTTTAAATGTCCCAAAAATATGCAATTTTGGCCGTTTACCGTAAACACCTCCAAGTTTAATGTGGGCTGTAATGACCTGACTGTCCACCAGGGGCTGCTCTCGGTCCACGGCCCTGTCTCCGGCTGCTGTTCTGTTCAGTCTTTGTTCTGAGCTGAGCGTCAGAAGCACCAGCTCCTTCAGACCCGTCCCTGCTGTGAACTCAGAGACTGTGCATTTCAAACACCACAAACACACGGCCTGTCACATCACAGAGCCGCGCCGAGCTGCACGCCGCCACAAAGCGCCACAGAGCGCCACAGAGCGCCACAGAGCGCCAGAGAGTGCCAGAAAGCGCCACAGACCGCCACAGAGCGCCAGAGAGCGCCACAGAGCCCCACAGAGCGCCACAGACCCTCACAGACCCTCACAGACCCCCACAGAGCCCCACAGAGCGCCACAGACCCTCACAGAGTGCCACAGACCCCCACAGAGCGCCACAGAGCGCCACAGAGCGCCACAGAGCGCCACAGACCGCCACAGAGCACCAGAGAGTGCCAGAGAGCGCCACAGAGCGCCACAGAGCGCCACAGAGCGCCACAGACCGCCACAGAGCACCAGAGAGTGCCAGAGAGCGCCACAGAGCGCCACAGAGCGCCAGAGAGCACCAGGGAGCCCCACAGAGCGCCAGAGAGTGCCAGAGAGCGCCACAGAGCGCCAGAGAGCGCCAGAGAGCCCCACAGAGCGCCAGAGAGCGCCAGAGAGCGCCATAGAGCGCAACAGAGCGCAACAGAGCGCCACAGAGCGCCACAGAGCGCCACAGAGCGCCACAGAGCGCCACAGAGCCCCACAGAGCCCCACAGAGCGCCACAGAGCCCCACAGAGCGCCAGAGAGCGCCACAGAGCGCCAGAGAGCCCCACAGACCGCCAGAGAGCGCCACAGAGCCCCACAGAGCCCCACAGAGCGCCACAGAGCGCCACAGAGCGCCACAAACCACCACAGAGCGCCACAAACCACCACAGAGCGCCACAGAGCCCCACAGAGCGCCAGAGAGCGCCAGAGAGCACCACAGAGCCCCACAGAGCCCCAGAGAGCCCTACAGACCCCCACAGACCCCCACAGACCCCCACAGACCCTCACAGACCCTCACAGACCCCCACAGACCCCCACAGACCCCCACAGACCCCCACAGACCCCCACAGACCCCCACAGACCCTCACAGACCCTCACAGACCCCCACAGACCCTCACAGACCCTCACAGACCCCCACAGACCCTCACAGACCCCCACAGACCCCCACAGACCACCACAGACCCCACAGACTGCCACAGACCCCACAGACTGCCTCAGACTCTCACAGACCCCCACAGACCCTCACAGACCCCCACAGACCCTCACAGACCCTCACAGACCCTCACAGACCCTCACAGACCCTCACAGACCCCCACAGACCCCCACAGACCCCCACAGACCCCCACAGACCCTCACAGACCCCCACAGACCCCCACAGACCCTCACAGACCCCCACAGACCCTCACAGACCCCCACAGACCCTCACAGACCCTCACAGACCCCCACAGACCCCCACAGACCCCCACAGACCACCACAGACCCCACAGACTGCCACAGACCCCACAGACTGCCTCAGACTCTCACAGACCCCCACAGACCCTCACAGACCCTCACAGACCCTCACAGACCCCCACAGTCCCTCACAGACCCCCACAGACCCCACAGACTGCCTCAGACCCTCACAGACCCCCACAGACCCTCACAGACCCCCACAGACCCTCACAGTCGCCCACAGACCCTCACAGACCCCCACAGACCCCCACAGAGCACCACAGAGCGCCACAGAGCCCCACAGACCCCCACAGACCCCCACAGACCCCACAGACTGCCTCAGACCCTCACAGACCACCACAGACCCCCCACAGACCCCCACAGACCCTCACAGACCCTCACAGACCCTCACAGACCCCCACAGACCCTCACAGACCCCCACAGACCCCCAAAACACAAAGGAAACGAGCGCAGGGACAGGTTTTATAGAACTGCTGCCGTTCAAATGCTCTCCGTCCCTCATTAGCATTTACATAAGAAATGTGTGAAACCTAAAAAAACAGACACAAATGGATCAAGGGCTAATCCTGCAGCGCGAGTCTGACGGGCCCTGGACACGGAGCCATTAAACCATTAAACACTAAACACAACACAGTGGAACGTCTGAGACACAGCAGCAGGTCATGATTCTCCAGTAAATAACTCATGGATTTGTCTTAGAGCTACAATGATTCATTTTATTATTGATATTTTGATGCTGGTATTGGTTCTTTGGACTCTGCAGACTCTAAAACACCTTTATAACAAAGACAGTGGCATTATTAAGTCTTAATTTTCTAAAAACTATTAGATTTTCACAAATAATTGGGGATGATACTGGAGATATCGCGATAACAAGGTACATGACAGAATACACAGCAGTCATTATCGTTGTTCCTGACATAACTTGATCATTTCTATTGTTATGGTTCTAAAATATGACATAAAGTCCTAATAATTAACGGCAAGAGCATCTTACACTGTCAGTCTGTTATTATGAACATGGATGCATCATTTTGAGCTCTTCTACAACAAAAAACATTGTACCATGAGGTTCAGATCCAGATAATATTGTATCATGAGATTTACATATCGTTACATCCCCATGAATAAAACACTTTATTCATAAATATTCTCTCTTTAGAAGCCTTTAGAATCTGTATTTGGTTTAAGAATGTGTTGTTGACTTTTTAAATAATGTGTAGATGCAGCTCTACAGGTCCAGGGCTCTTCTTTTCATTAAACATGATCCGTTCAGATGAATGTCTCGTGCTTCCAGGACAAACACGTGCTGGCCGTCATCTCCATAGACAAGATGCTGGAGAAGCTGAAAAAGTCCAATGATTTTCTGGAGCAGATCCTGAAAGGTCTGAACAATTATCTGGAGAAGAAGCGTCTGTATTTCCCCCGATTCTTCTTCCTGTCCAACGAGGAGCTGCTGGAGATCCTGTCGGAGACCAAGGACCCCACGCGGTAACGGCCTCCGGCAGAATACATTTACATTTACATTTACATGTTCAGGAGCTGCTTAGAGTCACCTGTTTGACCTGAACACATGCAGCGTCCTCATTATGTGACTGTACGAGCCGCAGGAGTCCACAGGGGGCAGTGTCGCCGCACTAAACCCTCCACAAAGACAGAGCACAAAGCCGTCAGATCAACAGTAGAATCTAGAATAATGTGTAGATAATAACGTTCAGAATGACAGAGCGGAGGTGAAAGGAAGTAAACCATAGAACATTTCAGATGATGAACGGAAATCAGATCTAAATTTTAATGATTTATTTATTAATTAACCTTTGTTTAACCAGGTAAGAACCCACTGAGATCGAAACCTCTTTTTCAAGGGTGACCTGAAAATACATAACAGCAACACAAATGACACAAACATATTTACATCGTAAGAGCATTTCAAGAGATTAAGAACAGAATGTACATGTGAAGGCACTGACAGTTTGTGAAAGATTCGCGCTCAAAATTGTGACAAGACATAGGTGGAGACATAGTTATCACATCATGAAGAGACGACATAAAACATCAGTGTGAAACAAGCGCAAAGACATATGTGACATCAATATTTATGAAAAACAACAGCCATCAGTGGTGTTTCCAGCTAAAGCCAGACTTCAGCGTGAAAGGACGTCATAAACGGATCAGATGCCCGTTCTCTATCTTTGTGACCAGGACTGGGAGCTAACAAAACAGGTGCTAAAGAGATGTTAAAGTTGAAGTTAACCTTAGCAAGTCAGAATGAGAATACAGAACTTATAACTGCGATTACAAACCCCTCACTGAGACCAGTTTGTGTGATCTCCACTCCCACTGGAGGGGGTTCCAAGCTGTGGGAGCAGCAAACTCCCACAAGTAAGTCTCTAGAGCTAAAAAAATAGGACCCATGAAAGGTTCATAACAATCAAATGGACCTGAAGACAGCGGAGGGTTAAGCTTCACAAAAAGTACAATTTGTGGTAAAGTGTGTAATATTTATTTAAAACTATTGTGGACTATTGTAGAATTTGTCCAGTGAAACCTAAGAATCATCCAGAACTCTAAGTGTGTCAATGTGCTTTAAATGTGCAGTAAATGCAGTGGGTCCAGTGTTCTGCAGCAGCTCTGAGCCACAAACACAGAACCACCTGCAGTTCGTCTCGTTCTGAACTTCATCCCACTTTAAACTCACAAAAAACTGTAGAAACATCCAGGAACCCAACAACACTTCTAATGTTCTACAGACGTTTACCTGCTCCGTTCGGTCTCACTTAAAGTGCACACGACAGGCTTTCATGATGTTATAATGTCGCCTTTAGTCGATGTATTAAAACCTGTTGTAAATATAAACTTTCGTCTTACACCAATCAAGCAGCCGTTTGTTCAGAAAAGTCGAAAAACATGTCGAAAATCACAGGAAGTTAAAGGGCGTACCACAGGTTTTCATGATTTTCTAATTTTGACTTTACTCAGTGCATTAATAGCTGTTGTAAATATAAATTATAGTTTTACACCAATCAAGCAGCTGTTTGTGGAGAAAAGTTAAAAAATCTGTTCAAAATTACAGGAAGTAAACAAACTGATGACATCACACTGTGAGACAAAGGTTACGGAAAATTTACACAAAATACATTACTTTTTTTGAACCTGTTTACATGAATTCAACAAAATAAAGGTGCTAACATGTATTTTTTATTTGTAAAATAAACAAATCTGTGACGTCTGAGGAGTTTTGGCCCACTGTATAGGATGGTTGCTATGGTAATTTCCCAGTGTGATGTCATCATTTACAACCAGGAAGTAAGACAAAAAACCTAAAAAATAGCTAAATCGCAATCAAATTTGTTAAGTATTTTAACAACATTCAAAGTACGTTTATCTTAACTGCATTTTGGTGATTTTGTGCTGTTTGTGGCGGCCTCTGAAGCCCGGCCTGAGCTGATGGAGCCAGAGGACGCTGCAGGAAACAGCGGCGTGTGGAGCGCTCACGTTCTGTCTGAACCATAGAACTATAATAAAACCTGGAAGATGAATCCAAGATGGCCGTCCTGTTTATCCCTATGGAGAGAGCTCATTGGTTCATGACCCCAAAAAAGTTTCTTACTTCCGCATTTACTTCCTGATACGGAGGCGGCCATCTTTGTTTTACTTCCTGATACGGAGGCGGCCATCTTTGTTTTACTTCCTGATACGGAGGCGGCCATCTTTGTTTTACCTTCTGATACGATGGCTGCCATCTTTGTTTTACTTCCTGATACAGAGGCGGCCATCTTTGCTTTAGGGCACCACGTGACCACAATCCCCCACTTCATATAAAAACGGTAATTTGTGTGATTTTATAAACGGTAGAAAAGAACATTTCCTTCTATTTTATTTAAATACTGATAATAATTCAGTCCTGTCTGTGATTATAATGTGACATTTTAGAAAAAGGCTGCAGTACCTCACACGACCACTAATCAATCTGGGACAGACAGAGGGGGCGTGGCTTATCCAGTTCATTTAATACATCCATGGTCTGAACCCTCTGCCTCTCGTCACAGCGTGCAGCCCCATCTGAAGAAGTGCTTCGAGGGCGTGGCCAGCCTGGCGTTCACGGACGTCCTGGACATCACGCACATGAAGAGCTCCGAGGGGGAAGTGGTGCAGCTGCTGGACATCATCTCCACCTCCAAAGCCCGCGGGCAGGTGGAGAAGTGGCTGCTGGAGCTGGAGAACGGCATGATCGCGTCTCTGCACAAGGTCCGGCGCGTTTATGTCACGTTTAACTCAGTCTAACGAGGGACGCGCAGTTATTAGACTTTATTATGTCACTTTGATCGCTCCAGTCAATTACAATAATGGAGAAAAATTGTTGATTATTTTGAGGACATTTTGATTTAACAATGTCTTTGTCATAAATGGTCTCCACATTCCTGCTCTAGAGTCTGTAAAAGTGCAGATAGTTATCAAAATGTGATCATCTCTAAGAGTTAAATGCATTAATCTTGTGTTTCTTTCGCCCGAGTTTTACTTACTTTTGACCGATCAGACGCACAAATGTTCACGCCCACAAGTGCCGTTCTGCTCAGACGCAGCAAGTCAGTGTTTTAGTGTTTTTTGTTAAAGATCTTGCTTCAAAAATCCTCATAACTGTTTAAAATTCACTATTTTTTTATTTTTTATTATTTGTAGAGTGATAGATCAACTCCAGGCTGTAAAGGTCTCCAGTGTGTGTAGTATTTGTGCCTAAGCTACTGTATTTTAGAAAAGAAAACATATGCAAATGAGGAAAAATATCGCCATTACGTTATCACACATTTGACTCCCGTATCGCACTGAGTTCCAGTAAAGCCCTCGTCGACTCGTCACATTTAGTGGATTATTTGAAGCTCTTATTTACCGACCTGCAATAATTGATCTTGATTTCATTTATGACACGAATAACGGCAGAATAGAAACAATAATAGCATCTGTTCATTATCACAGTTGGTTTTATAAAAGTGTTAAAGGGCGTGTGACGGGTTTTTACGATTTTGTAATTTTGACTTTATTCAGTGTATTAATACTTTGTGTAAATACAAATTATAGTTTTACACCAATCAGGTCACTATTTGTGGAGAAATGTTGAAAAATCTGTCGACAATTACAGGAAGTAAATAAACTGATGACATCACACTGTGGAGACAAGATAAGATAAGATAAGATAAGATAGAGATCCTTTATTTGTCCCACAATGGGGAAATTCCACTGTTGCAACACACAGTTTAGGACAGAAATGAATGAAATAGGTGCATGTAATAAAAATAGGATAAATAATTACTAAACATGGTAATAAAAATACAATATAAAGTATAAAGTGCACACTCTTATTTACAGTAGGTGGCTGTCTGGGAATAAATAGTAAAAATGTCAAATAAAGTGTCTTAAGTGTATGTTATATACAGTAAGTGACTATAGTGAGGTAAAAGTGTATTAATAGTCTGTTATGAGACAAAGGTTATGCATAATTCACACAAAACAAACTACTTTTTTGACCCTTTAAACATCAATTCAACAAAATAAATGTGTTCACATGTGTTTCTCTTTGTCAAATGAACAAAATCTGTGACGTTAGATGAGTTTTGACCAGTGTACAGTGTGGTTGCTATGGTGATTTCCTAGTGTGATGTCATACTTTACAAACGGGAGTAAAATTTAAAACCTAAAAAACAACTAAACTGGGGTTAAATTTGTAAAGATTTTAGTAGAAATGTGAATATATTTATCTTAACTGCATTTTAGTAAAATGTGTGTTTAAACCTGTCAGAGGCCCTTTAAACCTGTCATAGGCCCTTTAAAGGGCCCATGACAGGTTTTTATGATTTTCTAATTTGGACTTTATTTGGTGCATTAATGCCTGTTGAACATATATATTATAGTTTTAAACCAATCTGGTATCAGTTTGTGGAGAAAAGTTCAAAAATGAGTTGGAAAATTACACGTAAACAGATTGATGACATCACACTGAGGAGACAAAGGCTGTAGCATAATTTACAAAAAGAAACTACTTTTTTTGACCCTTTAAACGTTCATTTAAAAAAATAAAGACATTCACATATATTTTTATTTGTCAAGTTAAAAAATGACTGACATTAGATATCAGTGCACAGTGCGGCTGCTTCTTTATTTCCTAGTGTGATGTCATCATTTACAACCAGGAAGTGAATTTAAAAACATAAAAAATGGCTAAATTTGGATGAAATTTGTAAAGAATTTATACAAAATTTTAAATATATTTATCTTAACTGCATTTTAGTTAAATGTGTTTAAACCTGTCTTTAAACCTGTCAGAGGCCCTTTAAACCTGTCAGAGGCCCTTTAAACCTGTCAGAGGCCCTTTAAACGTGCGGTGAAGCCGGTACCTCACGGAGCAGCGCAGACCTAACGCCGGCTGCACCGGGGGCTTCAAACCCATGTCTTATTTATAGGTGGTAAATGGTTTCTGAATAATTTATGACTCCAAAAGGTGAACTGTTGTTTTCTAAATAACAAGCCCACAGCAGTCTCTGCGCACCGAGCTGCCTGGAAAACACCGCCGCGCACAAAGAAATCACCTTTAAAGTTTAAATTGCACTGAAAAGGTGCCGGCGTTTTTGAACAAAAATAGGAAGCTTTGAAGTTTTTAGTAAAAGAATAACCAGGTGAGAGAGTCTTATAATTTCAGCTGAAGAATAAAGAGTCAAATCAAAAATATGAAAATGTCTGCCTGTGCTCTTTAATGTGAGACGCTGCAGGTGAACAGGAAAAATCAGATTTAGATATCAATTGTAAAATACTCACATAAATGAAAGAAAAAAATATATTACCAGTTTTTCATCATGTCAGAAATAAGGCATTTTATGTGAAAATGGCCAAAAATCCACACATTTGGGACGTTTAAATCTGAAAAATGGACAGAACCAGGTTTAAATTTCTTGTTCATTTTGTCACATTTTAGTTATAAAAATGTACAGAGGAGATTTGGATTTATTGTTTAGTTTTAAAGTGAACCAGATCTGACTGAAAATTGTCCTAAAAATTCAACTTTCGCCTTATTTTTAGAATTCAAACTGTAATAAATGCCTGTTACAATCCAATCTTAAATCCTTGTTTGTTCTAAATGTGTTGAGTCCAGATTGTACAGTTTGTGTGGATCGACTTTAGGCTGATCTTTATGTCTCGAGGGACAAAAATGCATTTGAAGAAAACGGTTTTGGAGTTAGTCGCTTTTAGTTATGTTGTTGTCCCTTTTAGTCCAATTTTTGTTGCTTTTAGTTGCTGCAGTTGTATTTTTGTCACGTTTAGTTGCGTTTGTGTCTCATTTTTGTCATGTTTTTGTCGCTTTTATGTATTTTTGTCATTTTTAGTTGCATTTTGTAGTTTTTTGTTGCGTTTTTGTCTTGTTTTTGTCGCTTTAAGTCATGTTTTTGTCATTTTTAGTTGCATT
This sequence comes from Rhinogobius similis, assembly GCA_019453435.1. Lineage (NCBI taxonomy): Eukaryota > Metazoa > Chordata > Actinopteri > Gobiiformes > Gobiidae > Rhinogobius > Rhinogobius similis. The sequence continues at coordinate 1,608,681 of CM033633.1, forward strand.
TTGTAGTTTTTTGTTGCGTTTTTGTCTTGTTTTTGTCGCTTTAAGTCATGTTTTTGTCATTTTTAGTTGCATCTTTGTTGATTTTAGTCACAATTTTGATGTTTTAGTTGTGTTTTTTGTCACTTTTAGTCAAATCCTTGTGTCGTCGTGTCAGAATGTGTTGAGTCCAGATTGTACAGTTTGTGTGGATCTACTTTAGATCTTTAAAAATGCATTTAAGAAAACAATGTATGAAGTGGATTCAACGGAAGAATCAAACTTCTTTAGGAGCAGATTGGACACGTTTGTTGTTTCCACATGAAAGTTGAGATGTTGAGAGAGAAAACTGACCAAAAGACAAACACATCAGAGCCTGTAGAGTCTGGCCTGGAGCTCCAGTCACTTCAGATCGGTCGTGACGTCCTCGTGGCGTTAAATCACAGACAGTTGTAATGAGCTGCTGTTTGATTCTGCAGGTGATCAGAGAAGCCATCGTGGCTTATCCCAAAGACCTGAGGATCAACTGGGTCCGAGCCTGGCCCGGGCAGACGGTCCTGTGCGTGTCCCAGGTTTACTGGACCCAGCACATCCACGAGGCCATCAGGTCAGGACACAAGGTGAGTCCAACACATCACATCAGGTCAGGACACAAGGTGAGTCCAACACATCAGGACACAAGGTGAGTCCAACACATCACATCAGGTCAGGACACAAGGTGAGTCCAACACATCAGGACACAAGGTGAGTCCAACACATCACATCAGGTCAGGACACAAGGTGAGTCCAACACATCACATCAGGTCAGGACACAAGGTGAGTCCAACACATCAGGACACAAGGTGAGTCCAACACATCAGGACACAAGGTGAGTCCAACACATCAGGACACAAGGTGAGTCCAACACATCAGGACACAAGGTGAGTCCAACACATCAGGACACAAGGTGAGTCCAACACATCAGGACACAAGGTGAGTCCAACACATCAGGACACAAGGTGAGTCCAACACATCAGGACACAAGGTGAGTCCAACACATCACATCAGGTCAGGACACAAGGTGAGTCCAACACATCAGGACACAAGGTGAGTCCAACACATCAGGACACGAGGTGAGTCCAACACATCAGGACACAAGGTGAGTCCAACACATCACATCAGGTCAGGACACAAGGTGAGTCCAACACATCAGGACTCAAGGTGGAGTCCAACACATCAGGACACGAGGTGAGTCCAACACATCAGGACACAAGGTGAGTCCAACACATCACATCAGGTCAGGACACAAGGTGAGTCCAACACATCAGGACACAAGGTGAGTCCAACACATCAGGACACAAGGTGAGTCCAACACATCAGGACACAAGGTGAGTCCAACACATCAGGACACAAGGTGAGTCCAACACATCAGGACACAAGGTGAGTCCAACACATCAGGACACAAGGTGAGTCCAACACATCAGGACACAAGGTGAGTCCAACACATCAGGACACAAGGTGAGTCCAACACATCAGGACAGGACACAAGGTGAGTCCAACACATCAGGACACGAGGTGAGTCCAACACATCAGGACACAAGGTGAGTCCAACACATCACATCAGGACAGGACACAAGGTGAGTCCAACACATCAGGACACAAGGTGAGTCCAACACATCAGGACACAAGGTGAGTCCAACACATCACATCAGGTCAGGACACAAGGTCAGGTCAGGACACAAGGTGAGTCCAACACATCAGGACACAAGGTGAGTCCAACACATCAGGACACAAGGTGAGTCCAACACATCACATCAGGACAGGACAATAGTAGATACCATCACATCAGGACACAAGGTGAGTCCAACACATCAGGACACAAGGTGAGTCCAACACATCAGGTCAGGACACAAGGTGAGTCCAACACATCAGGACACAAGGTGAGTCCAACACATCAGGACAGGACACAAGGTGAGTCCAACACATCAGGACACAAGGTGAGTCCAACACATCAGGACAGGACACAAGGTGAGTCCAACACATCAGGACACAAGGTGAGTCCAACACATCAGGACACAAGGTGAGTCCAACACATCAGGACACAAGGTGAGTCCAACACATCAGGACAGGACACAAGGTGAGTCCAACACATCAGGACACAAGGTGAGTCCAACACATCAGGTCAGGACACAAGGTGAGTCCAACACATCAGGTCAGGACACAAGGTGAGTTTAAGCTGCCATTATTCAGTAAAGTTGTATGTAATTTGTGTAATATGTGTAATGTTTCCTGCACAAACCTGAGCCTCTCTGTGTCTCCATGAGGTTTTATTTTGAGTAAAAGCTGCTGAAGTCCATGGGATTCTTGGATTAGTGAACAGTTCAGATTTCTTCTCTCAGATGTTAATGCTTCTGAACAGGTTTAGAAGTGACACACCGGGCAGAGCGATATGGCCCAACATTTTTATCGTGATATAAACGACTCTAGACTAAATACTTAACAATGGCACCAAGATGACACTCGCTTAAAGGTGCTTTACCCATTTTTTTCATGTAAGAAAGTCAAATCAGTTCTATTCGGGTCAAAATGATCCCGCTGTGTGCCGTCTGTGTGCGATTATAGAGCGTACAACCTTTAAGGAGATTTCATTTGTATTCAACTGTAATCATTTTGCTTCCACTCGTCGCCTCAACATCGACTTTTATTGCGTCTCGAGCCGTTAGCGTTTGAAAGTTGCTGCAACATCAGATTCACTTCACAACTATGAGCTGTCCACCTGCTGCAGTGAACGTGGAATTATATCGTGACGTTCCATTTCACATTGTCCTGAATACAAATGACGATAAATGAACGATATGATACGGACCTGCTCTAGAATGAACTCTGTCTGGATTTAAACGTGCACTGGACTGTAGCCTCATAGTGGTTTGTTCTCTAACCCTAACCACACACAACACAGAAACTCAGGATCATTAAACACTACAGGGACATAGGGGAGGGCATCTGACACACACACCCGTCGTTATCTAGAGCAGTGGGCTGGGGGTCACGAGAGGATTTTAAGATCACACTTTAATTAAAAACAGTATATTTTAGAGAAATAGGGTCCACTAAGACAATAAACAATTCAAATAACCAGTATTAAACTTGATTTCACACTTAATTATTGCTTCTGTAATTTTCATTTCGCTTTGGGGGTCCCGAGTGGGTTGCATGGCTATTTTGGGGGTCCCAGCCAGAAAAGTTTGGGAACCCCTGATCTAGAGCAGTGTTTTTCAACCTTTTCTAAGTTGCGGCACACTTTTTTGGTTGAAAAGATACCACGGCACACCACCTACTAATTATTAATATGGAATCAGACCTTTTAATTAAAAAAATGTGGTGTAATGTGCCACTGTCTAGTTCTTTAAATTTGACATTTGTGATTGTATTTTAATTCTTCTTCGGTTCAGGACTCTCCAGACAGTTTAAATGTTTAAAATAAATCCACCTGTGAATCCAAATTAGATTTTTTTCAAGGCAGACCCAGCGACACCTGAGGCGCACTCGTGTTCCCGGCACTGGTTGAAAATCCAGGATCTGGAGAACACTCGGCCTGAATGCAGTCTGTGTCTTCTCCACAGCTCCTTGAATGCCTCCGTGTGTGTCCCTCTTGTTTTGTGACCCGTTTAACATTCACTCAGGACTCAGGAGGCGGTGTGTGTTTAAGCCGAGCGGGCGCCGGGGCCGTGCCGTCTGCGGCGGGGCAGCGTTCACCGTCGGGAGCAGGAGCCCGGCCCGGAGTGAGATCCGGGGCTGGGCCGGTGTTTCATCTGGTGCCGCTGCGTTACATAATCCGGCTCCCGGCTCCCGGCGTTCGTCTTCATTACCGCTGCAGTCGCCGGATCGGACTCTTTTTTTTACTGGTCCGGCGTAACCATGGCGACGACATCCTCCTCTGCAGCATCCCCCTGTTCCCATGGCAACAGCCTCTCTCCCCACGGCCCAGTCTTTGTGCCTCTGCGCCCCCCACAAACCCCACAAACCCCCGCTCTGACGGCAGCCAGAGTGTGTTCAAACTCATCACTAACCTGCGCGATGGATCTGACTTACAGCTCGGTTTTATTCGAAAAACAAGATCTTAAAGCTGAAAATGGGTGGAATACAGTGTGACATTTAGATAATGAACAGCAGCAGCTCCCTCACCTCCTTAGACCAGTGGCTCTCACACTTTTACTGCTGTTTTCACAAACGCACCATTTTATTCTTATCACGGCTGCACTACATATGACACAAGTATGGATAGTACAATATTAATAAGACTATAATATAATACTAACTAAATATATGGCAATAAGATCATGGTCTTCAGTTCAACAAAAATGTACTGTTTCTAAAATAGAAATGTTGGAAAAAGCAGATTTCATTCATGATTATCCTTTTTCAGATTAAATTAGCCTTGATTTTATCAATCAATCAAGATTTATTTGAGCAGCACCATTCAAACAACGGCTTTATAATCATTAAAAACAGATAAAAACCAAAGTAGAAAACACATGACAAGGCAAAAATCAAAGCATAAATTGTAATATTACAAAAATATCTTGGTTTAGTCTCTGTTAAGTTTTATTTTGACCAAACATATTTTGCTCCAGTGACTTTCTCTCTCTTGTTCTAACAATGTTCCTCCTCAAAAACATTTAGCTTCATTCACACTGTTTTGTGAATCCTGGTTAGAAAATCGTCTGCGTCAAACAGACTTCGTCGCTGCTGAACTCCCTCCATCGAGGACGTTCTTATCTGAGAATCTTCTGCTGTTTCAAGTCTTTAAATCCTTTAAATGCCTCCAAACACCTCTACAAACCGCTCTCCGCTCACATTCTTCCAAACTCATTTTTAACGTGTGTCAGCACATGCACGTATGCAGCCAGTAGATGGCGCCCAAACTCAGTAAGTGCCAGGGCAAACGGAACCAGACACAGAGTTTGATTTTATGAACTATTTTTTAGTTCTAAAACATGAGATGCCAAACTTAAACTACTGAAGAGCACGTTTAAAGGTTAATAACAAAATTTAAAAAAAAAGAGCTCAATATTTTTCCTTTGAGACGTGAAATTTGTTTTAATTTAGCTGCAATTATTGTGTCAAAAAGTACATTAAAATCCACAAACTTAGGTTATTTTTAAAGACAGGACAGGTAATTACATTTCTTAATTTATTGTCTTTAAAATAGTTTGTGGATATGTCAAAACAGGACAAAATGAACATTGTTGGAGTGTCTGAGTGTGTTTGAATATCTCACTTGTATTGATAGTGTGTTTGAATATCGTGCTTATATTGATAGTGTGTCTGAATATCTCACTTGTATCGATAGTGTGTTTGAATATCGTGCTTATATTGATAGTGTGTCTGAATATCTCACTTGTATCGATGTGTCAGCACTAAACCCAAACATCCCCATCATCCCCTTGCTCCTCCGTCCTGTCGTGTCGAGCGAACACACCAGCAGCACAAACACAAACGTCGTAACTCTGCACCATCCAACACGCTCCTGTAAAGTTTTACTGTTCCGCCGAGCCGTGGATCTGAACCACCAGCTGCCGTGTGACATTTATGAACCGAATTAAATTAAAGCCCGTGATAATCCCATTACACCGCCAGCGCCGATTCACTCACCGCGTGTTGTCAAAAGGCCAGGCGTAAATATGCAGAACGAGCTACAGCAGATATACGGACTGTAAGTGCTCCGGAGCGCTCTTTATTAGGCCTTCACAGAGATCTATTGTGGGCAGATTGTGTGCGCGCTAAAAATAGATGAAGAGATTGACATTTTCCTGCCCCCGTCGCAATTAAACACCACAGGAATGTAGCCCCAGAGGTGGGCTTTCATTCATGCACTCGTCTGTACGAGCCCCAGCAGCTTCAGAGCTAAGACGCCTCCAACGTGACCAGCAGCAGCTCCAGGAGGCACGGCTCCGGCTGAAGCTCTGCCGCTCAAACTGGCCTTTAATCTGAGCCTCTACACTGAAAATATTCAATCAATGAATAATAATAATAATAATAATCAATTAAAGGTGTGTGGCTTTAAGGATAAGCCCTTTCAGGTTTCTGCCACACTCCATCACATTTTGTGTTGTTTTGTTTCATATGGACTTCTGTTTTTTTTTGATTATGTGAAAATAAATCAAATCAAATCAAAATGCACCGCCTAAATTTAACGGTGTGAAGAAAACTTTGAGACAGTGCCGGGCGATATGCCAGAAGATCATTATCATGATTTTCTTGGGGCAGATTGGGATTTCGACTTAATCACGATTCATGTTCACTTTGTATTTTTCTGTTGTCTTTAATTGAACTGCACAATTTAGGAAAAAATCTAATCCTGATTTTTCTGACCCGTGTGACTGTGATTAGATTTGAGATTTATGTTTTATTAATAGGATTCTGTTGCTTTTAGTCATGTTTTTGTCCAGTTCAGTTGTGTTTGTTGTATTTCAACACGTCTTTGTTGTTTTTAGTCACGTCTTTGTCATTAATAATCGTGTTTTTGTCACTTTTAGCCACATTTTGGTGCATTGAGTCACGTTTGTTGTTTGTCGGTGCATTTTTGCTTCTTTTGAACACATTTTTAATCTCTTTTGTCTCTTGTTTCAGAACACGTTTGTACAAATCCAAACTACAGTGTGAGCAGTTTTTATTTAAATCAAAGCAAGATATTTTGTTTGTGGAAGAAATTATTGCACTGATTTGCTGATTACATCCATTAAAATGTAGTTTTTGTGTGGATTTGGTTTAATTGTGCAGCTCTGGTCTTTAAGAGGTAAATTAAGTCATCAGAGGCTAAACATCAGGAGAAGAGTGTGTTTGAACAGACGGCTGCATTAAAGACACAAACAGTCCATCATGATACCAACATTTCACTAAAACACAGATTGTCTCAGGACCAGCTCAGGATTCTGTTTTTTCGCCCAGACCTTCTTTGTAAATGTAGTTTGTTTGAGTTTTTTGTAACATGTTCTGTTCCCTGGTCCAATCAGAGAACTGCACTCTGAATATTTAGAATACTTTTACATTGGTGCATTAAATAACACAGTAGGATTCATGTTTGTTCTGCACTTATTTATCTCTGATCGTTAAACCACGGTGTGTTCTTTTGATTTTGGGAAAAGCAGCTGTACATTTACTCTGAACTCTGAATGTGTTTTTGATGCACGTGTTTAGTTACTGCGTCAAGAGGAGCACGAATGCTTGTATTGATGATAAAATACAAAACGAGTCATTTAAATTAAGGCTGAACAAGTTTGGTAAAAATAGTTTACATTTAAATAATGGATTCTGCACATTTTAAACACGGAGAAGCATTTGAGAGACTGAAGTCTGGACCTTTAACTAATCCAACGAGCCCGTGTGTTTCAGAACAAGCTCTGACACAGAATAAAACAGAATTATATTGTGTTGTTCGCAAAGGACGTAAATAATTGCATTTTTGAGTTCTGGTAATTGATAACATTCACATTTAATTCTTGCAGCTTTTGTTTCAGCCCATTTTGTGTTTTTTCTTGAGTTTTCTCACCATCTCAAACGTATGTGGTGGTTTCCTCTTGTTGTGTTGCCGCGGTAACAAACAGAGGGATGTCACTGATGACGACGTGTCCATGTAATCAGTGAAATGTGGATAATACTGTTAATGTTGTTTTGAAGATATGCTTCATTTGAATATTGAGTATATCATTTATTTAAAAAAAAGATTGAAAATTAAAAAGGTCGAAAAACTTCCAGATAATGGTATAAAGTGATATTTCTGCCCTCACATTTGTCTGATACTTGCACCTCCACAAATCCACTTAAAGACATGTTTTAACACATTTCCGTTGCATTGACATAACATTGTGACTGTGCTGTGTCTGGCTCCAGGCGCTGGAGTCGTACCTGGAGCAGAACAACCGTCAGATCGACGACATCGTGGCTCTGGTCCGAGGGACGCTGTCCAAACAGAACCGCGTGACTCTGGGAGCGCTGGTGGTGCTGGACGTCCACGCTCGGGACGTCCTGGCCGCGCTGGTCCAGAAACGTGTGAGCGACGAGAACGACTTCGAGTGGCTCAGTCAGCTGCGATACTACTGGGTGGTACGTGATGGAAGCCCCAGGGTCCTGAGCCCACCAGCAAATACTTCTTTTAAAATATAAGTTATTTAAGTGATGTTTGGCACTTCAGTCTTTAACTTTAAAGGACACGTTTTTATAACTTTGTTCCTCGTCAGAATCATACCTGCAGGGGTATTGTGCTTCACTCACACTTGTTTCATTAATCCTGTTTAGAGTGTGTCTTCTTTATGCCTCAGAATACACTCCGTTTGAAATTCCCCTGGTTTGTCACAGATAAAAGTCCATAAATCATCACCGGGGCTCGTTCTGACGTGAAATACTAATCCATAAAAACATGTTTAAAATGGAAGTGCAGAATGTCCACTTAAAGTTCCTTTCACTTTTGATTTAACACTTGAAGCTCAACCCAGACATTTACAGGCACACTTTTTGAAAAAAATGTATTTATTGCAAAAACTTTGTCAAAATTGCGTTGCCCTTTACTCATAACCGGTCAGTTGTGTCCTCATGTTCACAAGACACCATTGTTTCTGTGGGATTCCACTTTTTAAAATGATTTACGACTGATTTACCAGAACAAGACACAGGCTGAGTTTCCAAAAGTAAAAAACCTTCTGAATAACTGTCTTTATTGTGACCAGGACAACCAGCTCCAGACCAAGATGATCAACGCCGGTCTGCCGTACGGGTACGAGTATCTGGGCAACACTCCCCGCCTGGTCATCACTCCACTCACCGACCGCTGCTACAGGTGCTGTTATAACTACTACTACTACTACTACAACTACTACTACTACTACTACTACTACTACTACTACTACTATAACTATAACTCCACCCACTCACCGACCGCTGCTACAGGTGCTGTTATAACTACTACTACTACTACTACTATAACTACTACTACTACTACCACTACTACTACTACTACTACTACTACTACTACTACTACTACTATAACTACTACTACTACTACTACCACTACCGTTACTACCACTACCATACTACTACCACTACGTTATAACTACTACCACCACCACCACTACCACCATAACTACCACCACCACCACCACCACTACTACTACTACTACCACCACCACCACCACCACCACTACCACTACTACCACTCACCACCACCACCACCACTACCACCACTACTACTACTACTACTTCTACTACTACTGTTATAACTACTACTACTACTACTACTACTACTATAGCTACTGTAACTACTACTACTATAACTCCACCCACTCACCGACCGCTGCTACCGGTGCTACTGCTACACAAGCTAAAAATACCAAAACAACTACAAATAAAACAACTGTGAGGCTCCAGGGACCACAGCATCTACCTTTTTCATTCATGGTCATTGTGTGTGTTGAGTCTGCTGTGTGTACCAGAGTACTACTACTACTACAATAGTATGAGTCCTTCTGCTGTGTGTACCAGAGTACTACTACTACAATAGTATGAGTCCCTCTGCTGTGTGTACCAGAGTACTACTACTACAATAGTATGAGTCCCTCTGCTGTGTGTACCAGAGTACTACTACTACTACAATAGTATGAGTCCTTCTGCTGTGTGTACCAGAGTACTACTACTACAATAGTATGAGTCCCTCTGCTGTGTGTACCAGAGTACTACTACTACTACAATAGTATGAGTCCTTCTGCTGTGTGTACCAGAGTACTACTACTACAATAGTATGAGTCCCTCTGCTGTGTGTACCAGAGTACTACTACTACAATAGTATGAGTCCCTCTGCTGTGTGTACCAAAGTACTACTACTACAATAGTATGAGTCCCTCTGCTGTGTGTACCAGAGTACTACTACTACAATAGTATGAGTCCCTCTGCTGTGTGTGTACCAGAGTACTACTACTACAATAGTATGAGTCCCTCTGCTGTGTGTACCAAAGTACTACTACTACAATAGTATGAGTCCCTCTGCTGTGTGTACCAGAGTACTACTACTACAATAGTATGAGTCCTTCTGCTGTGTGTACCAGAGTACTACTACTACAATAGTATGAGTCCCTCTGCTGTGTGTACCAGAGTACTACTACTACAATAGTATGAGTCCATGTGTTTACCTGGGTTTATATCAGGAGCCTGCTGTGTGCTCCTCTGGACATGGATTTGATCACTTTCCTATAAATGTAATCTCTTCTCTCTCGTAGGACCCTGTTTGGGGCCCTGCACCTGCACTTAGGAGGGGCCCCTGAGGGCCCGGCTGGAACAGGTAAAACTGAGACCACTAAAGACTTGGCTAAAGCTGTGGCCAAACAGTGTGTGGTGTTTAACTGCTCTGACGGGCTCGACTACATCGCCCTGGGAAAGTTCTTCAAGGTCAGACTCAGAACCCCTCTGTGGCCCTGGTGTCACTGACTCCAGTCCGGTTATGGTCCAGGACCCGCCCGGGTCACATGCAGACCCTGTCACACCAGCTCAGGTTCACTGCGGTCTGTTTTTGACCAAAGCCGCGCAGATCCACGTGGTTTTGTACAAGAACACTCGTCTGATGATCTGTGACCACCAGACCACAGCAGCGTCTGGACAAAACAGACTGTTGTGGATTCTCTCTGAAGACCTGAGGCAGAGGAGCCCCGAGGTCTGTGTCTGTGTGTGGGACCCACAGCCAGAGCGACCTGAGGCCGAGGAGCCCTGAGGTCTGTGTCTGTGTGTGGGACCTGAGGCCGAGGAGCCCCGAGGTCTGTGTGACTGCAGGTCTGTGGGACCCACAGCCAGAGCAGAGTCAGTGTACACCAGGGGCTACACACAGTATTTATGATCATCACTGAGTCTGTGTGTTTATACGTGTGTGTGTGTGTGTGTGTATATATGTGTATATATATGTGTGTGTCTGTGTGTGTCTGTGTGTGTCTGTGTGTGTGTGTGTGTGTTTATACGTGTGTGTGTGTGTGTGTGTGTGTGTGTGTCTGTGTATGTATATGTGTGTGTGTGTGTTCAGGGCCTGCTGGCGTGTGGAGCCTGGGCCTGCTTCGATGAGTTTAACAGGATCGACCTGGAGGTGCTGTCGGTGGTGGCTCAGCAGATCCTCACCATCCAGAGAGGTGCGGCTCTAACACGTTCAAGGCCTGGTCCTGAGCACTGAGGCCCGTTCAGGCCGTCCCACAAGGCCTGGTCCTGAGCACTGAGGCCCGTTCAGGCCGTCCCACAAGGCCTGGTCCTGAGCACTGAGGCCCGTTCAGGCCGTCCCACAAACACGACCAGCGCTCGGCCCCAGGATCATCACAGACAGGAAACACAGCTGCTTATGGGACAAACTCCTCTAGACGCAATAACCCTGAGAGTCTTTGTCATGTGGTCAACATGAACACGTCTTCTATTTCACTCACTGATGTTCTGTCACTTGTAGATGTTCTGTCCATAGACTGCACATATCAGTGGACTATGGGATTGTGACGTCACCACAGCGTTTGGCTCCAGCCAAATGAAGCCCATCGTGGCTAGCAGTTATAGCGGCTAAAGTGGAGCTAGCAGTTATAGCGGCTAAAGTGGAGCTAGCAGTTATAGCGGCTAAAGTGGAGCTAACAGTTATAGCGGCTAAAGTGGAGCTAACAGTTATAGCGGCTAAAGTGGAGCTAGCAGTTATAGCGGCTAAAGTGGAGCTAACAGTTATAGCGGCTAAAGTGGAGCTAGCAGTTATAGCGGCTAAAGTGGAGCTAGCAGTTATAGCGGCTAAAGTGGAGCTAACAGTTATAGCGGCTAAAGTGGAGCTAGCAGTTATAGCGGCTAAAGTGGAACTAGCAGTTATAGCGGCTAAAGTGGAGCTAGCAGTTATAGCGGCTAAAGTGGAGCTAGCAGTTATAGCGGCTAAAGTGGAGCCAGACTCCATATTTAAATCCGAGTGCGTATCGTGTCCACACGGACCAATCAGGAGGAGGTTGTTAACGGTCTCCGCCCCTCGGTGGGAGGAGACGGCGGCAACATGCGGCGCTAGCTGTCAATCAAACCTGTTGCTAACACAAGTGAAACCGCCCCCTGGAAATGGAAGCACCTGATTGGTCAGTTATTATTGTAATAACTTGATTTATGAACAACCAACGAGAAAAAAACACAGGATCATGTGGAGTGAGTCAGACGGACATTTTAGTTCCAGATGTGAGTTTGACAGAAACAGTTACAGAGTAAAGGCTCCAGTGTCACAGGAAGAGGGCGGAGCCAGGAGCCTCCAGAGCTGCTTCCTGTTTGGCACACAGCGGCTAGCATGCTAACGCGGTCCACTGATATGTACGGTCTATGGTTCTGTCACACTTGTAGATGTTCTGTCTCTTGTAGATGTTCTGTCTCTTGTAGATGTTCTGTCTCTTGTAGATGTTCTGTCTCTTGTAGATGTTCTGTCTCTTGTAGATGTTCTGTCACACTTGTAGATGTTCTGTCTCTTGTAGATGTTCTGTCTCTTGTAGATGTTCTGTCTCTTGTAGATGTTCTGTCTCTTGTAGATGTTCTGTCACACTTGTAGATGTTCTGTCTCTTGTAGATGTTCTGTCTCTTGTAGATGTTCTGTCACACTTGTGGATGTTCTGTCACACTTGTAGATGTTCTGTCACACTTGTAGATGTTCTGTCACACTTGTAGATGTTGTGTAACACTTGTGGATGTTCTGGTGCAGGTATCGCAGCAGACTCTGAGATGCTCATGTTTGAGGGCACAGAGCTGAAGCTGGACCCGTCCTGTGCCGTCTTCATCACCATGAACCCTGGATACGCCGGGCGCTCTGAGCTCCCCGACAATCTCAAAGTAATCTAAAAGGGCTGTGGATCTGCTTAAACGATATAATTATGTATATTTTTCTCGTCTCTTTAGTGACGTAGCTCTTGTGTGATGCTCTCGTGGACACTGTGTTCTTATCCCTCTGTTTGATGCCAAAGGCTCTGTTCAGGACGGTGGCCATGATGGTTCCAGACTACGCCATGATCGCAGAGATCGTGCTGTACTCCTGTGGCTTTGTGACCGCTCGCCCGCTCTCCGTGAAGATCGTGGCCACCTACAGGCTGTGCTCGGAGCAGCTGTCCTCTCAGCACCACTACGACTACGGCATGAGGGCCGTCAAGTCTGTGCTCACCGCCGCCGGCAACCTGAAGGTCTGAGAGGACACTGCTGTCGCTGTTACGTCCCAGTGCAGCTTCAGTGTCAGCCGCTCTTTGGGCGAAAGGCTTGAGATTCCACATAGTTTTTCATCCGTCATATTTAAGCACTGACCCTTTAAATGTCTGTGAGCAACTGAGAATGTGACACAGAGTGAAAACTGCAGGTGTTTAGTGTAAAAGCCTCAGACACATGTGAGACTCAGAGCTGCAATCAGCACGTTTAACACTGGATACTGCATCTACCAAACATTTAAAGCACTTTATGACACACACTTTGCATTTTGGATGAGCCTGATCCTGACTTTTAGGTTTTATTGCACAAATAAAACCTACTACTTATCACAGAAATGTTAAAATGGTAAATAGTCACATTTTTATCCAGCGCTTTTCCACCTTAAAGGGCCCATGACAGGGATTTATGATTTTCTAATTTTGACTTTATTCAGTGTGTTAATACTTGTTGTAAATATATATAATAGTTTTACACCAATCAGGTCGCTGTTTGTGGAGAAAAGTTAAAAAATCTGTTGAAAATTACAGGAAGTAAACAAACCGATGACATCACACTGTGAGACAAACTTTATACATGATTTACACAAAATAAACTACTTTTTTGACCCTTTAAACATTAATTCAACTAAATAAATAAGTTCAAATACATTTTTATTTGTCAGGTAAAAGAACTGATGACATTAGATGAGTTTTAGCCCAGTTTACAGTGTGGTTGCTATGGTGATTTCCTAGTGTGATGTCATTATTTACAACCAGGAAGTGAAATTAAAACTTATAAAACTGCTAAACCGGGATAACATTTGTAAAGAATTTTAGCAAAACTTGAAATATATTTATCTTAACTGTATTTTAGGTAAATGAGTGTCCGACCTGTCATGGGCCCTTTAACATCGAGGAACCAATAGATTTTGACCTGCCTGTGGTACAAATACACTCCATGGGTTCTAGAGCGATAAAAAATAACTCCCTTGTCGCAGTAATGAACATTTCAAACAAATATTGTGAGGGTGAAACATCCTTCAAACGTCGCCTGTAAACGGGAAACAGAGCTTGTACCCTGTTGTTTTAATCATTTGTAGTCTGACTAAAGCGCTCAGAGCAGATGTTCAGCGTTTGTTTGTGTGTATTACGGAGCAGATCTTTCATGACATGTTTCCTCTGATGCATGTTGTGCCTCTGAATCGTGTCGTGCAGCTGGCGTTTCCAGAGGATAATGAAGACACTCTGCTGCTGAGGTCCATCATCGACGTGAACCTGCCCAAGTTCCTCGCTCAAGACCTCCAGCTGTTCCAGGTCAGAGGAAGAGTCGGGCGAGCTATTTTCAAACTCCGCTCCTCGTTTAGACACAGCAGCTTTCACACGCTGCAGTGGTGCATCTGTGGGTGACGGAGAGGCTGAAAGAAAAATGAGTCGTGTCGCATTCTGAGAGCAGAGAGGCCACGAGAGAGCTCAAATAATACAAGAATTATACACAGTTTAAGCATAAATCTGAAGTATTACAGGCTAAGTATTGTGTCAGTTTGATCGCTGAGGTAAAGAGTTCTGGTCGTGTCTTAGAGTTTAGATGAGTTTCCATTCAGTTTTGATCTTAATACATGTAGAGTGAGTAATATTGTCTTAAAGAGACTCTACACATGTCCATTTCCTCTCTTTTAACCTGTTCTGACTCTGTTCTTTGTCACAAACTCAGCTACAGTTGGATTTAGCTTCGTTTAATTAATCCTGTTTACGAGGTCCTCTTTTCTGCCCCTTCTCTATGCCGCACAAAAACACTCGCTTTGTCTAGAGATCTGGAAGTCTGTGCTGTTTGTGAGTCCTTAAATCATCACAGACGGAGCATTTCTGATTCAAATTTTTTCAATTTTTTTTTTTTTACTTATAGGAAACTTTTTATTTTTTGTTGATATCTTTAAATTTCAGCAGCAATGGGTTGAATCGTTAATATATTACACTCATAAATTATGCTGATTACCTGCTCTTTTTTCAATTACGCCTCATCATTTTTACAATAGGGTTAATCTGGAAAAGGGTTTACTTTGATTTTCTGACTTTAAACAATACACATTCTGCTTTAGTGACTTTTTCTCTCTTTTAATCCTGTTTTAACAATGTTCTTCATCAAAAACACACCTGGAGTTGCATTCACGCTGTTTTAATGAATCTTTATTAGAAAATCCTTTCCCTCCGAGCGTCAAACACACTTCCTGCTGAACTTCCGTGGTTTTCTGATGTATTTTCAGACTTTATCCATCATTTATCACAGAATATTCCACAGTTTTTAGTCCTTAAATCATCGCTAAACTCGTTCTGATCATTTCTGCCTCTAAACTCGATAACTGCTACTCAAATCCACACAATAACATCTTTTCAGCGCTAACTTCACTAGATTGTATACAGCTGATGGATGCACTCAGTGTCATTTCACAGATTGACTGATCACACAGGGCAGGGAATGAAGAAGAAACTGTTTTTGTTTTAAAACATGAGACGCAAATTTAAGGCACTCCAGAGCAGGTTTAAAGGAGAAGTGCAAGATGAAAAATGCAGAATATCTTTCCTTTAAAATGATTGTGTTCTGACATAAAGTAGCTTCATTTTACCGTGACATTTTCCGCATCGACACGTTGCTCCTCAGGACGTGTTGTTGTGACAGACACCAGAGGAAGCTGTGGCTAACCCTGGCGTCTCCCTCAGGGCATCACCTCGGACCTGTTCCCCGGCGTGCAGCTGCCCAAGCGCGACTACCGGACTCTGCTGGAGGCCATCGAGGACAACTGCAGGCTCCTGAACCTGCAGGCGACGCCCTTCTTCTCCGAGAAGATCCTGCAGATCTACGAGATGATGATCGTCCGCCACGGCTTCATGTTGGTGGGGGAACCCTTCGGAGGCAAGACCAGCGCGTACCGAGTGTTAGCCGCCGCGCTCACCGACGTCTGCAAGAAGGTGTGTGTCAGATGCCCTCCCGTCCCCCCCCGACCCGGTCTGTTCAGCTTTTATGTCAGGACCGTGTGCAGAAACAGAGAAGGTGCAGTCCCTGGTGAAACATTATAAATACAAAAAACTAGTGACTAGGTCTGGATGATACGGAGATGAAACAGAACATGAGCTGGTCCTGAGACAATCTGTGTTTTAGTGAAATGTTGGTGTCGTGATTGACTGTTTGTGTCTTTAATGCAGCTGTCTGTTCAAACCAGTGGGCGAGGCTACTGCGCTCAAATTGAGCTGTTCATTGGAAGCTGCCATGTTTGCAATCTGCTGCTGACCACTAGGGGCCGCTGCGGAAGTAGAATTATTCAATGCAAGTCAATGGGGAGTTAGAAGTTTCAAAACCTACTTTAGAGCCTCTAGAGGCTCTGTGACGTTAGCTTACGGCTCTGTGACGTTAGCTTACGGCTCTGTGACGTTAGCTTACGGCTCTGTGACGTTAGCTTACGGCTCTGGCTGGTTTAGCCTGTGATTTCTTAAAGTTCGTGCATATCTAATGAAGAAGGCGGGCTTTACGCGCCGGAAATGTCAGGGCGGAGCCAAACACCTACGAGTGGGCGGTAACCATAGAGACAACGACGGCAGTACGTCAGCAAAAGGCCGCCCCAAAGTCGCCCTCCCCCCGCCTCCCCACCGAGGGGGGAGTGGTGGGGGCTAACCCGCGGCCATTTTGAATTCTCCATGACTGAGCCGCATTATCATGAAAGGGGCGGAGCCACAACCGTCTGTCCACTATTTTTATGTCTATGGTTCAAACACACTCTTCTCCTGATGTTTAGCCTCTGAAGCCTCTGATGACTTTATTTACCTCTTAAAGACCAGAGCTGCACAATTAAACCAAATCCACACAAAAACTACATTTTAATGGATGCAAATCACAAAGACTGTAATAATTTCTTCCACAAACGACAAAATGTCTTGCTTTAGTTTGAATAAAAACTGCTCACACTGTAGTTTGGATTTGTACAAACGTGTTCTGAAACAAGAGACAAAAGAGATAAAAAAAGGGTTCAAAAGTGACAAAAACACACCGACAAACAACAAACGTGACTCAATGCACCAAAGTGTGACAAAAACACGACTAAAAACGACAACATTGTGTTTAAAATGTGAATTTGACGTGAATCCTATTCTTAAAACATGAATCGTCAATCTGATCACAACGGCACTGGTCAGAAAAGTCACAATTAGATATTTTTTCATAAATTGTGCAAATACAAACAGAACATGAATCATGACAAAATCAAAATCTTGATCTGGCCCCAAAGAAATCATGATAATTATCACCAGTTGTACTAATAAACCATGAAATGTACAGAAGATCTTCAGAACAGAGGGCCGTGACAGTGAAGGCGGCGCAGTTGAGCATCAAGAATATATATTTTTTCTAATTTTGTGATAAAATGTGCCACAGCTTCAGACGTTTCAGTTGGAGCTGGTTCCACTGAAGGGCTGCACAGTGTCTCAGCTAAAGTACGGATATGATTCTGATTAAAGGGCGTGTGACAGGTTTTTATGATTTTCTAGTTTTGACTTTATTTGGAGGAACAAAATCTGTTGTAAATATAAATGATAGTTTTACACCAGTCAGGCGTCAGTTTGTGAAGAAAAGTTAAAAAACATGTTGAAATTTACAGGAAGTAGAGCAGAGTTCTCAACATGATGACATCACACTACGGAGACAGACCAGGGATCATTTAAATTAACAAACACATTTGTCTGACACTTTTAAACATTAACTCATCAAAATAAAGGTGTTTCTATGTGTTTTTATTTGTCAGATAATACTTTCTTTGACATTAGAGGAGCTTTGACCCGGTGTACAACACGGTTTCTAGGCAACAGTTACAGAATTCCAACCAGGAAGTCAAAATTTAAACCTAAAAAACTGCCAAACTGGGATAAAAATAGCTTTGTTTTCAGCAGAATCTTGAATATAATGATCTTAACTGTGTTTTAGTCAAATGAGTGCTTCATCCTGTCATGGGCCCTTTAAAGTGTGCGGAGGCTCGGGCTGTGTTTGGATGAAGGAGCGTCCATGGTCGGCGTCTGTGTCAGTGATGGATCTGGGCGGAGTTTCAGACGGAGGCACGAGCTGCAAACACCTGCGACCGTGTCCTGCGTTTGACTCAGAACAAACGCATTCATCATCATCACGTGCTCCGTTCCGTCCTGATTGTGTTTTATAGATTTCTGCCTCTGTTTTGGGTCCTGTCTGTGAAGCTCCAGCTCATCCTTCACCCCATTTTCACTTCGGAGTAAACTCATCCATCGCCTGTCAGCTCGCCGCACTCCCCCGCTCTCCCCCGCGGTCTCCCACTCTTCCCCGCTCTCCCCCGCTCTCCTCTTTCTCCTCTCTCCTCTCCTTCTTCCTCTTCTCTCTCCCCTCCTCCCATCTCCTCTCTTCCCACCTTCTCTCGTCCCTCCCTCTTCTCTTCCCTCGCTCTTTCCTCTCCTTCCCCCCATCCTCGCTTTTCTCTCTCCTCTCTCCCCTCTGTCTCCCCTCTCTTCTTCCTCCCTCTCCCCTCTTTTTCCCATCTCCTCTCTCCCTCTCTCCCCTCTGTCTCTCATCTCCCCTCTTTCCTCCCTCTCTATTTCCCCTCTCTCTCCTCCCCCTCTCTCCTCCCTCTCTCTCCTCCCTCTCCCCCCTCTGTCCCCTCTCCCCTCCCTCTCTCTCTCTCCTCTCTCTCTCTCCTCCCTCTCCCCCCTCTGTCCCCTCTCCCCTCCCTCTCTCTCCTCCCTCTCTTTGCTCTCCTCCCCCTCTCTCTCCCCTCTCTCCCCTCCCTCTCTCTCCTCCTCTCTCTCCTCCCTCTCTCCCCTCCCCTCTCTCCTCTCTCCTCCCTCCCTCTCCCCTCCCTCTCCCCTCTCTCTCCTCCCTCTCTCTCCTCCCTCTCCTCCCTCTGTCCCCACTCTCCTCCCTCTCTCTCCTCCTCTCTCTCCTCCTTCTCTCTCCTCCCTCTCTCTCTCTCCCCTCTCCTCCCTCTCTCCCCTCCCCCTCTCTCCCCCCTCTGTCCCCCCCCCCCTGTCTCCCCCCTCTCCCCTCTCTGGTATCGATCAGTGTATGAGGCAGTATTATTTACATGGACGGCTCAGAGCTGAAGGTCCAGAGGAGAAAATAACACATTTATCAAAGTGGTTTGTGCTCGTGGACGTTCACTCCGGTCTCTCAGAGTTTGTGGGTGAATTCAAATGAACAGCCCGTCCGGTCGGCTCCTCGGCCCCGTCCACACGTATCACCGTCATGTCCACCAGGTTAGCTGTGTCTGGAAATTCAGAGCAAGGAGCCCAGGAGGGAGATGAGGTTTGGGTTGGGTGAGGACAGGAACACTAATGCAGCTCTGCAGGAGCCGTTTGTCATCAGTTTTACGACTCTTTAACCTCCTTTGTAACATAATTGTTAGGGGTCTGGAGCCCAACCATAAAGTTTGTCAAACTACGATGCACTCACAGACGCTGGTTTGTGTCGTGTGTGTTCATGTTAACAGTGATGAAGTCTAATTCTTTGTCCACACTTGTGTTCACTCCTGGTGTAACAGTGGGGTGTTGTGTTCTCCGTAGGGCGTGATGGAGGAGAGCGCGGTGCAGATCTCGGTGCTGAACCCTAAGTCCATCACGATGGGGCAGCTGTACGGACAGTTCGACCCTGTGTCACACGAGTGGTCCGACGGCATCCTGGCCGTGAGCTACAGAGGCTTCGCCGCCTCACAGGTAACACTCTTATTAGGCCCGAGCGCCACAAGCTGGCGAGAGGCCTATTAGTTTAAATAGTGCCGTCTGCGACACGGCTCTTGAAAATGCGCACAAATGCGCCGCAATCAGCATAAGCGCTCGCCCGCTTCAAACACTCACTAACGCATTCCCAACTCATGCACATTCCGTGCATACCAATTAGTAGTGGGAAAATTGAACATTATCGCTGTAAACGGGCGAAGCCCGTGCGAAAGTGCGCACGAAGTGCGCACTAAACGAGTGCTAAAGCGCTCGTGTGCGCTGAGTCGCCCAGTAATGCGTTCCCCAACTCATGCACGTTCCGTGCATATAACAATGTAATGTAAAAACTGAACATTATTATTGTAAATAGGGCCAATAACAGAAAGTGGGCGGAGCCCACTGAAAAATCTCAAAAGTGTCCGCCAGTGACCAGGGACCCATACCAAAACGTAGGAAAGCGCGTGCGCTTTCCGAAAATGTATAGTTTGTGAACTAAAAAAAAGGGGAAACATTGTTTTCGCATCGGAATATTATTCTTCTTCTTTCTTTCTTTCTTCTTCTTCTTGGGACCAACCCCCCTATTTTTCACCCAGTGAACATTGACGAAGTCTCAGGAAAATTTGCACACCTCTAAAAATCGTGCCTCTCTACATTCTGGCTATTTCCGATTTCAGAAATTCAAAAATATGGCGCGTCAGCGCCCCCAAGTGTACAAAAAATGAATTACGGGATAGGAAAGTGCCCAATTTTTTTTTTATCGTTCAATCATAAAATTTGGCAGAGAGGTAGATAGTGACAAGACAAGCAAAAAATATTATTACAGCAACGCCGTCCGCCCAACCAATTGTCGGCCATATTGGATCAAAATTCGCTAAACCTGACTCAGCGTTTTTTTAAAACTTCGTACTTTTACGAACTCCTCCTAGGGCGTTTGCCCGAACGAGCTGAAATTTGGTGAAAATGAAGTTGAGGAGTGTGGCATTAAAAGTTATCCAAATCAGGCACCTACGTTTTATGGTCTCTGTGCGGCGAAGCCGCAAAATTTGGCCAGAATTCCTAAAATTTTCAAATTTGTAATTTTGCTCCCATTTCCACATATAAAGTCCGAATTGCATCAAATTTGAATCAGTTGTTAAACTCCCTGCCTGAAACCTACTAGAGGTGAAAGAATTAAATTCCGCGTGTTAGCGCCCCCTACAGATTAAAGCAAACTTTTATATGGGGAGCAAAATATTTAGTTTTTTTGAATTTTTTGAAATTTTGCACAAAATTCCATTTTTGCCTACCGATCAAAAAAGCCAATTAGACCCATGTCATATTTTGTATGGCGAAGCCGTACCAATGACCAAAACATCCCATGTTATTCCTATGGGAAAATCGAAAAATGTCTCAAATTTGCATATTTTTCTACTACGCATTTTAAAGAACTCCTCCTCGGGCGTAAGCCCGACCAACCTGAAATTTGGTGAACATCTTCCTGAGGAGTGGGGCACTAAAAGTTATCCAAATTGTTGGGATAAGTATTACGGTTTCCATGTGGTGAAGCCCCAAATTTCTGCAACATTTTTGAATAGACAGAAAAAACCCATGTTATTCCTATGGGAAAATCTCAAAATCGCTCAAATTAAACTTTGTACTTTTACGCACTCCTCCTCGGGCGTAAGCCCGACCAACCTGAAACTTGGTGACAATCATCCTGAGGAGTGGGGCACCAAAAGTTATCCAGGATTTTAGCACAAGTATTACAGTCTTTGTGCGGCGCAGCCACAAAATTTGACCAAATTTGAATCTTTTTCAGTGAAATATGAGCAGTAGGAGGCGCGGTAGCGCCATGGATTCGGCAGCAGGTATTTTATGAGGAGGGAAATTGGGGCGCGTAAGCGCCCCCCTCTTGCGTTGCGGGGCGGCGGCGTGGCGCGGGCGAGGGCCGATCATTGCCGCTTGCGGCTATATTTACTGTTATTACTGTTATTACTGCTGTTATTACTGCTGTTATTACTGCTGTTATTACTGCTGTTATTACTGCTGTTATTACTGTTATTACTGCTGTTATTACTGCTGTTATTACTGCTGTTATTACTGCTGTTATTACTGCTGTTATTACTGCTGTTATTACTGTTATTACTGCTGTTATTACTTCTGTTATTACTGATGTTATTACTACTGTTATTACTTCTGTTATTACTGCTGTTATTACTGCTGTTATTACTTCTGTTATTACTGTTATTACTGCTGTTATTACTGTTATTACTGCTGTTATTACTTCTGTTATTACTGATGTTATTACTACTGTTATTACTTCTGTTATTACTGTTATTACTGCTGTTATTACTTCTGTTATTACTGCTGTTATTACTGCTGTTATTACTTCTGTTATTACTGTTATTACTGCTGTTATTACTGTTATTACTGCTGTTATTACTTCTGTTATTACTGCTGTTATTACTGCTGTTATTACGGCTGTTATTACTGCTGTTACAGACTGATCAGACTTGATATCATTTTACTTTTTTGACACTTTCATGTGCACAAGTAATTATTTTGCAACACGACGAATTTTGCCTTAAGCAGAACTGAGTAACTTCAGCGACAGAGCGCCCCCTGCAGGTCTCTTAAGAACAAACGAAAACAAGACCAAAGACCCTTGAAGAGGAGAATTTCACTCACTTTTCCGCGGACAAAGCTGAAGTGAAGGTGTCCGACGACGCCCTGGACGAGATTATTTGTAGATTTTAATCAAAAACACACAACTGACCTGTTTCCGTTGTGTTTTTTGTGTCATTCCTGCTCCGTCTGAGTCAGAAAAGCTCTTCTTTCAGCTCAGAGTCCGTGTTTAGACCACTTAACGATTACTCGATTATTTAATTAGTTGACAACCAGCTGCGATTAATCCATTAACCTGTCATAACATATTTATAACTCGCCTTAATCCCGCTCGTTGTCCGTCCACAGCTTCACATCGCGCTACATTTAAGTCCTGTTTTGCGGCGCCACACTCTGCATTTGAGTAATTGCTTGCTCTTTCATTCTCCCTGTTACAAGTTGACTCCAATTGAACTGCCAGCGCCTTTAATTGTGTCGCTGCATAAATATGCTCCGACGGTAAACAAAGCTCCCGTTCGCGCCGTAATCGTCCGTGTAATAAATCCATTTGTCTGAGTCTCCAAATGAACACGTCATTCTGAGCGGCTGCGACGTGAAGAGGCGCCTTGTACTCGTCATAACCAACAAGTAATTATAGAAGACGCCATGTTCCTGTCCCGGCGGCGGCTCCGATCCGTGTTCCTTTAAATTGCATTAGGGCTCGTTCTAAACGCCGCTGTCTGTGAGACCGGCGCGGCCTCCGGAAAAACCGTGAGCGCGCGTTCTGCCGCCATGACTTCTTCTCTTTTAATACGATGTTCTTCTCCGTCAAAAACACTTGGAGTTTCGTTCACGCTGTTTTGAGGAGGTTTGTTAGAAAATCCTCTCCCTCCGAGCGTCGAACACACGTCCTGCTGGAGCCGGCGACGTGACAAAAAAAGGATGAGCACCGTTTCCTTTGGGGCCAGATCATGATTTCGATTTTATCTTGATTCATGTTCACTTTGTTTTTTTTCTATTGTGTTTAACAGAGCTGCACCATTTAAGAAAAAATATCTAATTGTGATTTTTCCAACCAGCGCCATTAAGATTAGATTTGCGATTTAGGTTTGAATAATAGGATTCTGTTTTGTAGAAAGGGTTTCAGGGGTTGTCATCCGGACGCCGTTTGAAGATCGAGACGTTTCGACTTTTATCCAAAAGTCATTGTCAATCTGAGAGCTGGTATGGGAACTCAGGCTTATATGATACTCTGAGTAGTGAGAGTCCTGCCCACAGGGAGGAGTCACTGAGTCCTGTCTTTGTTTGGAAAATTGTTTGTTTGTCACCTGAGACTTGATTAATTGGTCTATCTTGTTTGATTAATAGTTGGCCTCACCTAGTTTCACCTGTGACTAAGGTCTATTGTTCTATTGATAGCTGGCTGTAGCTCCCTCCTCACTGCTGATGACCTCATTAGCATTTGACTGGTCTATTGATCTGGACCAGTGACTCCTCCCTGTGGGCAGGACTCTCACTACTCAGAGTAGCATATAAGCCCAAGTTCCCAGACCAGCTCTCAGATTGACAATGACTTTTGGATAAAAGTCGAAACGTCTCGATCTTCAAACAGCGTCCGGATTACAACCTCTGAAACCCTTTCTACGATGGACCACACCTGGACGAATGAGGGTTTACATCGAAGGATTCTGTTTTGTTGCGTTTTAGTTTTTGTCACGTTCAGTTGTGTTCGTCGTATTTAAACAAGTCTTTGTTGTTTTTTGTCACGTTTTTTTAACGTTTTTGTCGCTCTTGAGTCGCGTTTCTCGTTCACAGGCGCGTTTTGGTGGCTTTTGAGTGCATTTTTATCACTTTTGGTCGCGCTTTTTTTTTGCTTTTTGTGTTGATTTCGTTGAATCTTGCAGCCCTTGTCTATTAAAGGTAAATAAAGTCATCTGCTCAGAGGCTTCAGAGGCTAAACATCAGGAGAAAAAACATGTTTGAACAGACAGCTGCATTAAAGACACAAAGAGTCGATCACCAGAACAACATTTAAAACACAGATTGTCTCAGGACCAGCTCAGGATTCGACTTTGATCTAGTGTTTATGCCTCTTTTTCAGCTCATTTTTAATCATTTTCATTATGGGCGGGGCACTCCGTGTTCTGATTTTGCAGATTTCCAAAACCAAAACTACGATATGAAACATTTTTTGATATGTTTCCTAAACGGTGCAGCTCTATCAAAGGCAACAGAAAAATGTGAACATGAATCGAGATAAAGTCAAAATCATGATCTGCCCCAAAAAAATCGTGACAATAATTTTTTTGCCGAATCATAAACACGTGGTATAATCTCCTAAACAAGAGTATAAATGATATTTCTGCTCACTCAGGGTTTGTGCGACTCTTGAACCTCACATTTTAGCTCGATCTGATGCTTTTGAGTTTCATGGACGATCTGGACGTCAGGGCTGTGTGTGGTGTGTGTCGGCTCTGATGGTGCCTCGGTGCTCGTGGAGATGGTGTGGAGATGGTGTGGAGGTCGTGTGGAGGTCGTGTGGAGGTCGTGTGGAGATCATGTGGAGATGGTGTGGAGATGGTGTGGAGATGGTGTGGAGATGGTGTGGAGATGGTGTGGAGGTCGTGTGGAGGTCGTGTGGAGATGGTGTGGAGATCGTGTGGAGATCGTGTGGAGATCGTGTGGAGATCGTGTGTAACGCGGTGTCTGTGACCGTCCACAGACCTCGGAGAGGAAGTGGCTGATCTTCGACGGCCCGGTGGACGCCGTGTGGATCGAGAACATGAACACGGTTTTAGACGACAACAAGAAGCTGTGTCTGATGAGCGGCGAGATCATCCAGATGTCTCCTCAGATGAGCCTGATCTTCGAGCCCATGGACCTGGAGGTGGCTTCTCCTGCGACGGTCAGACTCACTGACACATCACACATCGTTATCACTCACATCTGTCTGTGTCTGGAGCATGTGATTAAACACACGTGACCCGAGGAAGATAACCAGGGTTTATGTTTAAAACCATTGACCCAAACGCTGCAGACGGGAGCAGTTATGGGAGTGTTTTAGATCCAGATGAAGTCTAATGTTAAATCCATCCAATAATCCAACCTCCACAGCTTCTTGTGCCACGAGTCCAGATTAAACAGCTCTGTCTGAGTGAAGTAGAACTCATGATAATAACACATTAGATTTAAACAGCACATTTCTAGAAGCTCTTCACATTGTATCATTCAGGGGGGCAAAGGGGTCAGTTCTCCCGGGCCCCAGGGTCTTACGCCTGATGCACACTGACTCCGGTCCGGCTCCGGTTTGGGACCCGCGCGGGTCCCGCAAGACTTAGAAAGTGCTTAAAATCAATGCTTGCTGTCACACCGACCTCGGAGCTCTGGGCCGCGGGTCTGGCAGCCGCGCGGGTCTCCGGAAAGAATCCACAAGACGTCTATTTTTGCCGGACGCCACAGCGGTCTGGTGTGGCTTTCATGTCATTTGACGAGTGTTTCTCGCGCGAAACCACGAGAATCTACGTGACTTTCGTCAAAAACGGACCGCAGTGAACCGGAGCTGGTGTGACAGGCGTCTGCAGGAGACCCGCGCGGGTCCTGGACTGGACTCAGTGTACACTAGGCGTTAGGGGCCTAGAATTGGACCCTCTTCCTATTAAGGTGAGACTCTACGGGCAAAACACTTAAATTGTTTTTGTTCACTTTTCTCTCTCGTCTGGACTTTCATGTGTCCAATCTGCTCCTGATGTTTGATTCTTCCATTGAATCCACTTCATCCATAGATTTCTCTGACATTGTTTTCTTCAAATGCATTTTTAAAGATCATTAAAGTCGATCCACACAAACTGTACAATCTGGACTCAACACATTTAGACAAATTTATCAAATTCTAAAACACATGTATTGAAGTTTCAAAAGTTGAGGTAAAATTTGAATTTTTATGACAATTTTCAGTCAGATCTAGTTTACTTAAAAACTAAATAATAAATCCAAAATCCCAAATATGTGACATTTTTGGCTGTTTTCACATAAAATGCCATATTTCTACATGAAAACATAACATGACGAAAAACTTAGAAAAACAACAAATTGATATCTTTAGATTCCAGACTGTTTCCTGTTCACCTGCAGTGTCTCGCCTTCATTGTATTAGAGCGGGGCCCCAGGTTCCTTGCCCTGGACCACACCCGGCTCTTTCCAAACATTAAACCCGGACAGATAAAGGGCGCTGTGTGAGGATGGGCATCTGGTTTGTCTGTGCTGGCTGCAGGTGTCCCGCTGTGGGATGATCTACATGGAGCCGCACCAGCTCGGATGGAGGCCCCTGATGCTGTCCTGGCTCAACGCGCTGCCCCCTGCTGTCAGCGAGGTGCATAAACGGCTCATCGCTGAACTGTTCGAGCGCACCGTCCCCCCGTGCCTCGAGCTCGTCCGCAAAGGCCTCAGGGTACGACACTTTTACACACCACGTCCACAGGATCAGTGTCTCTAGTGCTGCTTCTGCTTCAGGTTTACTTTTAGAGTTAAGTTGTGTTTTTTACTTTTTAATTTTAGAAAATCAGTAATTATCATTTACTTCAATTGTGGGCGTAAAATGGACAATAGATACTTTATGACTCAGTGTTAGTGTCAAAGCCGGATTAAACCTGTCCAAATCACAGACCTGAACATTCACTCGGAGCTGGAATTACCTGGAGCTCTGTTTGCTGAAACACAGAGGGGAAATTCAAATTCCATTTTCACCGACAACGATTCATAAGAGACTCGAAACACAGACGACGTTTGAGATAATTACATTTACCCGACGTCCTGAGGTTAAACTAATCCTGTCCAAACAGGGCTTTGTGTAAAACTCTTCTTTCCTCTGAAGTGCTCAGAATATTATCAGGAGTTTATTGTATATTATTCATCTTTGTTGGTCTCAAACGTGTCTCTGCTGCAGGAGCTGTGTCCGACCTCCGACACAAACCTGGTCAAGTCCCTCATGAACCTGATGGACTGCAACATGGACGAGTTCAAGGACGAGACCAAGATCCAGGACATGAAGGAAGACGAGGTCTGCAGCTGGCTCCAGGTAAAACCAGGACTAAACCAGGTCTAAACCGGGTCTGAACCGGGTCTAAACCAGGGCTAAACCAGGTCTGAACCAGGTCTAAACCAGGACTAAACCAGCTCTGAACCAGGTCTAAACCAGGACTAAACCAGGACTAAACCAGGTCTAAACCAGGTCTAAACCGGGTCTGAACCAGGTCTAAACCAGGTCTGAACCAGGTCTAAACCAGGACTAAACCAGCTCTGAACCAGGTCTGAACCAGGGCTAAACCAGGTCTAAACCAGGTCTGAACCGGGTCTAAACCGGGTCTAAACCAGGGCTAAACCAGGAGTAAACCAGGTCTAAACCAGGTCTAAACCGGGTCTGAACCAGGTCTAAACCAGGGCTAAACCAGGTCTGAACCAGGTCTAAACCAGGACTAAACCAGGTCTAAACCAGGGCTAAACCGGGTCTAAACCAGGTCTGAACCAGGACTAAACCAGGACTACACCAGGTCTACACCAGATCTACACCAGGTCTAGACCTGCTGGAGGAGCTGACATTCTTTATGTAAATGATCTGTGTGTGGAGTGTGTGATGAGGTCGGGGTTAATCACGGCTCGTGGCTCGTTCTGATGCAGATTCAAACACACTGAGGTGACACATTTGCATATCATTCAACATTAGCCCTTTTTCCTCTTGTTTCCTGCTCTAGTGTTTTACATAAAATACACTCTGATCTGTCCCTTATGGAGCGCTCACTGAATAAATAAAACATATATAAAGGTTATTATGATACGGTCTCCTGTCCATCAGCTCCAGAGGACACGCCCAGTTTACCATCAGCGAATAGAAGGAGCAGCAGCAGCTCTTCAGGTCAAACAGAGACACGTTTAAACAAACAGAGGCTGAAGTACAGCACTGAGAGCCTCAACCAGTGTGTTCATCTGTGCATTTTGTTATGACAAGACTGTCCTGTCTCTGTGTCTCTCTGTCTCTGTGTCTCTGTCTCTGTCTCTCTCTGTCTGTCTCTCTCCCTCTGTGTCTAATCCTCCTGCAGCAGGAGCTCGTTTACTTTATTCACAATCGACTGATTCTCAAATGAAGACAAAACACAACCTGTTGTCTCTGCAGGAGTGACCTCAGTGTGAATGTGTCTGAGTGTAGTTCATGTACATCGTTCAGACGGTTTGACTCTCGTGATTGTAGTTTAATGACGGACACGCCGAGCTGCCCTGGGGCAGACGGCCTGAAGTGTGGCTGCCAGACTTAAAGCTAACACGGCTCTGTCCAACAAGTGGCTCTGAGCAGTAAACATGTGTAACACCTCTTCTCCTCCCCTTCTCCTCTCTCCTCCTCTCTCCTCCCTGCCTCCTCTCCTCCTCTCCTCTCTCTCTCCTCCTCTCTCCTCCTCTCCTCCTCTCCTCCTCCTCTCTCCTCCTCCCCTCTCCTCCTCTCCTCCTCTCCTCTCTCCTCCTCTCCCCTCTCCTCCCCTCTCCTCCCCTCTCCTCTCTTCTCTCCTCTCCTCCTCTCCTCTCTCCTCTCATCCTCTCCTCCTCTCTCCTCCTCTCTCTCCTCCTCTCTCCTCCTCTCCTCCTCCCCTCTCTCCTCTCTCTTCTCCCCTCCTCTCCTCCCCTGCCTCCTCCTCGCCTCCTCCCCTCTCCTCCTCTCCTCCTCTGTCCCCTCTCCTCCTCTCCTCCTCTCTCCTCCTCCCCTCTCTCCTCCCTCCCCTCCTCTCTCCCCTCTCTCCCCTCCCTCCTCCCTCCTCTCCTCTCTCCTCCCCCTCTCTCCTCCTCCTCTCTCTCTCCCCTCTCCTCCCTCCTCCTCCCTCCTCTCTCCTCCTTGCCTCCTCATCTCTTCTCCTCTCCTCTCCCTCTCCTCCTCCTCCTCTCCTCCTCTCCTCTCTCCTCTCCTCTCCTCTCCTCTCTCCTCCTCTCTCCCTCTCCTCTCTCCCTCTCTCTCCTCCTCTCTCCTCCTCTCTCTCTCTCCTCCCTGCCTCTCCTCCCCTCTCTCCTCCTCTCTCTCTCTCTCTCTCCTCTCCTCCTCCTCTCTCTCTCCCCTCTCTCCTCCTCCTCTCTCTCTCCTCCCCCTCTCTCCTCTCCCTCCCCTCCTCTCCTCCCCTCCCCTCTCTCTCCTCCTCTCTCCCTCCCCTCTCTCCTCCTCTTCTCTCCCCTCTCCTCCTCCTCACCTCCTCCTCTCTCCTCCTTGCCTCCTCATCTCTTCTCCTCTCCTCTCCTCTCCTCCTCTCCTCTCCTCCTCTCCTCTCCTCTCTCCTCCCTCCTCTCTCCTCTCCTCCTCTCTCCTCCTCTCTCCTCCTCTCTCTCCTCCCTGCCTCTCCTCCCCTCTCCTCCTCTCTCCTCTCCTCTCCTCTCCTCTCTCTCCTCTCTCTCCCCTCTCTCCTCCTCTCTCTCCTCCCCTCTCCTCCCCTCTCCTCCCCTCTCCTCCTCCTCGCCTCCTCTCCTCCTCTCTCTCCTCCTCTCTCTCCTCCTCTCCTCCTCCTCTCCCCTCTCCTCCTCCTCTCCCCTCTCCTCCTCCTCACCTCCTCCTCAGGGTATCTTCGTGTTCAGCCTGGTGTGGTCTCTTGGAGCCAGCTGTGATGACTCCAGTCGACACACGTTTGACCTGGTTTTGCGGGAGCTGCTGGAGGGGCCTCTGTCTCCTCAGACCAGGAGCAAGTATGGGCTCCCAACCACCGACGAGGGCCCCAGAGCGCCGTGTGTGCCTCTGCCTGAAGAGGGCACTGTGTACCAGTACTGCTTCATCAAAGAGGTAAAGGCCGACGCCCGCCGGGCCACGCCCTTCCATTGTGTTCCATCAGCAGACGCTGCTGTTCTTCTTCTGACCGACAGGAACACAGCTGTGGAGTCTGAGCTCCACCAGGAGCTGCTGCTTCTCTCTGAGCAGGAGAACTCTCTGGATTAACTGAAAAACAGCTCAAGCCTCTGCCTTTCCTCTCCCCACAGTCTGCCTTTTAGTCAGTAATCTGCAGATAAAACATATACGGCCAAAGAGTTGTGTTAACGCCTTTTTAAGAGCCATGACGCGGTGTGCGTTGGTCTTAATACCAGTGCTGTTTAACCCTCCCACTATCTTCAGGTCCATTTGACCCATCTAGGTTTTTTGTAGGCATTTGTTAGTATTTTTTTCCTGATATGAAATGTATATTGCTCTTTTACTAAATATGCATTGCACAAACGAAGAGAGGGTTAAATGATAAATGTTGTGTATAGATGTATCCACCGTCTGGAACTCACTGCCACAACCCACAGGAATCAAAACTCTCATGTTAGAACTTGCGTTCCTTGATTTTTCCACTGCCGTTGTGTTTTGACTTTATTCCTTGAATGTGCTGTGCCACAGTCTCACACTCAGGACTAACCCTCTCTGTGTTCAGGGCGGCGGGCGCTGGCAGCTGTGGACAGACGAGCTGAACTCTGCCCCTGCCATCAGCAAAGACAGTCAGTTCAACGAGATCATCGTCCCGACAGAAAACACCGTCCGATACACGGCTCTGATGGAGCTGCTCGTCACCCACCAGAAACCCACCATCTTCATCGGACCCACGGGCACCGGCAAGAGCGTCTACATCACTGTGAGTGTGAACCAGGTCTAAACCAGGACCGAACCAGGTCTAAACCAGGCCCTCGGGCACCGCCAAGAGCGTCTACATCACTGTGAGTGTGAACCAGGACTAAACCAGGACCAAACCAGGTCTAAACCAGGTCTAAACCAGGCCCACAGGCACCGGCAAGAGCGTCTACATCACTGTGAGTGTGAACCAGGTCTAAACCAGGACCAAACCAGGTCTAAACCAGGTCTGAACCAGGCCCACAGGCACCGGCAAGAGCGTCTACATCACTGTGAGTGTGAACCAGGTCTAAACCAGGACCGAACCAGGACCAAACCAGGTCTAAACCAGGCCCACAGGCACCGGCAAGAGCGTCTACATCACTGTGAGTGTGAACCAGGACTAAACCAGGACCAAACCAGGTCTAAACCAGGACCAAACCAGGTCTAAACCAGGCCCACGGGCACCGGCAAGAGTGTCTACATCACTGTGAGTGTGAACCAGGTCTAAACCAGGACCGAACCAGGACCAAACCAGGTCTAAACCAGGCCCACAGGCACCGGCAAGAGCGTCTACATCACTGTGAGTGTGAACCAGGTCTAAACCAGGACCGAACCAGGACCAAACCAGGTCTAAACCAGGCCCACAGGCACCGGCAAGAGCGTCTACATCACTGTGAGTGTGAACCAGGACTAAACCAGGACCAAACCAGGTCTAAACCAGGACCAAACCAGGTCTAAACCAGGCCCACGGGCACCGGCAAGAGTGTCTACATCACTGTGAGTGTGAACCAGGTCTAAACCAGGACCAAACCAGGTCTAAACCAGGTCTAAACCAGGTCCACGGGCACCGGCAAGAGCGTCTACATCACTGTGAGTGTGAACCAGGTCTAAACCAGGTCTGAACCAGGTCTAAACCAGGCCCACGGGCACCGGCAAGAGCGTCTACATCACTGTGAGTGTGAACCAGGTCTAAACCAGGACCAAACCAGGTCTAAACCAGGTCTAAACCAGGCCCACGGGCACCGGCAAGAGCGTCTACATCACTGTGAGTGTGAACCAGGTCTAAACCAGGACCAAACCAGGTCTAAACCAGGCCCACGGGCACCGGCAAGAGTGTCTACATCACTGTGAGTGTGAACCAGGTCTAAACCAGGACCAAACCAGGTCTAAACCAGGTCTAAACCAGGTCTAAACCAGGTCTAAACCAGGTCTGAACCAGGTCTAAACCAGGCCCACGGGCACCGGCAAGAGCGTCTACATCACTGTGAGTGTGAACCAGGTCTAACCCAGGTCTGAACCAGGTCTGAACCAGGTCTAAACCAGGTCTAAACCAGGACCAAACCAGGTCTAAACCAAGTCTAAACCAGGCCCACGGGAACCGGCAAGAGCGTCTACATCACTGTGAGTGTGAACCAGGACTAACCCAGGACTAAACCAGGTCTAAACCAGGTCTGAACCAGGTCTAAACCAGGTCTAAACCAGGCCCACGGGCACCGGCAAGAGCGTCTACATCACTGTGAGTCCAAACCAGGTCTAAACAAGAGTAAGACTAACACACCAGATGTTCCTTAAGACCAAGCTCTGTAGACTTTGATAAAACTGGGTCTAGACCTGTTCATATTCAAAGATCTCCCTGAATCCTTTACAGTGGACCCTTCTGTGTTTTAGGACTTTCTGCTGAACAAGGTGCAGAAGGAGGTCTACAGTCCGCTCTTCATAAACTTCTCCGCTCAGACCACAGCGGCTCAGACTCAGAACATCATCATGTCAAAGCTGGACAAACGCCGCAAAGGAGTGTTCGGGCCCCCGCTTGGCAAGAAGATGGTACTGCACCCGCGTTCACTCTTGTTTTAATAAACCTGCACCGTCTGTTTCACTTCAACACAAGGACTCTGCAGTAAACGAGTCCCGTGTCGTCCAGGTGGTGTTTGTGGACGACGTGAACATGCCGGCCAGAGAAGTGTACGGAGCCCAGCCTCCAGTGGAGCTGCTCAGGCAGTGGTTAGATCACGGGAACTGGTACGACCTGAAGGACTGCTCCATGATCCAGCTGGTGGACGTCCAGATCATCTGTGCCATGGGGCCTCCGGGTAAGAGACGTTTAGTCTGGTTTACACACGGTCACCAGGTAAGACAGGGCTCAAACATCGAAGATATGAATGTAACTACGTTCTGTTTCATCCCCAGTGACCACCAGAGGGCGCTGCGGAAAGCACTGAATGCACAAAGCCCTCTGGAGGTCAGGAGGGATGAAACAGGGCTACAGGACAATTACATCAGCAAAAAGAGCGTTTAAATAGATCAACCGGCGTGAGGTAAACCACAAAACCTTGTCGCTGCTGTGTTTCAGGAGGAGGTCGTAACCCGGTGACTCCGCGTTTCCTGCGTCACTTCAACACCGTCACCATCAACGACTTTGACGACAAAACCATGTACACCATCTTCTCCAGGATCATCCACTGGCACTTCTCCATACGGTTATTATTCTACACTTAACCATGTGAACATTGTTGGTTTGTGGAGGGTTAAACACAGGAGTTTTCCTCTCGGTTCCTCCAGGTTCTCTTTCTCCAGAGAGTTCTCTGCTCTGACGTCAGACCTGGTCCACAGCACCATGTCTGTTTACCAAGAGGCCACGAAGAACCTGCTCCCGACGCCAGCCAAGTCCCACTATCTGTTCAACCTGCGGGACGTGTCCAGAGTGGTGCAGGGCATCTGTCGTTCCAGGCCCGAGATGGCGACCGAGCCGGCCGTCATCAAACGCCTCTGGGTGCACGAGGTGAGGCTCCCTCAGACGGGCAACGTCAGATTGTCCAAAAAGAACCGTTTGCTGCTCATTACTGACAAGGAACGTTATTAATCAGAACTATACAACACGTGGACACTAAAACTATTCCAGGGTGCAGTTAGATTGATCTAGAGCTCTTCAGAGCAGAGATGTGCATCGTGATAGTTTTAAACATGAATTCATTATAGTGTGGAGTGCACGGTGGCAGAGCGGCTAGAGCTTCTGCCTCCCAGCAAGGAGATCGTGGGTTCGAATCCCGGACCAACCCAACATCACACTCCACTCTGGGTGGAGTCTGCATGTTCTCTCCGTGTTACTGTGGGTTCTCTCCAGGTTCTCTGGCTCCTCCCACCGTCCAAACACATGACTGTGTAGGTTAATTGGAAACTCTAAATTGTCCCTAGTGAATGAATGTGAGAGTGAATGGTTGTCTGTCCTTGTCTCTGTCTCTGTGTTTGCTGTGAGGAGTGTCCACTGTCCAGGGTGTACCCCGCCTAAGGCCCAAAGTCACTGGGACAGGCTCCAGTCACCCACGACCCCTAACGGGAATAAGTGGTAGAAAATGAATGAATTCATTATAGTTTTAGCTCTGCACTTCTGAACCTGTGACTGCTGCTTTGAGGCGGAATCTGCTGCAAAGTCACTCATTCATGCGCTGATGAAGGCAACTCTGAACATGAAATTCCAATACATTTTGTAATTTACCTTATTCCTGGTGTTTGTGGTGGACGCCGCCATCTTGTTTCTGTTGTAGTTCACACGGGGCAGAGCTCAGCAGAAAATAAGTTCTACTGGGAACTAGCCGCTTTCAGGAGTCGGTGCATGTGATGTGTTGTTGCTCGTGTTCATTAAACATTTGACACAAATCAATCTACTTTATGTAACATTTTAGCGTCAGACTTTTCCCTCGTTCACGTAAATTTTGAAGACTGGTTTTAGGGGATATCCATGCACGTGTGGATCAAGCTCTGAGTATCAGGACACACATTGTATCATGAGGACAATCCCAGCCTCAGATTACAGCGTGTCAAACCTGTGTGTTGCAGGTGTTGCGGGTGTACTACGACCGTCTGGTGCACGACTCGGATCGCTCGTGGCTCGTGTCACATTTACAGGAGGTTTGTAAGTCTCACCTGAAGGACGACTTCCACCGACTGTTCCAACATTTAGATCAGGACGAGGACGGCGTCGTGACGGAGGACGACCTGCGCAGCCTCATGTTCTGCGACTTCCACGACCCAAAAGGAGACGACCGGAACTACCGCGAGGTCTTCCACCTGGACCAGCTGCGGCAGGTGGTGGAAGGGCATCTGGACGAGTACAACAACGTCAGCAAAGCTCCCATGAACCTGGTGCTGTTCCGCTTCGCCATCGAACACGTGTGCCGGATATCACGCATCCTCAAGCAGCCGAGCGGACACGCGCTGCTCGTGGGCGTGGGCGGGAGCGGCCGCCAGTCCCTCACACGATTGGCTGCCTACATGGCAGAGGCGGAGCTCTTCCAGGTGCAGTGGTCATTATGTGCATCTCAGAGTATTGAGCTCAGTGTGAGAAGTTTGGACTAGATTAGATTTTTAAACCAATAATTTGACTTAACAGTAAATATTACTTAAAATTAGAATGAAGTCACAAGTACATTTTGTCTGTGGTCGCGTGCCTGGACTGGAGGCTGTGTCCTCAGCAGATATTGTACAAAACTGTACAGATATTCCTTTCCTTGTCGTGGTCCAGGCGGAGATCTCAAAGACGTATGGCACGACGGAGTGGAGAGAAGACCTGAAGATGATCATGAGGAAGTCCACTCAGGGAGAAGCCCACGGCGTGTTCCTCCTCACTGACACGCAGATCAAAATGGAGTCTTTCCTGGAGGACATCGGGAACCTGCTCAACACTGGAGAGGTGAGACTGTCAGAGGAGTTATGACAGTATCTACAGCCCTATGAATCCCTTCTGATCTCCAGGGAGTGGAAGCACTGACTATAATCACCGAGCCGACAAAAGCTCGATCACGAGCTGATCCTTGGCCGGGAGGGCGGACAGCTCCTGATGCAGCTCCAGCTTTTTACAGAACGCTCATTATAGTCAGTGCTTTCAGTGCTCTACGCTGAAGAACTAGAACCGTGTTTATATTTGAGTGTGGATGAGATGATCATGTGACTTTGGGTTTAGGTGCCCAACCTGTTTGCGGTGGATGAGAAGCAGCAGATCTGTGAGCGCATGCGAGTGTTGGACAGACAGAGAGACAGAGAAAAGCAGACGGACGGCAGCCCTCTGTCGCTCTTCAACATGTTTCTGGAGCGATGCAGGACGCAGCTCCACGTGGTGTTGGCCATGAGCCCCATCGGAGACACCTTCAGAGACCGACTACGGAGGTTCCCCGCTCTCATCAACTGCTGCACCATCAACTGGTTCCAGGTACACACCAGACCAGATGTGTGTCGTACAGGCTTTCCTCGGTTTCCTCTTCACTCTGGTGTCTCCCTCAGAGCTGGCCCGAGGACGCTCTTCAGGCTGTGGCCAGTCGCTTCCTGGAGGACGTGGAGATGTCGGAGGAGTCCAGAGAGGGCTGTATCTACATGTGCAAGTGCTTCCACACCTCCACCATCGAACTGTCCGAGCGCTTCCTCTCTGAACTGCAGCGCCACAACTACGTCACCCCGACCTCCTACCTGGAGCTCATCTCCACCTTCAAAGCCCTGCTCGAGACCAAACGAGCGTGAGTGCAGCTACACAAAGACCAAACCTTAGCCCAGTTTAAGTTGTGGTGTATTCCCGCTTTCGCTCTGGGCCTCTTGCAGTGACGTGATGACGATGAAGCGGCGGTACGAGGTGGGCCTGGAGAAGCTGCAGTCGGCTGCCTCTCAGGTGGCCTCCATGCAGGTGGAGCTGGAGGCGCTGCAGCCTCAGCTCCGAGTGGCCAGTAAAGAGGTGGACGAGATGATGGTGGTGATCGAGCACGAGTCTGAGGAGGCGGCAAAGACGGAGAAGGTGGTGAAGGTGGACGAAGCCATCGCCAACGAGCAGGCCATGGAGGCCAAAGCCATCAAAGACGAGTGCGACGCAGACCTGGCAGTGGCCATGCCCATCCTGGAGTCTGCTCTGGCCGCGCTCAACACACTCACCACTCAGGTACAGGCTTCATGTTCATGTGAGTCTGCCACACTCACCACTCAGGTACAGGCTTCATGTTCATGTGAGTCTGCCACACTCACCACTCAGGTACAGGCTTCATGTGAGTCTGCCACACTCACCACTCAGGTACAGGCTTCATGTTCATGTGAGTCTGCCACACTCACCACTCAGGGACAGGCTTCATGTTCATGTGAGTCTGCCACACTCACCACTCAGGTACAGGCTTCATGTTTTTACATTACACTAATGAGTTGTACCTGTCGCCCATTGAGACAGCTGCTGTTTTGATTTTGGGCTTCATAAAGATAGATTGAATTGTGGTTGGTCAGTGTGGTGAAGCAGGCTTCATGGTCCACGGTCTGCCTTTCATACGACCCTGCTGTTCACTGCAGGACATCACGGTGGTGAAGTCCATGAAGAGCCCTCCTCCTGCAGTGAAGCTGGTGATGGAGGCCATCTGTATCCTGAAGGGGATCAAACCGGACCGGATTCCGGACCCGTCTGGCACCGGGAAGATGGTGACGGACTTCTGGGGCCCTGCTAAAAAGCTGCTGGGAGACATGAGGTTCCTGCAGAGTCTGCACGAGTACGACAAGGACAACATCCCCCCGCAGTTTATGGCCGTCATCAGAAGCAAGTACATCACCAACCCAGACTTTGTCCCCGAGAAGATCAGGACGGCGTCCGCGGCAGCAGAGGGCATGTGCAAGTGGGTCTGCGCCATGGACAAGTACGACAAGTGAGTGACGCCGCACGGAGCTGATGTTCAGGGCTAAAATAAGATTAACTTAACTTTAAGTGGGTATGACGGGTTTTTGTGATTTTTTTTACTTTATTTGTTGTATTAATACCAGTACATTATAGTTTTACACCAGTCTGGTCGCTGTTTGTGGAGAAAATTTGAGAAATCTGTAGAAAGTCACAGGAAGTAAACAAACTGATGACATCACACTGGGGAGACGAAGGTCATGCATCGTTTACACAAAAGAAACTACTTTTTTGACCCTTTAAACATTAATTCAACAAAATAAAGGTGTCACATATATTTTTAATTGTAAAATTAAAAAATCTGTGACATTAGATGAGTTTTCTAGTCTGATGTCATCATTTACAACCAGGAAGTAAAATAAAAACCGGGATAAAATGTGAAGAATTTTAGCAAAATTTGAAATACATTTATCTTAACTGCGTTTTAGTCAAATGAGTGGTATAACTTGTCAGAGGCACTTTTTAATTTATCTAATTGTTAACATAACATAGACAGAGCAGGGGTTTCCAAACTTTTCTGGCCAGGATTTCAATCGGTTGCCATCCGACTCGGGACCCCCAAAGCAAAATGAAAATGACAGCAGCAATAATTTTAAGTGGCAAGGCATGTTAAATCAGGTTTAGTTTGGGTTATTTGAATAGTTTATTGTCTTGTTGGACCCTATTTCACTTAAATATACTGTTTTTAATTAAAAAATAGAGCAAATACAATGTCATTATTATTATTATTATTATTATTATTATTAATTACAATGAGATCTTGAAATCATCTCCCGATCCCCACTTTGGGAACCACTGATATAGAGCACCGTGTTACCTTTTAAAAGTTTGAACAGTGCCCAGAGAGTGCAACAATTACAGATTTAAACACTTCAGGCGTGTTTTTGATGAGGAAATAACATTATAACACAAAGTCAATTATAGTCATTTTCCCCTCTTTAAACACACAATAAAGACTGATGAATCATCTGAAGCATAAAACAAGTGAAACCTGAAATAGAAATCAATGTAAACTGTGAATAATCTCTACTGTAGAGTTTTTATTGTTATGGGTTTTCAGAACACTTTCCTCTTGAAGCTGACTCCAGGCCGACCTCAGAGTAGCACCCGTTTATGAATCCCGCTGTTGCTAGCAGTTTGTGGTTTGTTCCAGAGTGGCGAAGGTCGTGGCCCCTAAGAAGGAGAAGCTGGCTCAGGCCGAGGGAAAGCTGAGCGTGGCCATGGAGGGTCTGAGGAGGAAACAGGCCGCGCTCAGAGAAGTGCAGGACAAACTGGCCAAACTGCAGGAGACGCTGGAGGCCAACAAGAGCAAGAAGGCCGAGCTTGAGAGCCAGGTACAGAGGAGGCCGTGGAGATGTGAGAGCACTGAGGGGTTAATCAGCAGGACGGTGCACTGAGGGTTAATCAGCAGGACGATACACTGAGGGTTAATCAGCAGGACGGTGCACTGAGGGGTTAATCAGCAGGACGGTGCACTGAGGGGTTAATCAGCAGGACGGTGCACTGAGGGGTTAATCAGAGGACGGTGCACTGAGGGTTAATCAGCAGGACGTGCACTGAGGGTTAATCAGCAGGACGGTGCACTGAGGGTTAATCAGCAGGACGTGCACTGAGGGTTAATCAGCTAATCAGCAGGACGGTGCACTGAGGGTTAATGAGCAGGACGGTGCACTGAGGGTTAATCAGCAGGACGTGCACTGAGGGTTAATCAGCAGGACGGTGCACTGAGGGTTAATGAGCAGGACGGTGCACTGAGGGTTAATCAGCAGGACGGTGCACTGAGGGGTTAATCAGCAGGACGGTGCACTGAGGGTTAATGAGCAGGACGGTGCACTGAGGGTTAATCAGCAGGACGGTGCACTGAGGGTTAATCAGCAGGACGATACACTGAGGGTTAATCAGCAGGACGGTGCACTGAGGGTTAATCAGCAGGACGGTGCACTGAGGGTTAAACAGCAGGACGGTGCACTGAGGGGTTAATCAGCAGGACGATACACTGAGGGTTAATCAGCAGGACGGTGCACTGAGGGGTTAATCAGCAGGACGTGCACTGAGGGTTAATCAGCAGGACGATACACTGAGGGTTAATCAGCAGGACGATACACTGAGGGTTAATCAGCAGGACGGTGCACTGAGGGTTAAACAGCAGGACGTGCACTGAGGGTTAATCAGCAGGACGTGCACTGAGGGTTAATCAGCAGGACGGTGCACTGAGGGTTAATCAGCAGGACGTGCACTGAGGGTTAATCAGCAGGACGGTGCACTGAGGGTTAATCAGGAGGACGATACACTGAGGGTTAATCAGGAGGACGGTGCACTGAGGGTTAATCAGCAGGACGGTGCACTGAGGGGTTAATCAGCAGGATGGTGCACTGAGGGTTAATCAGCAGGACGGTGCACTGAGGGTTAATCAGCAGGACGGTGCACTGAGGGGTTAATCAGCAGGACGGTGCACTGAGGGTTAATCAGCAGGACGGTGCACTGAGGGGTTAATCAGCAGGATTATCCAGAAGTCATTGTCAATCAGAGAGCTGGTCTGGGAACTCTGGCTTATATGCTACTCTGAGTATTGATAGCCCCGCCCACAGGGAGGAGTCACTGAAAGCCTGTTTTTGTTAAATAGGTAAATGGTAAATAGTTTGCTCTGCCTAGTGTCTTCTGAACCTGTTAATGACCTGTCTTTGTTAGTTTAATACATGGCCCTGCCCAGTTTCACCTGTGGCTAAGGTCTATTATTGTCTTAGATCTATTGTTCTATTGATGGCTGTTGCTCCCTCCTCACTGCTGATGATCATTAGCATTTGACTGGTCCATTGATTTGGACCAGGGTGTCAGGAGGCTCATAAATCTGAGCCAAATTAAATCTCAAGCCCCCATTCCTGTTTAGAGAAGGGTTCTCTCTTTTGACAAAAATAGCTTCCTTTACTCCTCTTTCAAACCAGTTCTTTTCTCTGCTCAAAATCTTCACCTGTGAACACCCTGGTCCAAATCAAATCTGGTGCTGTCTGGTTCGGTCCTGCAGGTGGACCTGTCTGTAGATCTGTTTCTGTCTGGTTCGGTCCTGCAGGTGGACCTGTCTGTAGATCTGTTTCTGTCTGGTTCGGTCCTGCAGGTGGACCTGTGCTGTCAGAAGCTGGAGCGGGCGGAGCAGCTGATCGGAGGTCTGGGCGGAGAGAAGACGCGCTGGAGCGAGATGGCCCTGAACCTCGGAGAACTTTACCAGAACCTGACGGGAGACATCCTCATCTCTGCAGGCATCGTGGCCTATCTGGGGGCTTTCACCTCCAGCTACAGACAGGTAACTGACAGGAGCTACAGACAGGTAACAGACGAGCTACAGACAGGACCAGAGACATGTAACAGACAGGAGCTACAGACAGGTAACTGACAGGAGCTACAGACAGGTAACAGACCAGCTACAGACAGGAGCTACAGACAGGGCACAGACGAGCTACAGACAGGAGCTACAGACAGGTAAGAGAGGAGCCACAGACAGGTAACAGACCAGCTACAGACAGGTAACAGACAGGAGCTACAGACAGGAGCTACAGACAGGTAACAGACGAGCTACAGACAGGTAACAGACCAGCTACAGACAGGTAACAGACCAGCTACAGACAGGCGCTACAGACAGGTAACAGACGAGCTACAGACAGGAGCTACAGACAGGAGCTACAGACAGGCAACAGACGAGCTACAGACAGGTAACAGACCAGCTACAGACAGGAGCTACAGACAGGTAACAGACGAGCTACAGACAGGTAACAGACCAGCTACAGACAGGAGCTACAGACAGGTAACAGACGAGCTACAGACAGGAACTACAGACAGGAGCTACAGACAGGTAACAGACGAGCTACAGACAGGTAACAGACAGGTAACAGACAGGTAACAGACGAGCTACAGACAGATGACAGACAGGTAACAGACGAGCTACAGACAGGAGCTACAGACAGGTAACAGA
The DNA here is from genome assembly GCA_019453435.1 of Rhinogobius similis. Classification (NCBI taxonomy): domain Eukaryota; kingdom Metazoa; phylum Chordata; class Actinopteri; order Gobiiformes; family Gobiidae; genus Rhinogobius; species Rhinogobius similis. Next base: position 1,650,383 of record CM033633.1, read on the forward strand.
CCAGCTACAGACAGGAGCTACAGACAGGTAACAGACGAGCTACAGACAGGTAACAGACCAGCTACAGACAGGAGCTACAGACAGGTAACAGACGAGCTACAGACAGGAACTACAGACAGGAGCTACAGACAGGTAACAGACGAGCTACAGACAGGTAACAGACAGGTAACAGACAGGTAACAGACGAGCTACAGACAGATGACAGACAGGTAACAGACGAGCTACAGACAGGAGCTACAGACAGGTAACAGACCAGCTACAGACAGGAGCTACAGACAGGTAACAGACGAGCTACAGACAGGAGCTACAGACAGGTAACAGACGAGCTACAGACAGGTGACAGACAGGTAACAGACAGGAGCTACAGACAGGAGCTACAGACAGGAGCTACAGACAGGTAACAGACGAGCCACAGACAGGCGCACTGACCCTGTGTCTCCTGCAGGAGCAGACTGTGGGCTGGATGTCTCTGTGTAGGTCCAGGGCCATCCCCTGCTCCTCAAACATGTCCCTGATGAGCTCCCTGGGAGACCCCGTGAAGATCCGGGCCTGGACCATCGCGGGGCTGCCCTCCGACAGCTTCTCCATCGACAACGGCATCATGATCTCGTGAGGACCCTGTCATTCAACTCTCTCCTCCTCCTCTCTCCTCCTTCTCCTCTCTCCTCCTCCTCCTCCCCCTCCTCTCCCCCTCCTCTCCCCCTCCTCTCTCCCCCTCCTCCTCCTGGTCTCATCCTCCTCTCTCCTCCTCCTGGTCTCCTCCTCCTGGTCTCCTCCTCCTGGTCTCCTCCTCCCTCCTCCTCTTCCCTCCTCCTCCCTCCTCCTCTTCTCTCCTCCTCCCTCCTCTCTCGTCCTCTCTCCCCCTCCTCTCTCCTCCTCCTCCTCACTCATCTCTTCCTCCTCTCTCCTCCTGGTCTCCTCCTCTCTCCTCCTCTCTCTCTCCTCCTCTCTCTCTCCTCCTCCCTCCTGTCTCCTCCTGGTCTCCTCCTCTCTCCTCCTCCCTCCTCTCTCCTCCTCCTCCTCACTCGTCTCCTCTCTCCTCCTCCCTCCTCTCTCCTCCTGGTCTCCTCCTCTCTCTCCTCCTCCTCACTCGTCTCCTCCTCCTCTCTCCTCCTCCTCACTCGTCTCCTCCTGGTCTCCTCCTCTCTCTCCTCCTCCTCTCTCCTCCTCCTCCTCACTCGTCTCCTCCCCCTCCTCCTCGTCTCTCCTCCTCTCTCCTCCTCGCTCCTCTCTCCTCCTGGTCTCCTCCTCCTCACTCGTCTCCTCCTCCTCTCTCCTCCTCCTGGTCTCCTCCTCCTCCCTCCTGTCTCCTCCTCCCTCCTCCTCTCTCCTCCTCTCTCTCTCCTCCTCTCTCCCTCCTCTCTCCTCCTCTCTCCTCTCTCCTCCTGGTCTCCTCCTGGTCTCCTCCTCCCTCCTCCTCTTCCCTCCTCCTCCCTCCTCCTCTTCTCTCCTCCTCTCTCCTCCTCCTCCTCACTCATCTCTTCCTCCTCTCTCCTCCTGGTCTCCTCCTCTCTCCTCCTCTCTCTCTCCTCCTCTCTCTCTCCTCCTCCCTCCTGTCTCCTCCTGGTCTCCTCCTCTCTCCTCCTCCCTCCTCTCTCCTCCTCTCTCCTCCTGGTCTCCTCCTCTCTCCTCCTCCCTCCTGTCTCCTCCTGGTCTCCTCCTCTCTCCTCCCTCCCTCCTCTCTCCTCCTCTCTCCTCCTCACTCGTCTCTTCCTCCTGTCTTCTCCTGGTCTCCTCCTCCCTCCTCTCTCCTCCTCCTCCTCACTCGTCTCCTCTCTCCTCCCTCCCTCCTCTCTCCTCCTGGTCTCCTCCTCTCTCTCCTCCTCCTCACTCGTCTCCTCCTCCTCTCTCCTCCTCCTCACTCGTCTCCTCCTGGTCTCCTCCTCTCTCTCCTCCTCCTCCCTCCTCCTCCTCCTCCGTCGTCTCCTTGCCCCCCTCCTCGTCTCTCCTCCTCTCTCCTCCTCCCTCCTCTCTCCTCCTGGTCTCCTCCTCCTCACTCGCCTCCTCCTCACTCGTCTCCTCCTCCTCTCTCCTCCTCCTGGTCTCCTCCTCCTCCCTCCTGTCTCCTCCTCCCCTCCTCTCTCCTCCCTCCTCTCTCCTCCTCTCTCCCTCCTCTCTCCTCTCTCCTCCTGGTCTCCTCCTGGTCTCCTCCTCTCTCCTCCTCCTCCTCACTCGTCTCCTCCTGGTCTCCTCCTCCCTCCTCCTCCTCACTCGTCTCCTCCTGGTCTCCTCCTCTCTCCTCCTCCTCCTCACTCGTCTCCTCCTTCTCCCTCCTCACTCGTCTCCTCTCTCCTCCTCCTCTCCTCCTGGTCTCCTCCTGGTCTCCTCCTGGTCTCCTCCTCCTCACTCGTCTCCTCTATCCTCCTCCTTCCTGTCTCCTCCTGGTCTCCTCCTCACTTGTCTCCTCCTCTCTCCTCCTCCCTCCTCTCTCCTCCTCCTCATTCGTCTCTTCCTCCTCTCTCCTCCTCCTCTCTCCTCCTGGTCTCCTCCTCCTCACTCGTCTCCTCCTCCCTCCTCTCTCCTCCTGGTCTCCTCCTCTCTCTCCTCCTCCTGGTCTCCTCCTCCTGGTCTCCTCCTCCTCTCTCCTCCCCCTCCTCCTCCTGGTCTCCTCCTGGTCTCCTCCTCCTCACTCGTCTCTTCCTCCTCACTCGTCTCCTCCTCACTCGTCTCCTCCTCACTCGTCTCCTCCTCCTCCTCCCTCCTCTCTCCTCCTCTCTCCTCTCCTCCTCCTCCTCTCTCCTCCTCCCTCCTCCCACCTCCTCCTCCTCACTCGCCTCCTCCTGCACAGAATCGCCCGTCGTTGGCCTCTGATGATCGATCCTCAGGGTCAGGCCAACAAATGGGTGAAGAACCTGGAGAAGGCCAACAGTCTGCACCTCGTCAAACTCAGCGACAGCGACTTTGTCCGGACTCTGGAGAACTGCATCCAGTTTGGGACGCCAGGTGAAGCACGCACTTCAGATCAGTTTGTTCTGTTACATGTCTTTGGGAACATAAAACGACAAACAACCAAAACTATTTTAATAAGTTATACCGGTTGTAAATGCACGTTAACATATCTTCAGCTTTAAAATATATAAATACTTTTTAGTGCTTTACGTCACAGTGAACAGTGCACTTCTGTTTCTCAGAGAATAAAACGCTCTATATTTAGACGCAGACAACACACAGCATCATTTTCACGTTAAGAGCCGCTTTTACAAAACAGATTTCGCTTCAATACAAGAAAAAATATCAGGGACTGCTCCTCTTATCGAGCTTTCAGGCTGTGAATTAAACGTCCCCTCGGTGTGATCTGTGAGCTTTACTGTTGAGTCTTCACAGTGTGGTTATGCCTCAGGGACAAGTGCAGTCATCATTCTTAGCACTTATTTACTCATGAACAATACAACACGGAGCAGATTTACACGGCCAGGAAAAATCAGATAACTAGAACAATCAGATAACACAATAACGAGGTGTGTTTACAGCTCGAAGAAATGTGATCGTCAAAAACACGCGCTGGATTTAAGAGCCGTGTTGTATTTGGAAGACAAAGTACAATTCATTTTGAACTATTTTATATTTCTTTGACATTTTCTCTTTCATTTTAGCCTTTGCCTTATTACTTTGACCGTTTTCACACAATCTTCCTTGCTCTTTGTGAACAATTACAAATAAACCAGATTACTCACATCCGGAGGAGCTGTTTACATGACAGAACTCCAGAATCATATGAAGACCAGACTGTGGGGTAACTGTAGCCACCTTCTCTGGTTTCTTTGCTGTGTCTGTCAGCTCTTTGTGCTGCCTGTTGGGGGCACTGTTGCTCTCTCGCAGCTCGGCACAGTTTCTTTAAAAAGCAGCCTTTGTTCTTGTCTGCAGTGGCACATAAAACACTCCGCTCTCTCCTCTTCACAAGAACACGTCCCAGCCACACCTTTAGGCACAGTTTTACCTTTAACCAGATCAGCACGACGATCAGACTCATGTACGCGTTAAATCAATATGCAAATCACATTAATTATGAGCACCATCACATCCGTTCACTTTATCAGGTCAAACCAACATTAAAGACGCCCGCCCTGGTTTAATGTTTGACTGTCGTGGCGTTTTATTGTTTTACGCTCGCATATATTGGCCTAATTAAGAGCCACAGCAGAGCAACAGCCTGAGGGAAACATGGGTGCAGAGGCTTTTTGAACGTGCGCGAGCAGAGTCCATTAAAAACACATCGGAACAGCGGCGTGGAGCGGCAGAGCGGACCCCGGGGGAGCACTCGCATTCCACAGTTATAGCAGATTGTAAAGCTCATCACACGCTCGCATTACCTCTAAGGATCGTTAGCAGATTCATCAGGAGCAGAGGCAGGGGCAGATCGACAGGGGAATTCAGACAAAACACGGAAAACAAAAGAGAGGAGCAGCAGGACGAGGAGACAGTGCCCCGTTCACTGCTGTGTAAAAGTGCCCACCCAAAGTGCACACGTAAACGGGGACAGAAGTGTTAAAACCACAATCCGTGCAGTTCTTCCTTTGTATTTGTAAATGGCCGGGCGACACTGACAGGAATTAAAACCTCTGTATTTTTTACATCATCTGAGTCATATTCAGCTGATATTTTCATCAGAATGAGCTCAAATGTGTAAATGTGTTGTTCAGGTTCAAGTAGCCCACAAAACGTGCATAGAATTAACCACCGAAAGGTCCTCTACAGTTCTAGTGTTTGCTTTAATTTAGTACATTTTATCAACCTTTTGGTCCTCCCTCTGTTTTGGTCCTCCCTCAGTTTTGGTCCTCCTTCTGTTTTGGTCCTCCTTCTGTTTTGGTCCTCCTTCTGTTTTGGTCCTCCCTCTGTTTTGGTCCTCCCTCTGTTTTGGTCCTCCCTCTGTTTTGGTCCTCCTTCTGTTTTGGTCCTCCTTCTGTTTTGGTCCTCCTTCTGTTTTGGTCCTCCTTCTGTTTTGGTCCTCCTTCTGTTTTGGTCCTCCCTCTGTTTTGGTCCTCCCTCTGTTGTGCTCCTCCCTCTGTTTTGGTCCTCCCTCTGTTTTGGTCCTCCTTCTGTTTTGGTCCTGCTTCTGTTTTGGTCCTCCTTCTGTTTTGGTCCTCCTTCTGTTTTGGTCCTCCTTCTGTTTTGGTCCTCCCTCTGTTTTGGTCCTCCCTCTGTTTTGGTCCTCCCTCTGTTTTGGTCCTCCTTCTGTTTTGGTCCTCCTTCTGTTTTGGTCCTCCTTCTGTTTTGGTCCTCCTTCTGTTTTGGTCCTCCTTCTGTTTTGGTCCTCCCTCTGTTTTGGTCCTCCCTCTGTTGTGCTCCTCCCTCTGTTTTGGTCCTCCCTCTGTTTTGGTCCTCCTTCTGTTTTGGTCCTGCTTCTGTTTTGGTCCTCCTTCTGTTTTGGTCCTCCTTCTGTTTTGGTCCTCCTTCTGTTTTGGTCCTCCCTCTGTTTTGGTCCTCCCTCTGTTTTGGTCCTCCCTCTGTTTTGGTCCTCCTTCTGTTTTGGTCCTCCTTCTGTTTTGGTCCTCCTTCTGTTTTGGTCCTCCTTCTGTTTTGGTCCTCCTTCTGTTTTGGTCCTCCTTCTGTTTTGGTCCTCCCTCTGTTTTGGTCCTCCCTCTGTTTTGGTCCTCCCTCTGTTTTGGTCCTCCCTCTGTTTTGGTCCTCCCTCTGTTTTGGTCCTCCTTCTGTTTTGGTCCTCCTTCTGTTTTGGTCCTCCTTCTGTTTTGGTCCTCCCTCTGTTTTGGTCCTCCTTCTGTTTTGGTCCTCCTTCAGTTTTGGTCCTCCTTCTGTTTTGGTCCTCCTTCTGTTTTGGTCCTCCTTCTGTTTTGGTCCTCCCTCTGTTTTGGTCCTCCTTCTGTTTTGGTCCTCCTTCTGTTTTGGTCCTCCCTCTGTTTTGGTCCTCCTTCTGTTTTGGTCCTCCTTCTGTTTTGGTCCTCCTTCTGTTTTGGTCCTCCCTCTGTTTTGGTCCTCCCTCTGTTTTGGTCCTCCTTCTGTTTTGGTCCTCCTTCTGTTTTGGTCCTCCCTCTGTTTTGGTCCTCCTTCTGTTTTGGTCCTCCTTCTGTTTTGGTCCTCCTTCTGTTTTGGTCCTCCCTCTGTTTTGGTCCTCCTTCTGTTTTGGTCCTCCTTCTGTTTTGGTCCTCCTTCAGTTTTGGTCCTCCTTCTGTTTTGGTCCTCCTTCTGTTTTGGTCCTCCCTCTGTTGTGCTCCTCCCTCTGTTTTGGTCCTCCTTCTGTTTTGGTCCTCCCTCTGTTTTGGTCCTCCCTCTGTTTTGGTCCTCCTTCTGTTTTGGTCCTCCTTCTGTTTTGGTCCTCCTTCTGTTTTGGTCCTCCCTCTGTTTTGGTCCTCCTTCTGTTTTGGTCCTCCTTCAGTTTTGGTCCTCCTTCTGTTTTGGTCCTCCTTCTGTTTTGGTCCTCCCTCTGTTTTGGTCCTCCCTCTGTTTTGGTCCTCCTTCTGTTTTGGTCCTCCTTCTGTTTTGGTCCTCCTTCTGTTTTGGTCCTCCCTCTGTTTTGGTCCTCCTTCTGTTTTGGTCCTCCTTCTGTTTTGGTCCTCCCTCTGTTTTGGTCCTCCTTCTGTTTTGGTCCTCCTTCTGTTTTGGTCCTCCTTCTGTTTTGGTCCTCCCTCTGTTTTGGTCCTCCCTCTGTTTTGGTCCTCCTTCTGTTTTGGTCCTCCTTCTGTTTTGGTCCTCCCTCTGTTTTGGTCCTCCTTCTGTTTTGGTCCTCCTTCTGTTTTGGTCCTCCCTCTGTTTTGGTCCTCCTTCTGTTTTGGTCCTCCCTCTGTTTTGGTCCTCCCTCTGTTTTGGTCCTCCTTCTGTTTTGGTCCTCCTTCAGTTTTGGTCCTCCTTCTGTTTTGGTCCTCCTTCTGTTTTGGTCCTCCTTCTGTTTTGGTCCTCCCTCTGTTTTGGTCCTCCTTCTGTTTTGGTCCTCCCTCTGTTTTGGTCCTCCTTCTGTTTTGGTCCTCCTTCTGTTTTGGTCCTCCTTCTGTTTTGGTCCTCCCTCTGTTTTGGTCCTCCTTCTGTTTTGGTCCTCCCTCTGTTTTGGTCCTCCCTCTGTTTTGGTCCTCCTTCTGTTTTGGTCCTCCTTCAGTTTTGGTCCTCCTTCTGTTTTGGTCCTCCTTCTGTTTTGGTCCTCCTTCTGTTTTGGTCCTCCCTCTGTTTTGGTCCTCCTTCTGTTTTGGTCCTCCCTCTGTTTTGGTCCTCCTTCTGTTTTGGTCCTCCTTCTGTTTTGGTCCTCCCTCTGTTTTGGTCCTCCTTCTGTTTTGGTCCTCCCTCTGTTTTGGTCCTCCTTCTGTTTTGGTCCTCCTTCTGTTTTGGTCCTCCTTCTGTTTTGGTCCTCCCTCTGTTTTGGTCCTCCTTCTGTTTTGGTCCTCCTTCTGTTTTGGTCCTCCCTCTGTTTTGGTCCTCCCTCTGTTTTGGTCCTCCTTCTGTTTTGGTCCTCCTTCTGTTTTGGTCCTCCTTCTGTTTTGGTCCTCCTTCTGTTTTGGTCCTCCCTCTGTTTTGGTCCTCCTTCTGTTTTGGTCCTCCTTCTGATGACTTTTACAGGGAGGACACACGATGAAACCATCACAAAGGTCAGTGTGGTCGGCTCCTCTCAAACTGGTGTGCGTTTGCAGTTCTTCTGGAGAACGTTGGCGAGGAGCTGGACCCCATCCTGGAGCCTCTGCTGCTCAGACAGACGTTCAAACAGGGAGGCGCTCTGTGCATCCGACTGGGAGACTCCACCATCGAGTACGCCCCCGACTTCAGGTTCTACATCACCACCAAGCTCCGGAACCCGCACTACCTCCCCGAGACGTCCGTCAAGGTACGTCAGCTCGCAGCAGGTCGAAGAACCCATCAGGAGTGAACGGAGGCTCAGACACGTTTGAGGGCGTCTGGTAATTTAGCTCTAAAACTGAAGCTGATAAAAACGCTGATCGTACCGTGTATATGACCTCACCTTTGGCTTGAGCTGGTCCCTGAGACAATCTGCTGTTTTTGTGAAATCGTCATATCGTGATTCTCTCTTTAATGCAGCCGTCTGTTCAAACACACACTTCTCCTGATGTTTAGCCTCTGAAGCCTCTGATGACTTTATTTACCTCTTAAAGGCCAGAGCTGCACAATTAAACCAAATCCACACAAAAACTACATTTTAATGGATGCAATTAGCAAATCACAAAGACTGCAGTTTCTGAAGTGCAATAATTTCTTTCACAAACAACAAAATGTCTTAATTGTGTTTAAAATGTGAATTTGAACTGAATCCTATTCTTAAAACATAAATCACAGTCGCACTGGTCAGAAAAATTAGATTCATTCATTTTCTACCGTTTATTCCCGTTAGGGGTCGCGGGTGACTGGAGCCTGTCCCAATGACTTTGGGCCTTAGGCGGGGTACACCCTGGACAGTGGACACTCGTCACAGTGAACACAGAGACAGAGAGAACCATTCACTCTCACATTCATTCACTCGGGACAATTTAGAGTTGTCAATTGAACCTCCACAGTCATGTCTTTGGAGGGTGGGAGGAGCCAGAGAACCCACGGTAACATGGGGAGAACATGCAGACTCCACCCAGAGAGATCGTGTGATGTTGGGGTGATCCGGGATTTGAACCCATGATCTCCTTACTGAGAGTCAGAAGCTCAAGCCGCTCTGCCACCGTGCACCCCCAGAAAAATTTGATATTTTTCTTAAATAGTGCAGCTCTATTAATGGCAATAGAAAAATGGAAAGTGAACATGAATCGTGATCGAAATCATGATCTGCCCCAAGAAAACCGTGATCATGATTTTTTGCCGTGTCACCAGCCCAAGCAGCACCTCATTTACAGCTGAGCGTTTGATTTTCAGACACGAGGAGCGGCTCTTCACAGCACAAGCAAACACAGACGCTCCACTTTCACGTTCACGCACACAAAACCACTCATGCTCGTCCACTTTCGAGCGTTTGTCGTCTGCTGCTCTAAAGCGAGGTCCAAACTCACGCCCGACACTCGGCCCAGTCCAGTCTGCTGGAGGCGCCGGGACAATGGTTTAGACCGGACCAGGCCGCGGGTGCACGTAAACATAGAGTTAGACCGGACCAGGCCGCGGGTGCACGTAAACATAGAGTTAGACCGGACCAGGCCGCGGGTGCACGTAAACATAGAGTCGGAGCGGATCGAACAAACATGAGGTCGCTGCACGTGAAACATAGATTTAGACCAGACCATTGCGGCCGGGTGCACGTGAAACATAGAGTTGGGGACTGACCAGGCCGCGGGTGCACGTAAACATAGAGTTACTGACCAGCCAGGTACGCGAAATTGATAGAGTTAACGACCAGGCCGCGGTGCACCGGGAACATAGAAAGACTGATCACAGGCGTACATGCGTGCACGAAACGCGTTGAGCGGAAATCGACTGAACAGCTCGGTGCGAAAATGAAGCATAGAGTTAGGAGCCGGACCAGAGCTGCGATGGTGCACGTGAAACGCAGAAGTTGGGCGGACCGACGTAGTCGCGGCACGGAATATGGAGCGGACCGGGACGGGTACAGGCCGTAAATTTTAAACATAGAGCAGACCTGACCAGGCCGTGTGCTGAAACATAGAGTTGAGACCTGACGCCAGGCCGCGGGTGCACGTAAACATAGAGTTAGACCGGACCAGGCCGCGGGTGCACGTAAACATAGAGTTAGACCGGACCAGGCCGCGGGTGCACGTAAACATAGAGTTAGACCGGACCAGGCCGCGGGTGCGTAAACATAGAGTTGGAGACCGGACCAGGCCGCGGGTGCGTAAACATAGCCAGGGTTGGACCGGACCAGGCGGGTGCGTAAACATAGAGTTGGGCGGACCAGGCGCGGGTGCACGTAAACACAGAAGTTGACCGGACCGGGCGGCAGTGTAAACGCATAGAGTTGGGCCGGACCAGGGCGTGCGTAAACATAGAGTTGGGCGGACCAGGCGCGGTGCACGCATAGAGTTGGGCGGACCAGGCGGTGCGTAAACATAGAGTTGGAGCCGGACCAGGCGGCGGGTGCGTAAACATAGAGTTAGGCGGACCATAGAGTTGGGCGGACCAGGCGCGGTTGCTCGTAAACATAGAGTTAGACCGGACCAGGCCGCGGGTGCACGTAAACATAGAGTTAGACCGGACCAGGCCGCGGGTGCACGTAAACATAGAGTTAGACCGGACCAGGCCGCGGGTGCACGTAAACATAGAGTTAGACCGGACCAGGCCGCGGGTGCACGTAAACATAGAGTTAGACCGGACCAGGCGCACGTAAACACAGAGAGGAACACGGGGAGAACGTGCAAACGCAGAAAAATCAGGAGTCCTTTCTGTGGAGAAGGTCAAAGAAAAGCTCATTAAAAGTGAGAGCGCACTGGGACAATCCGGCAACAAAACTGTTTCTCAGAATTCATGCTCTCTCTCCTCATTATTCTCTTTTATAATGAAATTCTACAATTATTGAAAAAGACAACGGCCTCGAGTTTTTATTACATTTTTACTTTCACAACAGCACAGACAGACAGACAGTTCCTAATCAAACTCTGAATGCCCTTGGACACAAAAACTTTCTTGGAATTTAAAATGTTTTATTAACTGTGATGAAAATGCGCGGTGACGTTCCAGTGGTTCAGGCTGTGCAGATACAGTCCTGAGACCACACTCTGTTCAGCTCTGCTCTGATTGCGTCTGTTCTTCCTCCTCAGCCTCATGAATATTTAACAAGCCTCTGATGATCTGAACGTTTAAACCTGGGGCTGTTCAGAGCTGGAGCTGAGGCCTGAAGGAAAACAACTCAAAATGGAGACGTTACTTTCAATAAGAGCTACAGACGGAGCGCAGAGTGAAAGCCCCGCCTCCACACGCTCTGAACACGCCCCCGTGAACACGCCCCCGTGCACGTGTGTGAAGCTCACCGTAGCCGGGGTCCCACTGCGGTACCAGAGACAAACCTGTGACCGACAAAGGCGTCACTGATGGAACTGAGGCTAAAACATCCCTCAGACATCTACAGCAAGCATGTCCAAACTAAGGCCCGGGGGCCAATTTTTCTCGGCCCTTAGTCTTCCTGGTGAACTGGCCCACATTGTCCTGATAAGTACTATTTACAGCACATTTCAGATTTTCTACAATTCCAACCTAAATAACTAACATTTTGGTGCAACACAGACCTGATATTAAGGCACTGAGACTGAATGTAGATGTGGTGGAGCTTAAAACATCAGATAAATGCAGCTTTTTTGAACATTTCACGATGGTTTTGTGGCCCTCCGCTTGGTCTATATTTCAATAGGCGGCCCTCGATGGAAAAAGTTTGGACACCCCTGGTCTACAGAGTGATTGTGAGCTCATGTTTCCAAGCCCAGTTCCAGTCATAAGTATGGGATTGTTACTAGACTTTGATGACCTGACCCTCTGACCAGACAAAGCTCTTAGTTTAGTTTAGTCTTTATTTGAAGGGACAGTGTACAGAGACATTATGCTCGTAAGACAGAGACGATCTGCACCAGATTCTCTAAACAATTCTCTTCTAAACAGCTCATGTCCATCTGCAGTCCCTGGGGTACAAAAATAAGTTGCAAAGTAATAGAAAACATTCATTCATTCATTCATTTTCTCCCACTTATTCCCGTTAGGGGTCGCGGGTGACTGGAGCCTGTCTCAGTGACTTTGGGCCTTAGGCGGGGTACACCCTGGACAGTGGACACTCATCACAGCAAACACAGAGACACAGAGACAAGGACAGACAACCATTCACTCTCACATTCACACACTACGGACAATTTAGAGTTGTCAATTAACCTACACAGTCATGTCTTTGGACGGTGGGAGGAGCCGGAGAACCAGGAGAGAACCCACGGTAACACGAGGAGGACATGCAGACTCCACCAGAGAGATCGTGTGATGTTGGGGTGGTCCAGGATTCAAACCCATGATCTCCTTATTGAGAGGCAGAAGCTCTAGCCGCTCTGCACCGTGCACCCCAAATATAAAACAGTTATTCATATTTCAAAAGCAGTCACAGTGCAGTTTAACAATTAAACATAGTAATTAATATAGAACAGTTTCTCACACACATCCCTCACTCAGTATCACACACACACACACACACACACACACACACACTAGTAAAAAGCACAGGCTTAGTACAAACTACGCCCTGAATTCTCTGGCATGGCCCTGTCCCTGCCCCACAGGTTGGGAACCTCTGACTGCAGGACACTGGACAGACAGATGTGGATGTCCCTCTGATCAGTGCGTCACAGAGAGGCTGGACATAAGGGAGCAACTAACTGACCGTCCACTCTAAAAACAATGGTCATGGTTCTCTAAAGTTAAAGGGACTGTACCTGATTTTTACTGTTTTGTGTTAAAAACAGAAGAGTTCTTGTACCATAAAGTGTTTCTCCAGCTCAGATTATTGTAAAAGCCTCTGTTCAGGTGAAAATGAGACAGAGCACTTTCTCTGCATCTGTTTATGGAGCGTTTTATTCTACGAGAAGCAGGAAGTGTGCTGTTAGCATGCTAATGTTTGTTAGCTTTAGCGCTCTGATGAAAAGTGCTTTAAACTCATGGAGCTGAATATTTATGATGGACTGCATTAAAGTGAGAGACACATGAGACGATGGAAAGAGTTTAACTAAAACTAGTTCTGTTTTCCTCCTTTTAAACTCGGGTACAGCACCTTTAATGTTTGTCTGGACTAAACAGACTCTAAAACACACAAAAAGACCTTTAAGAACAAAGACAGGGGCGTTAAATCAAAATGTCAAAAAAGAATAAACTATTTCTGATTTTCTTCAATGAAACACTTTAATTGTGAATAATCTCCATCTTGAAGCCTTCAGTCCATATTTCAACCTTTATTTGGTTAAAAATGTATTTCAAATAGTCTCAATGTAAATAAGAAATACACGACTCGACTGTCGACTTGTAAAATAAGGGTTTGTGCCGCTGTAGTTAAAGGAGCTGTTTGTCCTTTAACTCTACAGAGGCTGAAGTGGAGACCTTTAAAGGAAGCACATGTTTCACTTTCTCCCTTTAGACAAAAACAAAGCTTTCACTCCTGCGTCGTCCTCAGACACGCCCACTTCTTCCCCTGCACCTTTGGCTCCAGTAAACTCTCCAAACTTGTCAAAGTAAAATTCTTCCAGTGGTATTTCTTCCCTGTTTTATCACATCTATTGTTAATATCCCGTCCTGGAATCCACTGCCTCTGTCTGTCTTAATACTTGTGCAGCTCCTGAGGCTGAGCTGAACCACCCACGGCGCCTTTACCTGGTCAAAAATACTTCACTTTACTCTCCTAAGAATGCACCCGGGCTTTATATTCCCTTTCCTTCAAATTTGATTTCAGTGAAAGTAAAAATCAGGCCGTCTCCCGTCAGACTCACCTCGGTTTAGTGTTAAAGGGGACATATCATGCAAAATCTACTTTTTTGGCCCTTAGATACCTTTTATTGTGTACTGTGGGTGTCTGGTAGTGGCTAAAAGTTGAAATTAATCACTTAAGTAGCTGCAGAGATATATTTATATAAATTTTGCAACATATTTCTCAGTTCGATTCAATTTCCGCATTATCTGTTACGTATTTTTGTCTATCACGTCACAGCGGAACTACTAAACAAGGTCAAGAGCTTCCGGCAGAGACCGCCATCTTTATTTTCCTCGTAGCGATTTTGTAGTCCAAGCGCAAAGATGTCAAAGGTGCGAGTAGACAAGTTAAAATGCTCTGTTCTTGGTTGTGTTACCAGCACAACTCATTACACCGACCGCCTGCATCCGAACAACGGAGATCGGCTGGTTACGTTTTATTTTTCGTGGTAATGTACCACCGACAGTGGGGAAAGTTTAGTTTGTGTGCTAAGCACTTCAAAGAGGAGTGCTTCAGTAACCTCCGCCAGTACAACGAGGGATTTGCTCAAAGATTGCATTTGATCGAAGGGTCAGTTCCTTCGGTCTATGGAGATGACGATATACTGGAGCGTTAAGTCAAGAAACGCTGAAACACTGTTTATTAGACCTATTTTTTATCCCGTCATTCTTTACCTGTGTTCTGGCCATTTGTGAGGGATTAGCATTACACCTGTAGCTGCCCATCTTTTACTCGGCTGTTTTCCAGCTGCTTAGGGCACATGTCTTTATATACACATATAATACATTTATTTTTGAGGTTTTCATAAGGCAGAACTCACATCAGACTGCTCGTAGCTGACGTTAGCATGTCGCTAGCATTAGCGCGCAGCAAGCGTAGCCTGCAGCACCGTAACTACGCTGACTGACTTGACAGTAGCCTTTTCCCCCGGACTGTTGTTGTAGTAAGATGGTAAAGTGAGGGTCCATTAGACAACCTGCTAATATCTTTCACACACAGTTAAGCTAACGGAGCGCGTAGCGAATTACATAGTAGTAAACAAACCATTGAGATGCAGCCATTTGAAGTCTTTGCTGCGGAGGATTGTCTTCTTTGATTTCCTCTTGGTCTGTGTCAGACTCTGGCTCGTACATGTAAGGCTGGATGTTGATTTCTTCGCTTGTTTTCATTTTTCGATTGTCATTACGTTTTTTTCTAACTCTGGAGAAGTTTTGGATCCGACAGACGGACTGTGTTTGGGACTACAACAATGGCTGAACGGGGCGGAGTCTGCATGCAATGCGCAAGGGAGGGGGTGGGGTGCGAACTAACTCATTTGCATTTAAAGAGACAGTGCCAAAACAAGGCGCTCAAAAGCGCTCCTTACAAAAGGGGTAAAAGAGAGGCATGTAGAAAGAAAATTAGGAGGAATTCAGACTGTAGATTGCAGGTATAGTTTATTTAGACCCCAGGTAAATGTTTTAAATGTTCAAAAGGTGAAAATAAAAGCATGATATGTCCACTTTAAGTAGGTATTTCTCGGTGGCTGCGGTGGCAGGTCAAAGAACTGGCTGTTCCCAGGATGTTCTCTTCATGAAGTGTCCCAGCGCTCTCTCCCTCACAGTCACACTCTGTGCAGACGCCGGTGCTCAGGCTAAAGTCGTCCTAAAGTCGCCTGCTCCGAGCCAACGTCTGCGGCTGCTGCAAACCGCCGCCACCAGACGCACTTTGTTTGTAGCTTCGGCGTTAAAAGGCGACGGCGCAGAGGGTCGTCACATCAGATCAAAGTCTGTGTGGCAGCTCAGATTTCACTGAAACGGAGTCAGTAGGATTTATGTACGATTCTGATGAAGCTTTGCCTGTTTGTCCAGTTTGACAGGTTTCACGATGTTTATGATGTCACTTCCTGTTGGACATGAGCACACATATGCTCTTCTTCTCTTCTTCTTCTGCTCTTCTTCTGCTCTTCTTCTGCTCTTCTCCTCTTCTTCTTCTGCTCTTCTTCTGCTCTTCTTCTGCTCTTCTTCTCTTCTTCTTCTGCTCTTCTTCTGCTCTTCTTCTTCTGCTCTTCTTCTGCTCTTCTCCTCTTCTTCTTCTGCTCTTCTTCTGCTCTTCTTCTCTTCTTCTTCTGCTCTTCTTCTCCTCTTCTTCTTCTGCTCTTCTTCTGCTCTTCTTCTGCTCTTCTTCTCTTCTTCTTCTGCTCTTCTTCTGCTCTTCTTCTGCTCTTCTTCTTCTGCTCTTCTTCTTCTTCTCCTCTTCTGCTCTTCTTCTTCTCCTCCTCTTCTTCTCCTCTTCTTCTTCTCTTCTCCTCCTCTTCTGCTCTTCTTCTTCTCCTCTTCTTCTGCTCTTCTGCTCTTCTTCTTCTCCTCTTCTTCTCTTCTTCTGCTCTTCTTCTCCTCTTCTTCTGCTCTTCTTCTGCTCTTCTTCTCCTCTTCTCCTCTTCTTCTTCTGCTCTTCTTCTCTTCTTCTGCTCTTCTTCTGCTCTTCTTCTTCTCCTCTTCTGCTCTTCTTCTCTTCTTCTTCTGCTCTTCTTCTCTTCTTCTTCTGCTCTTCTTCTCCTCTTCTGCTCTTCTTCTGCTCCTTTCTCTTCTTCTTCTGCTCTTCTTTTCTTCTTCTGCTCTTCTTCTCCTCTTCTCCTCTTCTTCTTCTCTTCTTCTTCTCTTCTTCTCCTCTTCTCTTCTTCTTCTCCTCTTCTTTTGCTCTTCTTCTCCTCTTCTTCTTCTTCTCTTCTTCTTCTCTTCTTCTTCTGCTCTTCTTCTGCTCTTCTGCTCTTCTTCTCCTCTTCTTCTTCTGCTCTTCTTCTTCTCCTCTTCTTCTTCTCCTCTTCTCTTCTTCTTCTGCTCTTCTTCTGCTCTTCTTCCTCTGCTCTTCTTCTTCTCCTCTTCTTCTGCTCTTCTTCTTCTCTTCTTCTGCTCTTCTTCTTCTGCTCTTCTTCTCCTCTTCTTCTTCTTCTGCTCTTCTTCTGCTCTTCTTCTCCTCTTCTTCTTCTGCTCTTCTTCTTCTCCTCTTCTTCTTCTCCTCTTCTCTTCTTCTTCTCCTCTTCTTCTTCTCCTCTTCTCTTCTTCTTCTGCTCTTCTTCTGCTCTTCTTCCTCTGCTCTTCTTCTTCTCCTCTTCTTCTTCTTCTCTTCTTCTGCTCTTCTTCTTCTGCTCTTCTTCTCCTCTTCTTCTTCTTCTGCTCTTCTTCTGCTCTTCTTCTTCTGCTCTGACCCGAGCACACAAACAGCATTAGCCTAAATGACATTAGCGAGCGCTGGGCTTTGAAATGGATTACCTCAGATCATGTTTCACTCGTGCCGTTCTGAGCTCGTTATGGGCCGCCTTTACAAGCTCCACCCATCGCTCACCGCACCTGCTGCACCTGCCGCATCTGCTGCACCTGGCGCACCTGCTGCACCTGCTGCATCTGCTGCACCTGCTACACCGGCCGTACCAGGACTAAACCAGGACTAAACCAGAGCTAAACCAGGGCTAAACCAGGACTAAACCAGAGCTAAACCAGAGCTAAACCAGGACTAAACCAGGACTAAACCAGGACTAAACCAGGACTAAACCAGGGCTAAACCAGAGCTAAACCAGGTCTAAACCAGAGCTAAACCAGAGCTAAACCAGGGCTAAACCAGAGCTAAACCAGAGCTAAACCACAACTAAACCAGGACTAAACCAGGACTAAACCAGGGCTAAACCAGAGCTAAACCAGGACTAAACCAGAGCTAAACCAGGCCTAAACCAGGACTAAACCAGAGCTAAACCAGGCCTAAACCAGGACTAAACCAGAGCTAAACCAGGGCTAAACCAGGACTAAACCAGAGCTAAACCAGAGCTAAACCAGGACTAAACCAGAGCTAAACCAGAGCTAAACCAGGACTAAACCAGGGCTAAACCAGAGCTAAACCAGAGCTAAACCAGGACTAAACCAGGACTAAACCAGAGCTAAATCAGAGCTAAACCAGGAGTAAACCAGGACTAAACCAGAGCTAAACCAGGAGTAAACCAGGACTAAACCAGAGCTAAACCAGGACAAAATGAGGGATTAAACAACTAAATCAGGACTAAACCCGGTCTAAAAGAGGACTAAACCAGGGACTAAACCAGAACTAGATCAGGACTAAAACAAGGACTAAAGCAGAGACTAAACCAGGAACTATTCTAGGAATTAAACAAGCTCTAAACTAGGGACAAAAAAATCTGTATTAAAACAGGACTCAATTGCCAGAGACTAAACCAGGACTAAACCAGGACTAAACCAGGCCTAAACCAGGACTAAACCAGAGCTAAACCAGGACTAAACCAGGACTAAACTCAGACAAAACCAGGACTAAAGCAGGACCAAACCAGGACTAAACCAGGACTAAACCAGGACTAAACCAGAGCTAAACCAGGACTTCTTCAGCCGTGCCAGAGCATGTGTTGGAGACAGACTCGTGTCCTTTCCTCGGTTTATTCAGATTCAGGACACGTCCAGAAAGAACACATCATATAATACACACCATTAGCTCCAGAATTAGCGGCCAATCTATATCTATCAAATCATTTCAAACTGTAATGTGCTTACACGTTCTTTATATCAGCTTTAATTCCCTGCGCCTGCTCGTATTATCGACGGGCGCAGTTATCGGAGGGTGCGAGAACGCGGCAGGTCCGTAAACAGACGCTCGTTGAGTGCGCGGCGTCGATAGAAATAGAATTAGGGAAAGTGCAGTTGTTCATTTGGGTCTGGTCCAGAGCAGATACGGGCTCTTAACCTCAGACGCACAAATGGTTTAAATAAAGACTGAATGCATCCTGCTGCAGAGGCCCAAAGCTCCAGGCAGAGGCAGAAAACAGACAGGTTTGAATCCTCCTTTTACAGAAAGAGACCCGAGATTATGCAAATATCTCACATGAAACAATGACATGACATCAAGCTGTATTTGAACAGACTCTGCAGGCAGGAACGTGTTTGAATCCTCTGCAGTTTACTCATATAAATGTAAGAAAAATATAATTTCAGTGAAGGTTATCATGAACTGTGTGTGTAAAATGGCCAAAATGTCACATAAGCCTGATAAATGCACAGAGCCAGGTTTAAAAGTCTTGCTTCATTTTGTGGACATAAAACATGTACAGGAGCAGCATTTAAGTAAAATAGATCTTACGTTTTTTGGAGATAAAACGAATAAAGTAGAAATCAACTAATTTCTTGTTGAGTCCATATTGTACAGTTTGGTGCAGGAGCTAAACAACAGAGAAATCTATGGATGAAGTGGATTCAATGGGAGAATAAAACATCTTTAGGAGCAGGAGAAGTTTGTTGTTTTGTTTTTTATTTGAAAGCTTTAATGTTGAGAAAGATAACTGACCAAAAACATAAAAATTAAAAAGAGTTTTGCCTGTAGTGTCTCACCAATCAAAGCGTTTGTTATTTAGAGCCTTGATTTTCCTCCAGTGCCGGGGAACACTAGTGCGTCTTGAGGGTTTGCCAGATGTGCCTTGAAAAAATGTCCAATTGAGTTAACAGATTGACAAATGTGGATGTAATTGACTAATTTACTTTTTTTTGAGTGTCCTGAGCTACTTCTGCACTAAAAAATAACACAAAACCATCACTATTGCCACATTTAAAGAAAAAGACAGTGGCAGAGACATTAGTTGGCTTGTTATAAACCATATATATATAACTAAATGGTCTGTTTTAGTAATGTTTTTGTAGAAGTTGGTGTGCCGTGGTAGCTTTTAAACCCAAAAGGTGTGCCACAACCCAAAAAAGATTGAAACATTTAGCACAATTTGGGTTAAGTCCTACTAATTGTGTTTATCAGCGTTCAAATCTGGAACAGTCTCTCAAAAAATGTGAGACTTCTGCTCGGACAAGGTTCACATCCAGGACAACAGTCTCAGGATTTATCTGCTCTCTGACCTCACAGGACAGTTGTGTTTGGACCCGTTTGTCTTATGTAAAGCACTTTGCATTTCTTTGTGTTCAAGCCGTGCTGTGCAAATAAACTCGCCGTGCCTCATTTCCTCCTGTGGCCTGCAGGTGACGCTGTTGAACTTCATGATCACTCCTGCCGGCATCCAGGACCAGCTGCTGGGAATCGTCGTGGCCCGAGAGAGACCGGACCTGGAGGAGGAGAAGCAGGCCCTGATCCTGCAGGGGGCGCAAAACAAGAGGTAACACCACAGAGCACAGGCAGGGGGCGCTGTGGAGGAGGAGGAGCAGGCTCTGATCCTGCAGGGGGCGCAAAACAAGAGGTAACACCACAGAGCACAGGCAGGGGGCGCTGTGGAGGAGGAGGAGCAGGCTCTGATCCTGCAGGGGGCGCAAAACAAGAGGTAACACCACAGAGCACAGACAGGGGGCGCTGAGGAGGAGGAGGAGCAGGCTCTGATCCTGCAGGGAGCGCAGAACAAGAGGTAACACCACAGAGCACAGACAGGTGGCGCTGAGGAGGAGGAGGAGCAGGCTCTGATCCTGCAGGGAGCGCAGAACAAGAGGTAACACCACAGAGCACAGGCAGGGGGCGCTGTGGAGGAGGAGGTAACACCACAGAGCACAGACAGGGGGCGCAGAACAAGAGGTAACACCACAGAGCACAGACAGGGGGCGCAGAACAAGAGGTAACACCACAGAGCACAGACAGGGGGCGCTAAACAAGAGGTAACACCACAGAGCACAAGCAGGGGGCGCTGTGGAGGAGGCTCTGGTCCTGCAGGGGGCGCAAAACAAGAGGTAACACCACAGAGCACAGGCAGGGGGCGCTGTGGAGGAGGAGGAGCAGGCTCTGATCCTGCAGGGGGCGCAAAACAAGAGGTAACACCACAGAGCACAGACAGGGGGCGCAAAACAAGAGGTAACACCACAGAGCACAGGCAGGGGGCGCTAAACAAGAGGTAACACCACAGAGCACAGGCAGGGGGCGCTGTGGAGGAGGCTCTGGTCCTGCAGGGGGCGCAAAACAAGAGGTAACACCACAGAGCACAGACAGGGGGCGCAAAACAAGAGGTAACACCACAGAGCACAGGCAGGGGGCGCAAAACAAGAGGTAACACCCCAGAGCACAGGCAGGGGGCGCTAAACAAGAGGTAACACCACAGAGCACAAGCAGGGGGCGCTGTGGAGGAGGAGAAGCAGGCTCTGATCCTGCAGGGGGCGCAAAACAAGAGGTAACACCACAAAGCACAGGCAGGGGGCGCTGTCTTGGTTCTTAAATCCTGTGGCTCTGTTTTATTCTCCTCTTCAGTGGGTGCTCGGTGGGTCCTCAGTGGGTGCTCTGTGGGTCCTTGGTGGGTCCTCGGTGGGTGCTCGGTGGGTGCTCGGTGGGTGCTCGGTGGGTGCTCTGTGGGTGCTCAGTGGGTGCTCTGTGGGTGCTCAGTTGGTCCTCGGTGGGCGCTCGGTGGGCGCTCGGTGGGCGCTCGGTGGGTGCTCGGTGGGTGCTCGGTGGGTGCTCAGTGGGTGCTCAGTGGGTCCTCAGTGGGTGCTCTGTGGGTGCTCAGTGGGTGCTCAGTGGGTCCTCAGTGGGTGCTCAGTGGGTGCTCAGTGGGTCCTCAGTGGGTGCTCTGTGGGTGCTCAGTGGGTGCTCTGTGGGTGCTTTGTGGGTGCTCGGTGGGTGCTCAGTGGGTGCTCGGTGGGTGCTCAGTGGGTGCTCGGTGGGCGCTCGGTGGGTGCTTTGTGGGTGCTCGTTCACTCATAATGACCCACATTCAGGGCCACACATTAATCCAGTAGAATCTTCCACATATCGCGGCCTGATTAAGTTCTATATTTGGTTTGTGTTCACAGTGAGCTCCAGTGGAACGTCCACAGACACAGGGTTCACTGTAAAATAAATAAAATACAAATGAAAGTAACACATGACTCAACCCCAGAGGGAGGGACCATGTGACCTCCATCATCATGACTCAGGTCACACTCATGAACTCATGACCTCGCTCTCCTTAAAGGTTCATGCTTTTTCTAGTTCTGCCTTAGTTTGGTGGGAGAATATTTATCATAGTTTTACATTCGCAGTTGCAGTTTGTGAAGAAATTTAGAAAAATAAAAGTTTAAAGCGAGACGCTACATACATTTTTCAATTTTTTGTTCACTTTTCTCTCGTCTGGACTTTGATGTGTCCAACCTGCTCCTGATGTTTGATTCTTCCATTGAATCCACTTCATCCATAGATTTCTCTGACATTGTTTTCTTCAAATGCATTTTTAAAGATCATTAAAGTAGATCCACACAAACTGTACGATCTGGACTCAACACATTTAGACCAAACAAGGATTTAAGATCAGACTCTGAAACTCATTTAGTCAAGTTTGAAGGAGAAAAAAATTAGACAAAATTTGAATTTTTAGACCAATTTTCAGTCAGATCTGGTTTACTTAAAAACTAAATAATAAATCCAAATCCCCTCTGTACATTTTTATGTACATTTTTATTTTATTTTATTTATATTTTACTAATATGTGACAAAATGAACCAAGAAATTTAAACCTGGTTCTGTCCAATTTTCAGATTTAAATGTCACAAATATGTGTTTTTGGAATTTTTTTTCATAAAATGCCTTATTTCTACAAGATAAAAACAAAAGAACAAAGAAGCACATTTTGTGTAACCTGCTCACACCACTGATATGTGTGTCACTCTGAATTTAGTTCTAGACAGTCTGTCCACAGTCTGTCCAGACTCTGTCCAGACTCGGTCCAGAGTCTGTCTAGACTCTGGTCAGACTGTGGACAGACTCTGGACAGACTCTCGCTAAAAGCCGTTGGGAAAATGCATAACGTCATGATGAACATTTGACCTGAAGGTGGCAGCGTCGCAAAAACGGATCAAGCGAGAAATCAGTAAATCCAGTCAGAGAAAAGCAGCGCCTTCTCCCTCGTCCTCAAACGCTCAGAGCTCCTCTGTGGCACCGCTTCACAATCATAAATCATCAATAGTCATAAATGTGAACCCAGTACATCCATGAGCGCCGCCATGTTTGTTTAGGTTTGACTCCGCCCCAAACCACAATGCAGCGCCGTGATTGGTCCAGAACACAGAGGCTCAAACCCAACAGCGGAGCACCATCCAGATGGATTCTCAAGAGTTTAAGAACTCAAATATCGTGAGAATTCATTTGTCTGAGCGCGGTCACATCCAGTCAGTCGTGCTCCTCATTATTCAGTTCAAATGTTGAATGTTTTTGCTGCAAAATCTCTCTATGATCTCTATTCTCCTTATTCCTGAAGTTGTCTTACGCGCCGCCGTCTTGTTTCCGTTGTAGTTCACACGGAGCAGACGAGCTCAACAGAAAATAAGTTCTACTCGACTAAAAAGACGTTTTCAGGAAATCGTTGCGTTGTGACTTGTTGTTGCTCGTGTTCATTAAACATTTTACACAAATCAATCTACTTTATGGAACATTTTAGCCTCAGACTTTTCCCTCGTTCATCATTAGCTTTAACGGAGTTCTCGTCAAACGGAAGTGCGTTTACAACAAAAGTGTGATCTGTGACAAAAAGAGGCAAAAGTGGGCGGGGCAGAATAAGGGGAATAATCTACAGAAGTTACCGGTTCAGTTTGGCGCCTTGTTGTTCACAGCTCTGTTCTGACAGTCAAACTATTGCACACACTGATTGTATTTGGGTAAATTGCTGATGGATGGTTTACTGCAGATTCTTGGAGTTTGCCGCTGCTGATGTTGCAGTAATGGTTGTCAGATTGTACTGCAGCTCTCACACAAACCCGTCCTCAGGCAGCTGAAGGAGATCGAGGACAAGATCTTGGAGGTGCTGTCGTCGTCTCAGGGGAACATTCTGGAGGACGAGACCGCCGTGAAGATCCTGTCCTGCTCCAAGGTCCTGGCCAACGAGATCTCGGAGAAGCAGAGGGTGGCGGAGGTGACGGAGAGGAAGATCGACGCCACGCGCATGGAGTACACGCCCATCGCGGTGCACTCGGCCATCCTGTTCTTCTCCATCGCGGACCTGGCCAACATCGAGCCCATGTACCAGTACTCGCTGTCCTGGTTCATCAACCTGTTCATCGGCTCCATCGACAACTCGGAGAAGAGCGACGACCTGGGACAGAGGTGAGGGCAAAGGACGACCTGGGACAGAGGTGAGGGCAAAGGACGACCTGGGACAGAGGTGAGGGCAAAGGACGACCTGGGACAGAGGTGAGGGCAAAGGACGACCTGGGACAGAGGTGAGGGCAAAGGACGACCTGGGACAGAGGTGAGGGCAAAGGACGACCTGGGACAGAGGTGAGGTCAAAGGACGACCTGGGACAGAGGTGAGGGCAAAGGACGACCTGGGACAGAGGTGAGGGCAAAGGACGACCTGGGACAGAGGTGAGGGCAAAGGACGACCTGGGACAGAGGTGAGGGCAAAGGACGACCTGGGACAGAGGTGAGGGCAAAGGACGACCTGTGACAGAGGTGAGGGCAAAGGACGACCTGGGACAGAGGTGAGGGCAAAGGACGACCTGGGACAGAGGTGAGGGCAAAGGACGACCTGGGACAGAGGTGAGGGCAAAGGACGACCTGGGACAGAGGTGAGGGCAAAGGACCCACCTGGGACAGAGGTGAGGGCAAAGGACGACCTGGGACAGAGGTGAGGGCAAAGGACGACCTGGGACAGAGGTGAGGGCAAAGGACGACCTGGGACAGAGGTGAGGGCAAAGGACGACCTGGGACAGAGGTGAGGGCAAAGGACGACCTGGGACAGAGGTGAGGGCAAAGGACGACCTGGGACAGAGGTGAGGGCAAAAGGACGACCTGGGACAGAGGTGAGGGCAAAGGACGACCTGGGACAGAGGTGAGGGCAAAGGACGACCTGGGACAGAGGTGAGGGCAAAGGACGACCTGGGACAGAGGTGAGGGCAAAGGACGACCTGGGACAGAGGTGAGGGCAAAGGACGACCTGGGACAGAGGTGAGGAGCAAAGGACGACCTGGGACAGAGAGTGAGGGCAAAGGACGACCTGGGACAGAGGTGAGGGCAAAGGACTGGCCTGTGACAGAGGTGTGAGGGCAAAGGGCGACCTGGGACAGAGGTGAGGCCAAAGGGCGACCTGGGACAGAGGTGAGGGCAAAGGACGACCTGGGACAGAGGTGAGGGCAAAGGACGGCCTGTGACAGAGGTGAGGGCAAAGGACGACCTGGGACAGAGGTGAGGCCAAAGGACGACCTGGGACAGAGGTGAGGGCAAAGGACGACCTGTGACAGAGGTGAGGGCAAAGGACGACCTGGGACAGAGGTGAGGGCAAAGGACGACCTGGGACAGAGGTGAGGGCAACGTTCGACCTGGGTCTGAGGTGAGGGCAATGGCCGACCTGGGACAGAGGTGAGGGCAAAGGACGACCTGGGACAGAGGTGAGGGCCAAGGACTCGACCTGGGACAGAGGTGAGGGCAAAGGACGACCTGGGACAGAGGTGAGGGCAAAGGGCGACCTGGGACAGAGGTGAGGGCAAAGGACTGCCCTGTGACAGAGGTGAGGGCAAAGGACTCCACCTGGGACAGAGGTGATGCCAAAGGACGACCTGGGACAGAGGTGAGGGCAAAGGACGACCTGGGACAGAGGTGAGGGCAAAGGACGGCCTGTGACAGAGGTGAGGGCAAAGGACGACCTGGGACAGAGGTGAGGCCAAAGGACGACCTGGGACAGAGGTGAGGGCAAAGGACGACCTGTGACAGAGGTGAGGGCAAAGGACGACCTGGGACAGAGGTGAGGGCAAAGGACGACCTGGGACAGAGGTGAGGGCAAAGGACGACCTGGGACAGAGGTGAGGGCAAAGGACGACCTGGGACAGAGGTGAGGGCAAAGGACGACCTGGGACAGAGGTGAGGGCAAAGGGCGACCTGGGACAGAGGTGAGGGCAAAGGACTTCCAGGGCCAGAGGTGAGGGCAAAGGACGACCTGTGACAGAGGTGTGAGGGCAAAGGACTCCACCTGGGACAGAGGTGAGGGCAAAGGACGACCTGGGACAGAGGTGAGGGCAAAGGACGACCTGGGACAGAGGTGAGGGCAAAGGACGACCTGGGACAGAGGTGAGGGCAAAGGACGACCTGGGACAGAGGTGAGGGCAAAGGAAAGGACAGACGATACAAACAAGGTCTGAACTCAGCCCGGGACAGACGGGAAGAACCTAAGAGACAGGGTTCGTCCGGGTGCTTGAAATCCTTGTAAAGGCTTGAATCTCGTTGTTTTATGAGTCGAGAACCAACTGGAATTTGGAAAAAGTGCTTGAAAGTGCTTGAAAACATGCCAATCTGCATCCTTGGCGTTTTGACTGTAAAAAACACAAATAAGTCTTCAATTTGCCCAAAATTTCCAATCCAGCACACTTCACCAAACCCATTTGTCGTTATACTTTTTCACAATCGCAAACAGCGATCTGAGAGAAAAAAACATGATATTATTCTGTGAATTTATATTCCTCAATCCAAATAAAAGGCGGTGCGTTGGGACCGAGTTCACTATAATGTACAGTGATCCCTCGCTATATCGCGTTTCATCTTTCACGGCTTCGCTGCTTCACGGATTTTTTTTTTTACAGTGCGGATATTTTTACAGTGCATTGTGATCTGAATCCTGATTGGCTCAGGGGCTTTACTGTTGTCTAGTTCTCAAATATAATCCAAGGTGGCATATCCGTTTATAAAAATCTTCTTGCTCAGAAAAATAAAGAGCGCCAACAACTAAAGAAAGACTCGTGCGTCTTCAGTAGAAACAGAGGCTACAGGGGGCGGAGTCAGGACCAAGAGGCACAGACTGTGAAATACAACCTTGTATTACTATATTAAAATGATTGTTTTAAACACATTTTGGGCTTTAAAACAGGTTTTGATTTTTGGTTTCATTCCATAGTTCAGTATTGCATTGTAAAATAATAAAAAATAAAGCTGTGACTTCTTCACGGATTTCACTTTTCGCGTGTTATTTTTGGAACGCAACTCCCGCCATAAACCAGGGATCACTGTATAAACACCTGCGTCTGCCTTGAAGGTGCTTGAAAAGTGCTTGAATTTTATTTTTGAAAAGGTGTGTGAACCCTGAAGATACGAGTAAGGTCTAGACTCTGGGACAGTCTCCTGTTTCTGACTCGGTCCCTCTTTAATGGCAGATCTGGGCGGAGCTCGTGTTCTGTTCATGTTCTGTCGCTCCTGTTTCATTTGCACAATCTGTGTTTTCCAGGCTGCAGATCTTAAAGGAGCACTTCACTTTCTCTCTGTTCGTGAACGTGTGTCGCTCGCTGTTTGAAAAGGACAAGCTTCTGTTCTCCTTCTGCCTCAGCGTCAACCTCCTCCTGCACGACAAACGGGTACGACTGCCCCCTCTGTGACCGGGACCGGGACCCAACATGACAAAAGTGATCAGACGTGTCTTTAAATGTACTAGTCGAGGTTTAATTCTCAGACAAATGTGAAATGAATCATAAAAGTGCAGAAATATCACCTGGTGCTCTTACAGTTCCATCGAATCCACTTCAGCCATGGATTTGTCTGTTGTTTTGTCCAAATGTATTTTTGTCCCAGAGACATAAAGATGAGCCTAAAGCAGCTCCTGCACCAACTGTACATCTGGACTCAACCAGACTCTGACACAAGGATTTGTTCATCTGATTCTGACACATTTACTACAGTTTTAAGTTAAAAAAAAAAAGTGAAATTTTGAGGCCAATTTTCAGTCAGATCTATTTTACTCAAAGACTAAACATTAAACTGTACATTTTTATAACTAATATGTTACAAAATGAACCAAGAAATTTAAACCTGGTTCTGTCCATGTGGATTTTGGTCATTTTTACATAAAATGCCTTATTATTTCTACATGAAAACACAACACGATGTAAAACTTGTTTTTCTTACATTTCTGTGAGTAAAGCACAGGACAAGTCTAATACTGGTATCTTTAGTTTTCACCTGCAGCGTCTGGACTTAAATCCGCTCTTTTTGTAGCATTTTTACTATAAATATTCAAAAAGCAGATCTTCATAACGACATTCACAATATATTTAATCTATATTCAAACACCTGAGCCCCTCTTTAGTGAGTTTACACAAACAATAGTCCATTTAATTTCATTTGTTCCTTAAAATATTTGAACTGATCTTTTAGTCACAGCTTCAGTTCAGTTATTTGTCATTTGTTCAGTTTTTAGTTTTAAGGATTCATTTGGAGAAGTCATTATTTTAGTCTAAACTGATCAGGTGACCTCATGAATCTCTCGAGGCTGATCCTGAAGCAGAGCAAAGTCTCTGTGTCTCGTTTGATTTGCTCCGACAGAATAAAACATGAACATCTGTCTGAGCAGCTGCCTCCTCCTCAGTCTCTGAAAACATGGACGTGGCTGAGCGTGAACAGGATCCACCATCAAGACGCCGTGTGTGAACAGGATCCACCATCAAGACGCCGTGTGTGAACAGGATCCACCATCAAGACGCCGTGTGTGAACAGGATCCACCATCAAGACGCCGTGTGTGAACAGGATCCACCATCAAGACGCCGTGTGTGAACAGGATCCACCATCAAGACGCTGCGGTGTGAACAGGATCCACCATCAAGACGCCGTGTGTGAACAGGATCCACCATCAAGACGCGCCGTGTGTGAACAGGATCCACTCAAGACGCTGTGGTGTGAACAGGATCCACCATCAAGACGCCGTGGTGTGAACAGGATCCACCATCAAGACGCCGTGTGAACAGGATCCACCCTCAAGACGCTGCGTGTGTGAACAGGATCCACCATCACGACGCCGTGTGTGAACAGGATCCACCCTCAAGACGCCGTGTGTGAACAGGATCCACCATCAAGACACCTGGTGTGAACAGGATTCACTATCAAGACGCCTGTGTGAACAGGATCCACCATCAAGACGCCGTGTGTGAACAGGATCCACCATCAAGACGCCGTGTGTGAACAGGATCCACCATCAAGACGCCGTGTGTGAACAGGATCCACCCTCAAGACGCCGTAGGTGAACAGGATCCACCATCTAGACGCCGTGTGTGAACAGGATCCACCATCAAGACGCCGTGTGTGAACAGGATCCACCATCAAGACGCCGTGTGTGAACAGGATCCACCATCAAGACGCCGTGTGTGAACAGGATCCACCATCAAGACGCCGAGTGTGAACAGGATAAACCATCAAGACGCATGCGGTGTGAACAGGATCCACCATCAAGACGCCGTGGTGTGAACAGGATCCACCATCAAGACGCTGCGTGTGTGAACAGGATCCACCATCAAGACGCTGCGTGGTGTGAACAGGGATCCACCATCAAGACGCTGTGTGTGAACAGGATCCACCATCAAGACGCCAGGTGTGAACAGGATCCACCATCAAGACGCGCGTGTGTGAACAGGATCCACCATCAAGACGCGCCGTGTGAACAGGATCCACCCTCAAGACGCCGTGTGTGAACAGGATCCACCATCAAGACGCCGTGTGTGTGAACAGGATCCGCACCATCAAGACGCCGTGTGTGAACAGGATCCACCCTCAAGACGCCGTGTGTGAACAGGATCCACCATCAAGACGCCGTGTGTGAACAGGATCCACCATCAAGACTCTGTTTGTGAACAGGTTCCACCATCAAGACGCTGCGTGTGAACAGGATCCACCATCAAGACGCCGTGTGTGAACAGGATCCACCATCAAGACGCCGTGTGTGAACAGGATCCACCATCAAGACGCCCCGTGTGTGAACAGGAACCACCATCAAGACGCTGTGTGTGAACAGGATCCACCCTCAAGACGCCGTGTGTGAACAGGATCCACCTCAAGACGCCGTGTGTGTAACAGGATCCACCATCAAGGCATGCCGTGTGTGAACAGGATCCACCATCAAGACGCCGTGTGAACAGGATCCACCATCAAGACGCCGTGTGTGAACAGGATCCACCATCAAGACGCCGTGTGTGAACAGGATCCACCATCAAGACGCCGTGAGATAACAGGATCCACCATCTAGACTCCGTGAGAGAACAGGATCCACCATCAAGACGCCGTGTGTGAACAGGATCCACCATCAAGACGCCGTGTGAACAGGATCCACCATCAAGACGCCGTGTGTGAACAGGATCCACCATCAAGACGCCGTGTGTGAACAGGATCCACCATCAAGACGCCGTGTGAACAGGATCCACCATCAAGACGCCGTGTGAACAGGATTCACCATCAAGACGCCAGTGTGAACAGGATCCACCATCAAGACGCCGTGTGTGAACAGGATCCACCATCAAGACGCCGTGTGTGAACAGGATCCACCATCAAGACGCCGTGTGTGAACAGGATCCACCATCAAGACGCCGTGTGTGAACAGGATCCACCATCAAGACGCCGTGTGTGAACAGGATCCACCATCAAGACGCTGCGGTGTGAACAGGATCCACCATCAAGACGCCTGTGTGAACAGGATCCACCATCAAGACGCCTGTGTGTGAACAGGATCCACCATCAAGACGCCGCGTGTGAACAGGATCCACCATCAAGACGCTGTGTGAACAGGGATCCACCATCAAGACGCCGTGTGTGAACAGGATCCACCATCAAGACGCTGTGTGTGATCAGGATCCACCATCAAGACGCCGTGTGTGAACAGGATCCACCATCAAGACGCCGTGTGTGAACAGGATCCACCATCAAGACGCCGTGTGTGAACAGGATCCACCATCAAGACGCCGTGTGTGAACACCGTGTCTTTCATCAGATTTAGAATTTTAAAGATGGATTGTACTTTGAATGACCCTGAGAAACATGTTTGAATGTTTTTTCAGATGTTTTTATTCTGAATTCCAATCACTGAATCATGCAGTTCACCTTTTCTCAGGTCAAAATCTAAATAAAAAATGTATTTCATAAAATTCAAAATTCATCTCACATTTTGAAGCCTCCAAACCCAGGAGTCTAAACTGAGAGTGTGAGCGTCGCAGCAGCAAAGATCCACGTCCTGAGCCCCGAGTGAGCTCCACAGACACACCATAAAGACACATCTGAGGCTCAGCGGCTCTCATGTCCTTCACATTTGAACACTTTAAATGTTGCTTGGTGCTTTGTGTTTGAGGAGCAGGCTCGGACATGTCCAGGCTGAGGGTGACCCGCTCTGGTGTTCTGCAGGTGGAGGAGTCTGAGTGGAGGTTCCTGCTCACTGGAGGCGTGGGTCTGGACAATCATTTCTCAAACCCCTTCGTGTGGCTCCCGAAGAAGTCCTGGGACGAGATCTGCAGACTGTCCGACATGGAGCGCTTCAGAGGCCTGAGGCAGGACCTGGTCCGACTGAGGAGCGAGTGGAAGAGCGTCTACGACAGCAGCGTGAGGTTCACTCCACAGCACAGCACACAGCAGCAGTAAACGGGACACTTACACCAGGCTCAGCTGCACTCAGAGAGAACCTGCTCAGGTTTAGGACCAGAACGAGAAGCATTTTATTATTCAGCATCATGACAACATTAATGTTAGACCTTTTAGGGATTGAGCGCACGTGTCGAGAGGGGCTTTTCTCGTGGCTGAAACGGCACAAACACTTGTCAGAAGGCTGCACAAGAAAAGTGCCTTACTAGAAACAAGAAAAAAAACTTAAAATTTGACTAAAATTGCTTGTTTTAAGCCAAAAAAATCTGCCAATGGGGTAAGCAAAAATTTCTTGCTTAGAAAACTTATTTTAATATTTTTTTTCTGATGATCAAGAAAAAAATAAGTCAAAAAACAAGAAAAAATGTCTCAATTTAAGCCAGTTGCTCCTGTAAATGGCTTGATTTAAGCCAAATGTTCTGAATGAACAGATTCAAGGAAATTATACTCAAAAAAAGAATAAATCAGTAAAGATTTGTTTGTAAGTTGCTCAATTTAAGAATATTTTTCTCATTTTAAGACCAGATGTTGGAAAAATATCCTTAAAATTGTAAAATGTAAGCAATAATTTCTTATTGGATATCACATTTCAAGGAAATTTTGCTTGATTTAAGTAAAATTATCTAATTTATTCCCATGAATTACAGCTTTTTTCTTGATAATGATATCAAGTTTGTGTTCTTACTTTTTCTCAAATTAAGAAAAATACTCTTAGTCTACAGTTAAATAAGATTCAAAATAACCTTTGTATCTTGTTACAAGCAAAAATATAACAGATTTGAGCAAATATATCTTAATAAGAAAAGGCTAGGTTTTATTTCTTAAAATAAGATTTTTTGTCTTAAGATTTTTTTCCTAGACAAGTTTTTTTTTCTTTTTAGAGAAAAAATAAGAATTTATTTCTTGTTATAAGACTTTTTTACTTTCTTAAAATCCACTTTTTGTAGTGAGGTGGTTCAATCCTGCCCCAGGGCGGCTGCTGCTCTGAGCTGAGCGTGTCTCCTGTGAGTGAGCCGTGCGTCTGTTTGAGTCATACAAAGTGGGCCGTGACAGGTCCAGCTTCCAGCGCGTCTGGCTCGTTCATCTCGACACAAACTTAGAATTATTAAACGTCTTTTTGAGAATCGCAGACATCGGCCTCAGGGTTAAACCGTGTCAGGAGGATTCAGGTCTGATTTAGGCGTCAGTGGCTCGTGTAACTGACGAGCGTGAAGTGAACCGGTCTGGAGGGCGGGGCTCCTCTGTCTGCTCAAAGGTCAGTGTGAACACCCAAACCCTGAGGTGACCGGAGGATCCCTGGACGTGTCACCTGTGTTTATTCCCCACAGGTTGATGGTTTGAGTCCCGTTCTGGTTCTGCGGCTTGTTGTGTGTAACATAAAGCAGTAAACAGCTCTGGCCTCGTGTCTGTCAGTATTTCAGTTTGAAAAGTGTGATCAAAGTGGCGACTGTTTTAGTTCTTGTGTGAAATAAGCGTCTCGTCACACACGGCCTTTCAGTTGTCGCTCCCTGAATCTTCCAAACGGCGCTGTCGGCTCAGATATTTCCTGACATCTGCGTCTGTACATAAACCCTCCACGTCTGGCCCCGTGTGTCTCCTCCTGTTTTAGACGCGTCCCATTTTCCTGTCACTTCTTTACGACGGTGACACCGGCGCTGAACCTGTCTGTCAGACGCCGTGGAAGCCTTTTACACAATCAGAATCAGCACTAATTTAATCTTTCTCTCATCAAATCTCTTCACTCTCGCTCGCGTCGGCAGATGTTCAATCAGCTTCGCACAGTTTGTCCCGCGCCGTGTTCTTCAATCACAGACACCTCCCTCTAATTAAACCTGCTCCGTTCCACTTGTGAAATCAGGCTTTATTTAACTCTGAGGCGGCGCAGCTGGTCCTCAGCCCGACAGGAGGGAGGAGGAGGCGCGGGAGGAGGCAGGAGGGAGGAGGAGGCGCGGGAGGAGGCAGGAGGGAGGAGGAGGCGCGGGAGGAGGCGCGGGAGGGAGGAGGAGGGAGGAGGCAGGAGGGAGGAGGAGGCGCGGGAGGACGGAGGAGGAGGCGCGGGAGGACGGAGGAGGAGGCGCGGGAGGAGGAGGGAGGAGGAGGCGCGGGAGGACGGAGGAGGAGGCGCGGGAGGACAAGGAGCAAACAGTGAGGCGCGGGAGGACGGAGGAGCAAACAGTGAGGCGCGGGAGGATAGAGGAGGATGGAGGAGCAAACAGTGAGGCGCGGGAGGACGGAGGAGCAAACAGTGAGGCGCAGGAGGAGGGAGGAGTAAACAGTGAGGCGCGGGAGGATAGAGGAGGATGGAGGAGCAAACAGTGAGGCGCAGGAGGAGGGAGGAGTAAACAGTGGCGCGGAGGATAGGAGGATGGAGGAGCAAACAGTGGAGGCGGAGGAGCAAACAGTGAGCGCAGGAGGGCGGGGAGGAGGAGGAGGAGTGAGGCGGGAGGAGGAGGAGCAAACTGTGAGGCGCAGGAGGACGGAGGAGCAAACAGTGAGGCGGGAGGATAGAGGAGGATGGAGGAGCAAACAGTGAGGCGCGGGAGGACGGAGGAGCAAACAGTGAGGCGCAGGAGGAGGGAGGAGTAAACAGTGAGGCGCGGGAGGATAGAGGAGGATGGAGGAGCAAACAGTGAGGCGCAGGAGGAGGGAGGAGTAAACAGTGAGGCGCGGGAGGATAGAGGAGGATGGAGGAGCAAACAGTGAGGCGCGGGAGGACGGAGGAGCAAACAGTGAGGCGCGGGAGGACGGGGGAGGAGGGAGGAGTAAACAGTGAGACGCGGGAGGACGGAGGAGCAAACAGTGAGGCGCGGGAGGACGGGGGAGGAGGGAGGAGCAAACAGTGAGGCGCGGGAGGACGGGGGAGGAGGGAGGAGTAAACAGTGAGGCGCGTCTGCGTCTGAGAAGATCACAAATGTGCCCTCAATATTTGGAGGTTTGAGAGTGATTGATGGGGGCGTGGCCTGTCTGCAGGCGCTGAGCCCCTCCCACAGGGCCTCACTCAGACTCCTCCTACCGGGCCTCGCACAGACTCCTCTCACCGGGCCTCGCACAGACCCCTCCCACCGGTCCTCGCTCAGACTCCTCCCACCGGTCCTCGCTCGGACTCCTCCCACCGGGCCTCGCACAGACCCCTCCCACAGGGCCTCGCTCAGACTCCTCCCACCGGTCCTCGCTCGGACTCCTCCCACCGGGCCTCGCTCAGACTCCTCCCACCGGGCCTCGCTCAGACTCCTCCCACCGGTCCTCGCTCAGACTCCTCCCACCGGGCCTCGCACAGACCCCTCCCACCGGTCCTCGCTCAGACTCCTCCCACCGGTCCTCGCTCGGACTCCTCCCACCGGTCCTCGCTCAGACTCCTCCCACCGGTCCTCGCTCAGACTCCTCCCACCGGTACTCGCTCAGACTCCTCCCACCGGTCCTCGCTCAGACTCCTCCCACCGGTCCTCGCTCAGAGTGTGACACAGGCTGCTGTGGTCACGGCCTGAAACACCACGTAACAAAACATTAAATACTGAACGTCCTACAGAGGGCAGCAGCGCCCCGTGAGAATGGACTCCGCCTCCTCTGCAGAGCTGTGCATGCTCCGCCTCCTCTGCAGAGCTGTGCATGCTCCGCCTCCTCTGCAGAGTCAGAGGTCAGGGCAGGGACAAACACACTCAGGGCGTCTCTCTTTCTTAATATTTATTTTGAACAAGGACAACCAAGGAACACAACAAAGATCTTATTCATGTCATACTTCTTGAATTTCACATAAGATTTAAATATTGAAAACAATATGAAATGTCTAACAAGCCGGTAGTTTATCACATTTCAATAGTGTTAACTCTGTCCAAATATAAAACCTAGAACAAAATGTGTAAAACACCTTTATTGATGTGGTTTTTGTCCATGAATCACAGACAGCTGTATATCGTACGATAAGAGCACAGAGCTTTGTGAATCCTGAAGATCATTTCACATTTGGCTCTTTATCTCTCCTCTCTATAGTTTGCAAAAAGCTTTTTCCAATGTTTGTTTTTGAATTTTCACATAGAAATAAAAAAACAAGGCGGCTTGAAGTCTGAAACTGACATCAAAATGAACTCCCTCGACTAAACTTTAGCCTAAACTCAAACACGTACATCTGACTTCTAAATTGGACTGAACAGCAAAGGTTTGAATTGTTTAAATCTCTCGGATGATCAAACACTCACAAAGTGCTGAAGCAGAAATAACAGGCTTGAACTCACATTTCCCTTGTTTTCCTCCAGAATCCTCATCAGACGCCGTTCCCTGAGGATTGGGACAAACTCAGCCAGTTCCAGAGGATGTTAGTGATCCGCTGTCTGCGCCCGGACAAGGCAAGACACGCCCACACTCACCACAGGGTCCACACTCACCACAGGGTCCACCACAGCGTCCACACTCACCACAGCGTCCACCACAGCGTCCACACTCACCACAGCGTCCACCACAGCGTCCACACTCACCACAGTGTCCACCACAGCGTCCACACTCACCACAGCGTCCACCACAGCGTCCACACTCACCACAGCGTCCACCACAGCGTCCACACTCACCACAGCGTCCACCACAGCGTCCACACTCACCACAGCGTCCACACTCACCACAGCGTCCACACTCACCACAGTGTCCACACTCACCACAGCGTCCACCACAGCGTCCACACTCACCACAGTGTCCACACTCACCACAGCGACCACACTCACCACAGCGTCCACCACAGCGACCACACTCACCACAGCGTCCACAAACACCACAGCGTCCACCACAGCGTCCACACTCACCACAGCGTCCACCACAGCGCCCACACTCACCACAGGGTCCACACTCACCACAGCGTCCACCACAGCGTCCACACTCACCACAGGGTCCACACTCACCACAGCGTCCACACTCACCACAGGGTCCACCACAGCGTCCACACTCACCACAGCGTCCACCACAGCGTCCACACTCACCACAGCGTCCACCACAGCGTCCACACTCACCACAGGGTCCACACTCACCACAGCGTCCACCACAGCGTCCACACTCACCACAGCGTCCACCACAGCGTCCACACTCACCACAGCGTCCACACTCACCACAGCGTCCACCACAGCGTCCACACTCACCACAGCGTCCACCACAGCGTCCACACTCACCACAGGGTCCACACTCACCACAGCGTCCACAACAGCGACCACACTCACCACAGGGTCCACACTCACCACAGCGTCCACACTCACCACAGGGTCCACCACAGCGTCCACACTCACCACAGCGTCCACACTCACCACAGTGTCCACCACATCGTCCACACTCACCACAGCGTCCACCACAGCGTCCACACTCACCACAGGGTCCACACTCACCACAGCGTCCACCACAGCGTCCACACTCACCACAGCGTCCACCACAGCGTCCACACTCACCACAGCGTCCACACTCACCACAGCGTCCACCACAGCGTCCACACTCACCACAGCGTCCACCACAGCGTCCACACTCACCACAGGGTCCACACTCACCACAGCGTCCACCACAGCGTCCACACTCACCACAGGGTCCACACTCACCACAGCGTCCACACTCACCACAGGGTCCACCACAGCGTCCACACTCACCACAGCGTCCACACTCACCACAGCGTCCACCACAGCGTCCACACTCACCACAGCGTCCACCACAGCGTCCACACTCACCTCAGCGTCCACACTCACCACAGCGTCCACCACAGCGCCCACACTCACCACAGGGTCCACACTCACCACAGGGTCCACCACAGCGTCCACACTCACCACAGCGTCCACACTCACCACAGCGTCCACCACAGCGTCCACACTCACCACAGGGTCCACACTCACCACAGGGTCCACCACAGCGTCCACACTCACCACAGCGTCCACCACAGCGTCCACACTCACCACAGCGTCCACCACAGCGTCCACACTCACCACAGCGTCACCACAGCGTCCACACTCACCACAGCGTCCACCACAGCGTCCACACTCACCACAGTGTCCACACTCACCACAGCGCCCACCACAGCGTCCACACTCACCACAGCGCCCACACTCACCACAGCGCCCACACTCACCACAGCGTCCACACTCACCACAGTGTCCACACTCACCACAGCGTCCACACTCACCACAGCGTCCACCACAGCGTCCACACTCACCACAGCGTCCACACTCACCACAGCATCCACCACAGCGTCCACACTCACCACAGCGTCCACCACAGCGTCCACACTCACCACAGCGTCCACACTCACCACAGCGTCCACCACAGCGTCCACACTCACCACAGCGTCCACCACAGCGTCCACACTCACCACAGGGTCCACACTCACCACAGCGTCCACCACAGCGTCCACACTCACCACAGCGTCCACACTCACCACAGCGTCCACCACAGCGTCCACACTCACCACAGCGTCCACCACAGGGTCCACACTCACCACAGCGTCCACACTCACCACAGCGTCCACACTCACCACAGCGTCCACCACAGCGTCCACACTCACCACAGGGTCCACCACAGCGTCCACACTCACCACAGCGTCCACCACAGCGTCCACACTCACCACAGGGTCCACCACAGCGTCCACACTCACCACAGGGTCCACCACAGCGACCACACTCACCACAGCGTCCACACTCACCACAGCGTCCACCACAGCGTCCACACTCACCACAGCGTCCACCACAGCGTCCACACTCACCACAGCGTCCACACTCACCACAGCGTCCACCACAGCGTCCACACTCACCACAGCGTCCACCACAGGGTCCACACTCACCACAGCGTCCACACTCACCACAGCGTCCACCACAGCGTCCACACTCACCACAGCGTCCACCACAGCGTCCACACTCACCACAGGGTCCACCACAGCGTCCACACTCACCACAGCGTCCACCACAGCGTCCACACTCACCACAGCGTCCACCACAGCGTCCACACTCACCACAGGGTCCACCACAGCGTCCACACTCACCACAGGGTCCACCACAGCGTCCACACTCACCACAGCGTCCACACTCACCACAGCGTCCACCACAGCGTCCACACTCACCACAGCGTCCACCACAGCGTCCACACTCACCACAGCGTCCACCACAGCGTCCACACTCACCACAGCGTCCACCACAGCGTCCACACTCACCACAGCGTCCACCACAGCGTCCACACTCACCACAGCGTCCACACTCACCACAGGGTCCACCACAGCGTCCACACTCACCACAGCGTCCACACTCACCACAGCGTCCACCACAGCGTCCACACTCACCACAGCGTCCACCACAGCGTCCACACTCACCACAGCGTCCACACTCACCACAGCGTCCACCACAGCGTCCACACTCACCACAGCGTCCACCACAGCGTCCACACTCACCACAGCGTCCACACTCACCACAGCGTCCACACTCACCACAGCGTCCACACTCACCACAGGGTCCACCACAGCGTCCACACTCACCACAGCGTCCACACTCACCACAGCGTCCACACTCACCACAGGGTCCACCACAGCGTCCACACTCACCACAGCGTCCACACTCACCACAGTGTCCACACTCACCACAGGGTCCACCACAGCGTCCACACTCACCACAGCGTCCACACTCACCACAGCGTCCACACTCACCACAGCGTCCACCACAGCGTCCACACTCACCACAGCGTCCACACTCACCACAGCGTCCACCACAGCGTCCACACTCACCACAGCGTCCACCACAGCGTCCACACTCACCACAGCGTCCACCACAGCGTCCACACTCACCACAGTGTCCACACTCACCACAGCGTCCACCACAGCGTCCACACTCACCACAGCGTCCACACTCACCACAGCGTCCACACTCACCA
Source organism: Rhinogobius similis (assembly GCA_019453435.1). Taxonomy (NCBI): domain Eukaryota; kingdom Metazoa; phylum Chordata; class Actinopteri; order Gobiiformes; family Gobiidae; genus Rhinogobius; species Rhinogobius similis. The sequence continues at coordinate 1,688,848 of CM033633.1, forward strand.
CAGCGTCCACACTCACCACAGCGTCCACACTCACCACAGCGTCCACACTCACCACAGCGTCCACCACAGCGTCCACACTCACCACAGTGTCCACACTCACCACAGCGTCCACCACAGCGTCCACACTCACCACAGCGTCCACCACAGCGTCCACACTCACCACAGCGTCCACCACAGCGTCCACACTCACCACAGTGTCCACACTCACCACCGCGTCCACCACAGCGTCCACACTCACCACAGCGTCCACACTCACCACAGCGTCCACACTCACCACAGCGTCCACACTCACCACAGTGTCCACACTCACCACAGGGTCCACCACAGCGTCCACACTCACCACAGCGTCCACACTCACCACAGGGTCCACCACAGCGTCCACCACAGCGTCCACACTCACCACAGTGTCCACACTCACCACAGCGTCCACCACAGCGTCCACACTCACCACAGTGTCCACACTCACCACAGGGTCCACCACAGCGTCCACACTCACCACAGCGTCCACCACAGCGTCCACACTCACCACAGCGTCCACACTCACCACAGTGTCCACACTCACCACAGGGTCCACCACAGCGTCCACACTCACCACAGCGTCCACCACAGCGTCCACACTCACCACAGCGTCCACACTCACCACAGTGTCCACACTCACCACAGGGTCCACCACAGCGTCCACACTCACCACAGGGTCCACCACAGCGTCCACACTCACCACAGCGTCCACCACAGCGTCCACACTCACCACAGCGTCCACCACAGCGTCCACACTCACCACAACGTCCACCACAGCGTCCACACTCACCACAGTGTCCACACTCACCACAGCGTCCACCACAGCGTCCACACTCACCACAGCGTCCACCACAGCGTCCACACTCACCACAGCGTCCACCACAGCGTCCACACTCACCACAGCGTCCACCACAGCGTCCACACTCACCACAGCGTCCACCACAGCGTCCACACTCACCACAGTGTCCACACTCACCACAGCGTCCACCACAGCGTCCACACTCACCACAGCGTCCACACTCACCACAGCGTCCACACTCACCACAGGGTCCACCACAGCGTCCACACTCACCACAGCGTCCACACTCACCACAGGGTCCACCACAGCGTCCACACTCACCACAGCGTCCACACTCACCACAGCGTCCACCACAGCGTCCACACTCACCACAGCGTCCACACTCACCACAGTGTCCACACTCACCACAGGGTCCACCACAGCGTCCACACTCACCACAGCGTCCACCACAGCGTCCACACTCACCACAGCGTCCACCACAGCGTCCACACTCACCACAGGGTCCACCACAGCGTCCACACTCACCACAGCGTCCACCACAGCGTCCACACTCACCACAGCGTCCACCACAGCGTCCACACTCACCACAGCGTCCACCACAGCGTCCACACTCACCACAGTGTCCACACTCACCACAGCGTCCACCACAGCGTCCACACTCACCACAGGGTCCACCACAGCGTCCACACTCACCACAGCGTCCACACTCACCACAGCGTCCACACTCACCACAGCGTCCACACTCACCACAGGGTCCACCACAGCGTCCACACTCACCACAGCGTCCACCACAGCGTCCACACTCACCACAGCGTCCACCACAGCGTCCACACTCACCACAGTGACCACACTCACCACAGCGACCACACCAGCGACCACACTCACCACAGCGTCCACCACAGCGTCCACACTCACCACAGCGTCCACCACAGCGTCCACACTCACCACAGCGTCCACCACAGCGTCCACACTCACCACAGTGTCCACACTCACCACAGCGTCCACCACAGCGTCCACACTCACCACAGGGTCCACCACAGCGTCCACACTCACCACAGCGTCCACACTCACCACAGCGTCCACACTCACCACAGCGTCCACACTCACCACAGCGTCCACACTCACCACAGCGTCCACCACAGCGTCCACACTCACCACAGCGTCCACCACAGCGTCCACACTCACCACAGCGTCCACCACAGCGTCCACACTCACCACAGCGTCCACCACAGCGTCCACACTCACCACAGCGTCCACCACAGCGTCCACACTCACCACAGCGTCCACACTCACCACAGCGTCCACACTCACCACAGCGTCCACACTCACCACCTCACTACACCTCACCTCACTGAACTCATGATTCAGTCCTAAATCTTCAGCTCACTCCATATCCACTCACTTTTGCTTATTTTGCCATATAATCCTTTAAATCTCAATCAAATGAGACTGGATCGACTAAACAGCCCTAACAGCCTGTCGTACACTTTATAACACCTGATCATCAAACCATTATGGACTTCACACAGAAATGAAAATATGAGTTAAGTTCATGATTCAAGCCTCTGTGGATTAAACGAGTCAGAACGAGTCCATAGCTCTCAGAACAGAATGGATTAATTCTATATTGGATTACATCATTTTTGTGGCTGTAACTGTCATAATCATAATTCAGCTGTGAATTATTGCACCGTTTAGTCAGAATGAGCTCCGTCCCACGTCTACTGTTGGTGTTCATTTGTGACGTCACTGTCAAGTAAAAACATAAGGTTTAAACGGCCCAAATGACCCTTTAAAGTCTGAAATAAAAACATTCTAAATCCAGAACGAGGCAAAGGTTTGAGTGGAACATGATGTGATTCAAACTGGGATTAACCTCAGATTATCACAGAATATGACAAATGGAGATGGTTTTGTCAAAGTAAAAGCCTCAGACACATGTGAGTGACACCAGAGGCTCAAACACATTTATTATTGTGTTTTACATCATGTTTGAGCAAATTATCATCAACTCTTTGTGTTTGTGATGAAGAACAATCCAGATTTATGGGTTTTACTGGAAAATACTCAGAAATGTTGAGCCCACAATCATTTTTCATTTTATCTACAGATATATTAGAGACTGTTCCATAAATTAGATTATTTTGAAGCTAAAATACAATTTTAAGGCGAGAAAACTGTATTTAGTCCATCATTTGTTATAGAAAATCAAACTAACTGACCTTTTACTCTGAAAATTGAAAAGTGTTGCTCTTTTCCCACAAACACCTCAAACCATAGAGTTTAGCTCTAATGTGAGACACATTTACTTCCTTCGCTCCAGGCGCCCCCTGCTGTCGCTCTGTTCTATGACACATTTTAAAGCACACACTGGTTTGTGTTGCAGGTCGTCCCGATGGTGCAGGAGTTTGTCTCAGACTCTCTGGGACGTCCCTTCATCGAGACTCCGCCCTTTAACCTGTCGCAGGCGTTTGAGGACAGTCACTGCTGCGCTCCGCTCATCTTCATCCTGTCCCCGGGCTCCGACCCCATGGCGGCGCTGCTCAAGTTTGGAGACGAGAAGGTTCCAGCCTCTTTATTCCACTTTGATGAGCTTTAAGTGTGTGGTTCTCACAATAAGAGCAGCTCTGAAGTGAACTACAGCTCAGAGACACAGCTGGGCCTTTGTTCAAACATTCATCTTAGGTTTGAGTCACAATGGAATGTTTGTCATTGAGGCTTTGACTAAAGACGTGTCTCAATAACTCACACTGTTTATGTCCCACATTAATACAGTCTGTTATTGTGTTTACAAAAGCAAAAACTTTCATTTACCACGTCTTAAAGAAGTGCTCTGTACGTTTTCTAGCTGAGGTTCAACTTCTGATTTTCTCATAAAATACACAGCAACAAATGTACATCCCGTTTAGTTTAAAGGTCCCATATCCTGCAAAAGTGACTCTTCAGAGGTTCTAACCTTCCTCCAGGGCTCTCTGGGCCTCGTATGTTGTGCCCAAAGTGGTTTTTTGATTGATTCCCTCATGTTTTCACTAGAGAACTGTCTTTTCCGTCCCCCTCGGCTGAGCAGCAGACGGGGGCTCCTCACTAAGATGACGCGGTGTTTAAGCCACGCCTCCAGGAAGAATAAAAACAGCTAATGCTAATGCTACACAGTAATTACACGATGGATACGACAGATAGAAGAGTTAGCTTGTTATTTACCAAACGGCACGTCCGTGGTTGAGGCCCTGGAGCACGTCAAACTCCAGGTCAGATCCAGGACGTAGGACTCAGCACGACGGCGGGCGGGTTGGGCGGGGGAGGCAGCCTGCTCTCTGTTCGGGGGGGTCAGATCTCAGAGTGAGGAGGGGGGCCAGTCCAAGAAATGGGTGTTTTTTGTAAACTGTTATGTTATGGATATTACACAAAGCCCTGAGGACAGACTGTGTGAAGGGACAAGAGCAGGATATGGGACCTTTAAAATGGTTTCAATTTGTCACTTTTAACTGGATTTGAGAAGTTCGGACTCGTTGATGTGATGAAGAATATTTCACTGGTTCCAAGGTATTTCTGACTCAACGTGAGCTTCATTTAGCTTTGAATAAGAAAATACATTTGAGGTAAAAGTAAAATGATCTCGACCCATTGGCAGATAATTTGTCTTGAAGTCAGAAGTAAAGCTTTGAAACAAGTAAAATAATCTAGTTCCTTTAATATAATTGTCTCAACTAATCTGTACGTCTGAAATTAAGATCATTTAAACTCATTTAGAAGCAGAGCAGAGCACATTGTGACATAAACTCATCTGTCGTTCTTTTGTCCAGTCGCACAAAAAGCACTTGGTTTGCGGCTCGTCTCCAGGACATTGGTTCAATCCCATCTCCAGAGAACAGAACATTCAGAACACACAATACAATATTCACTTTATTCCTGAAGTTGTTGTACGCGCCGCCATCTTGTTTCCGTTGTAGTTCACACGGAGCAGACGAGCTCAACAGAAAATAAGTTCTACTCGACTAAAAAGACGTTTTCAGGAAATCGTTGTGTTGTGACTTGTTGTTGCTCGTGTTCATTAAACATTTTACACAAATCAATCTACTTTATGTAACATTTTAGCGTCAGACTTTTCCCTCGTTCATCATTAGCTTTAACGGAGTTCTCGTCAAACGGAAGTGCGTTTACAACAAAAGTGCAAAAAACAAAAAGTGGGCGGGGCAGAATAAGGTGAATAAAGTGGCACAAAAACACGACTAGAAGTGACAAAAATGTGGCTAAAAGTGACAAAAACCCTACGAGAAGCGACAAAAACATGACCATAAGTGGGAAAATTCTATATAGCGAGAAAAACGGGACTAAAAGCGACAAAAATTTGACTAAAAGCGACAAAAATTTGACTAAAAGCGACAAAATTTGACTAAAAGCGACAAAAATTTGACTAAAAGCGACAAAAATTTGACTAAAAGCGACAAAATTGTGACAAAAAATGACAAAGTGAAAAGAGAACGTGACCATGAGTAACAAAAATGCTGTTCTCCTTATTCCTGAAGTTGCTGTACGCGCCACCGTCTTGTTTAATCGTTTTAGTGTCAGACTTTTCCCTCGTTCGTCATTAGTTTTAACAGAGTTCTCGTCAAACAGAAGTGCGTTTACAACAAAAGTGTGATCTGTGGAACAAAGAGGCAAAAGTGGGCGGGGCAGAATAAGGTCAATACAGAACGTAGGACCAGACGAGGTCATAACGTCACAGATGGTCCACGGCAGCAGCATCTCAGAGCTGCACTTTTTAAAGCAGATTCTACAGGATGTAGGAGGAAACGTTCACAAGTCGTAGAACTAGAAGACTTCTGCTTTGGTATCATTCGGTCAGGTTTGTGGTCCCTCCGTTAAAAGAGCGAGTGCGGCTGCATTAACTGTGATCCGTGTTTGTCCTGCAGGGTTTCACTGGGAACAAACTCACGTCTCTGTCTCTGGGACAAGGCCAGGGTCCCATCGCCATGAGCCTGATCTCCACCGGGATCAAGGAGGGAACCTGGGTCGTGCTGCAGAACTGTCACCTGGCCACGTCCTGGATGAGCACGCTGGAGCGAGTCTGTGAGGTACCGCTCTAGATGTACTCGTGCTGGAGCGAGTCTGTGAGGTACCGCTCTAGATGTACTCGTGCTGGAGCGAGTCTGTGAGGTACCGCTCTAGATGTACTCGTGCTGCTGGAGCGAGTCTGTGAGGTACCGCTCTAGATGTACTCGTGCTGGAGCGAGTCTGTGAGGTACCGCTCTAGATGTACTCGTGCTGCTGGAGCGAGTCTGTGAGGTACCGCTCTAGATGTACTCGTGCAGCTGGAGCGAGTCTGTGAGGTACCGCTCTAGATGTACTCGTGCTGCTGGAGCGAGTCTGTGAGGTACCGCTCTAGATGTACTCGTGCTGCTGGAGCGAGTCTGTGAGGTACCGCTCTAGATGTACTCGTGCTGCTGGAGCGAGTCTGTGAGGTACCGCTCTAGATGTACTCGTGCTGGAGCGAGTCTGTGAGGTACCGCTCTAGATGTACTCGTGCTGCTGGAGGTACCGCTCTAGATGTACTCGTGCTGCTGGAGGTACCGCTCTAGATGTACTCGTGCTGCTGGAGGTACCGCTCTAGATGTACTCGTGCAGCTGGAGCGAGTCTGTGAGGTACCGCTCTAGATGTACTCGTGCTGGAGCGAGTCTGTGAGGTACCGCTCTAGATGTACTCGTGCTGCTGGAGGTACTGCTCTAGATGTACTCGTGCAGCTGGAGCGAGTCTGTGAGGTACCGCTCTAGATGTACTCGTGCTGCTGGAGGTACCGCTCTAGATGTACTCGTGCAGCTGGAGGTACCGCTCTAGATGTACTCGTGCATTAGTTTGTCCCTCACTGCCTCAGATTTTGAGAAATAAGTGTTCAGTCATACTGCTCCCACAGCTTGGAACACTTTTCAAAATGAACTGAAACCTTGTGAGTTGGTTTCTTTGATGGCTATGGTATATTAAATTGTGTGATTTGGTTAAATACGGTGTGATTTGGTTAAATATGGTGTGATTTGGTTAAATACGGTGTGATTTGGTTAAATACGGTGTGATTTGGTTAAATACGGTGTGATTTGGTTAAATACGGTGTGATTTGGTTAAATACGGTGTGATTTGGTTAAATACGGTGTGATTTGTGTCTCAGGAGCTGAACCCAGACTCCACCCACCCAGACTTCCGGCTGTGGCTCACCAGTTACCCGTCGCCCTCGTTCCCGGTGGCCGTGCTCCAGAACGGGGTGAAGATGACCAACGAGGCGCCCAAGGGCCTGAGGGCCAACATCGCACGCTCCTTCCTCATGGACCCCATCTCTGACCCCGAGTTCTTCAACGGCTCCTGCAAACCGGTAAAAACCACTTTGAACTGTTCATGAGCCACAGGGACCTAAACATGTGACCGAGGGTAAACATGTGACCATAGTGTAAACATGTGACCGGGGGTAAACATGTGACCATAGTGTAAACATGTGACCGAGGGTAAACATGTGACCGAGGGTAAACATGTGACCAAGGGTAAACATGTGACCGAGGGTAAACATGTGACCAACTGTAAACATGTGACCGAGGGTAAACATGTGACCGAGAGGAAACATGTGACCGAGGGTAAACATGTGACCGAGGGTAAACATGTGACCATCTGTAAACATGTGACCGAGGGTAAACATGTGGCCGAAGGTAAACATGTGACCGAGGGTAAACATGTGACCGAGTGTAAACATGTGACCGAGGGTAAACATGTGACTGAGGGTAAACATGTGACTGAGGGTTAACATGTGACCGACGGTAAACATGTGACCGACGGTAAACATGTGACCCACAGTAAACATGTGACCGACAGTAAACATGACCAAGGGTAAACATGTGACCGAGGGTAAACATGTGACCAACAGTAAACATGTGACCGAGGGTAAACATGTGACCGAGAGTAAACATGTGACCGAGGGTAAACATGTGACCCACAGTAAACATGTGACTGAGGGTAAACATGTGACCATAGTGTAAACATGTGACCGAGGGTAAACATGTGACCATAGTGTAAACATGTGACCATAGTGTAAACATGTGACCGGGGGTAAACATGTGACCGAGGGTAAACATGTGACCGAGGGTAAACATGTGACTGAGGGTAAACATGTGACCGAGGGTAAACATGTGACCGAGGGTAAACATGTGACCGACAGTAAACATGTGACCGAGAGTAAACATGTGACCGAGGGTAAACATGTGACCGAGGGTAAACATGTGACCCACAGTAAACATGTGACCCACAGTTAACATGTGACCGAGGGTAAACATGTGACCCACAGTAAACATGTGACCGAGGGTAAACATGTGACCCACAGTAAACATGTGACTGAGGGTAAACATGTGACCATAGTGTAAACATGTGACCGAGGGTAAACATGTGACCATAGTGTAAACATGTGACCGAGGGTAAACATGTGACCGGTGGTAAACATGTGACCGAGGGTAAACATGTGACCCACAGTAAACATGTGACCAATGGTAAACATGTGACCGAGGGTAAACATGTGACCGAGGGTAAACGTGTGACCGAGGGTAAACATGTGACCGAAGGTAAACATGTGACCATAGTGTAAACATGTGACCGAGGGTAAACATGTGACCGAGGGTAAACATGTGACCGAGGGTAAACATGTGACCGAGAGTAAACATGTGACCGAGGGTAAACATGTGACCGAGGGTAAACATGTGACCGAGGGTAAACATGTGACCGACGGTAAACATGTGACCGAGGGTAAACATGTGACCGAGGGTAAACATGTGACCGAGGGTAAACATGTGACCCACAGTAAACATGTGACCCACAGTAAACATGTGACCGAGGGTAAACATGTGACCGAGGGTAAACATGTGACCGGGGGTAAACATGTGACCGAGGGTAAACATGTGACCCAGGGTAAACATGTGACCGGGGGTAAACATGTGACCGAGGGTAAACATGTGACCGAGGGTAAACATGTGACCCAGGGTAAACATGTGACCATAGTGTAAACATGTGACCAAGGGTAAACATGTGACCCACAGTAAACATGTGACCGAGGGTAAACATGTGACCGAGGGTAAACATGTGACCCAGGTTAAACATGTGACCGGGGGTAAACATGTGACCGAGGGTAAACATGTGACCAAGGGTAAACATGTGACCCACAGTAAACATGTGACCGAGGGTAAACATGTGACCGAGGGTAAACATGTGACCCAGGGTAAACATGTGACCGGGGGTAAACATGTGTCTGTTTTCAGTGCAGGTGCCTCTGACGCTCCTCTTGGTTTCAGGCCGTGTTTAAGAAGCTGCTGTTCGGCCTGTGCTTCTTCCACGCTCTGGTTCAGGAGAGGAGGAAGTTCGGACCTTTGGGCTGGAACATTCCCTACGAGTTCAACGAGACCGACCTGCGCATCTCCGTCCAGCAGCTGCACATGTTCTTGGAGCAGTACCAGGTCTGAGGCCCCGGGGCACCTCAGACGTCCCACACACGCTTCACTTTACATTTACAACAGTTTAATGGATCAGATGTGTTTGTATTTATTACACGACTCTTTAAAACCTGTGACCTGCAGGACACACTGTAGAGCTCACATTTTTTGTTTTCTGAGTCTGGTCTGTCCCCTCACCATCTACACACACACACATCGAAGACCAGGTTTAGTCCTGTTTTAGTCCTGGTTTAGACCTGGTTTAGTCCTGGTTTAGTCCTGGTTCAGACCTGGTTTAGTCCTGGTTTAGACCTGGTTTAGACCTGGTTCAGTCCTGGTTTAGTCCTGGTTCAGACCTGGTTTAGTCCTGGTTTAGTCCTGGTTCAGTCCTGGTTTAGACCTGGTTTAGACCTGGTTTAGTCCTGGTTCAGACCTGGTTCAGACCTGGTTTAGTCCTGGTTTAGTCCCGGTTTAGACCTGGTTTAGTCCTGGTTTAGTCCTGGTTTAGTCCTGGTTTATTCCTGGTTTAGTCCTGGTTTAGTCCTGGTTTAGTCCTGGTTCAGACCTGGTTCAGACCTGGTTTAGTCCTGGTTTAGTCCTGGTTTAGACCTGGTTTAGTCCTGGTTTAGTCCTGGTTCAGTCCTGGTTCAGTCCTGGTTTAGTCCGGGTTTAGACCTGGTTTAGTCCTGATTTAGTCCTGGTTTAGGAGGACAGTGGGTTCCTTGTGTCTGATGCTCGTTCTCTGTTTCACAAACTGCAGCCTCATCTTGTCGCTGCTGTAGTTTTCCTTTTGATCCACTTCCTCTTCTGTCGCTCGTCTCTGTCCAGTCCTGGAATCACAAACCCCAGTAAACATGTGACCGAGGGTAAACATGTGACCGACAGTAAACATGTGACCGAGGGTAAACATGTGACCGACAGTAAACATGTGACCGAGGGTAAACATGTGACAGAGGGTAAACATGTGACCGAGGGTAAACATGTGACCCAGGGTAAACATGTGACCCAGGGTAAACATGCTGATGCTCGTTCTCTCTTTCACAAACTGTCGCTGCTGTAGTTTTCCTTTTGATCCACTTCCTCTTCTGTCGCTCTCTGTCGTCCTGCCTCTTCTGTGACCGAATCATGTGACCGAGGGTAAACATGTGACAGAGGGTAAACATGTGACCGAGAGTAAACATGTGACCGAGGGTAAACATGTGACCGACAGTAAACATGTGACCGAGGGTAAACATGTGACAGAGGGTAAACATGTGACCGAGAGTAAACATGTGACCGAGGGTAAACATGTGACCGACAGTAAACATGTGACCGAGGGTAAACATGTGACCGAGGGTAAACATGTGACCCAGGGTAAACATGTGACCGAGGGTAAACATGTGACCGAGGGTAAACATGTGACCCACAGTAAACATGTGACCGAGGGTAAACATGTGACCGACGGTAAACATGTGACCGACGGTAAACATGTGACCCACAGTAAACATGTGACCCACAGTAAACATGTGACCGAGGGTAAACATGTGACCGACAGTAAACATGTGACCGAGGGTAAACATGTGACAGAGGGTAAACATGTGACCGAGAGTAAACATGTGACCGAGGGTAAACATGTGACCGAGGGTAAACATGTGACAGAGGGTAAACATGTGACCGAGAGTAAACATGTGACCGAGGGTAAACATGTGACCGACAGTAAACATGTGACCGAGGGTAAACATGTGACCGAGGGTAAACATGTGACCGAGGGTAAACATGTGACCCAGGGTAAACATGTGACCCAGGGTAAACATGTGACCCACAGTAAACATGTGACCCACAGTAAACATGTGACCGAGGGTAAACATGTGACCGAGGGTAAACATGTGACCGACGGTAAACATGTGACCCACAGTAAACATGTGACCCACAGTAAACATGTGACCGAGGGTAAACATGTGACCGAGGGTAAACATGTGACCGAGGGTAAACATGTGACCGAGGGTAAACATGTGACCCAGGGTAAACATGTGACCGGGGGTAAACATGTGACCGAGGGTAAACATGTGACCCAGGGTAAACATGTGACCATAGTGTAAACATGTGACCGAGGGTAAACATGTGACCCACAGTAAACATGTGACCGAGGGTAAACATGTGACCGAGGGTAAACATGTGACCCACCGTAAACATGTGACCGAGGATAAACATGTGACTGAGGGTAAACATGTGACCGAGGATAAACATGTGACCGAGGGTAAACATGTGACCGAGGGTAAACATGTGACCCAGGGTAAACATGTGACCCACAGTAAACATGTGACCGAGGATAAATATGTGACCGAGGGTAAACATGTGACCGAGGGTAAACATGTGACCGACAGTAAACATGTGACCCAGGGTAAACATGTGACCCAGGGTAAACATGCTGACCCCCGACCCACAGTAAACATGTGACCGAGGTAAACATGTGACCACTGAGGATCCACTTCCGTAAACATGTGACCGAGGATAAACATGTGACCGAGAAACATGTGACCGAGGATAAACATGTGACCCATGACCGAGGTAAACATGTGACCGAGGGTAAACATGTGACAGACAGTAAACATGTGACCGAGGGTAAACATGTGACCGAGGGTAAACATGTGACCGACAGTAAACATGTGACCCAGGGTAAACATGTGACCCAGGGTAAACATGCTGATGCTCGTTCTCTCTTTCACAAACTGTCGCTGCTGTAGTTTTCCTTTTGATCCACTTCCTCTTCTGTCGCTCGTCTCTGTCCAGTCCTGGAATCACAAACCCAGCACTTTTTGGCAATTTGCAGTTTTTGTGCTTTTTATAAATACTTTTCATGTGTAAAGCTCATGATTCATTCGCACTCGTCCTGGAGCTGTGACGTGTGACTGAAGCACAAACGGCTCTTGTGGTTGTTGAACTCTTCTCTTTTAAAGTTCATCTTACGTTTCGTCCGCGGTGAACGGTTTTGTGAATGAACTGTCGGTCCTTGTGTTGAAGGAGGTGCCGTTCGACGCGCTGCGATATCTGACCGGAGAGTGTAACTACGGCGGCCGGGTCACAGACGACTGGGACAGGCGCACGCTCAGGACCGTCCTGTCCATCTTCTACACCCCGGACATCGTGCAGGACCCGGGGTACCGCTTCGACCCCAGCGGCCTGTACTACGCACCACCAGAGGGCGACGTGAGTCACTCTGAACCTCATCAGTGCACAACATGGAAGAAGAAGAGTGTTGATTGCACTTTATATTTTAAACACTTTAAATAACTTGAAAAGCACATCTGACGGATCAGACTAAACATGTGTCCTGTTTGTCCAGTTTGGGTAAAGTTTATGATGTCACTTCCTGTTGACACAAATATGACATAGGGGTAATACCACACTGTTACCATAGCAACCAGACTGTAAACAGGAAGTAACATAAACTGAAGGTCTGCAGCCCTAGATCAGATCCATTGTACACAATAATGAACCTTAACGACAGAAAAGACCCGGTGAGACCTGTGTGTGTGTCCTGTGTGTGTATATATACATGTGTGTGTGTGTATATATACATGTGTATGTGTGTGTGTGTGTGTGTGTCGGTGCTCATCCGCTCGTTCCAGTGTCTCCTGCTCCGTTCTGTCTCTTCGTCTCATAATCACCGTCTCTTCGTCCACTCTGTTTGTTTCCTGCACAAAAACTCGTCTAATGTTGTTTGTAAAGAACTCATTACCGACGGCGCCGCCGCCTTTAAAAAGTCGTTAGAGCGATCTCAGCTCTCGGCGGGAATCCTCCACCAAAAAAAACAAAAACAAAAACCTGATTTATTTGTTAACCGGCTCGACATCTCCTACAGTTTATCTGCCTTTTACGCCCGACTGGCCTCCTGCCGGGCCATGTTTTATTCATGGCGCTCATTTGCATACTCATTAGAACAGAAGCCGCCGGCGGCGCTCGTCGTCACGTTCTGTTTGTGTCTTCAGTACGACAGTTACGTGGACTACACCAAGGCGCTGCCGCTCAACCCGGCGCCCGAGATCTTCGGCCTGAACTCCAACGCCAACATCACCAAAGACCAGGCCGAGACGCAGCTGCTGTTCGACTCCATTCTGCTCACACAGGTACGAGGCTCAAGCACACACCTCACAGTCACCAGGTCCCCGTGGGGCCCTCTGTGGAGGTTTGTCCCACCAACCACTCACTCCTGGTTTTAATGTTCATCAGATAGAGCTGCAACAGTTAAACCCTGAGCTGGTCCTGAGACAATCTGTGTGTTAAATGTTTGACTGTTGTGTCTTTAATGCCTCTGTCTGTTCAAACACACTTTTTCTCCTGATGTTTAGCCTCTGAAGCCTCTGTGCAGATGACTTTATTTCCCTCTTAAAGGCCAGAGCGGCACAATTAAACCAAATCCACACAAAAACTACATTTTAATGGATGGAATCAGCAAATCACAAAGACTGCAGTGTTTAAAGTGCAATAACTTCTTCCACAAACAACAAAATGTGTTGCTTTGATTTGAATAAAAACTGCTCACACTGTAGTTTGGATTTGTACAAACATGATCTGAAACAAGAGACAGAAGTGTGACTAAAAGAGATAAAAACGCGTTCAAAAGTGTGACACAGTGCAGCAAAACACGACGACAAATGACAAACACGCGACTCAGAGACAAAGACAAAGAGTTTAAATACGACAAACACAACCGAACGGGACAAAAACGCGACTAAAAGTGTTTAAAATGTGAATTTGAACTGAATCCTGTTATTAAAACATAAATCACAAATCTGACCTCAGTCGCACGAGTCAGAAAAATCACAATTAGACATTTTTCCTAAATAGTGCACAATAACGTTTGCCCAGCTCTATGTCCTGTGCACTTTAAAGCACTCAGAACACGTTTAAGGCTAATGACAATATAAAAGGTGCATAATATTTTTCCTGTAATTAAACGGGGTTCATGTGCCCCAGACTGTGTGCCCTGCACCCGTCATCGGCAAAGGCCCTGATGACCTGACAAACACCCAAACGTCCTCAACGATCTGTGACAGACTCGGGAGGAAAGTGTGTCGTGTGCAAATGTCAAAAATGTCTCTCCTCGTGGTTTCCAAACCTCAAAGAGCCTCCACACTTTAGTTCTGGTTTAGTCCCAGCCTCATTTCGACTCGTTTGCCGTGGACGGGCGCCGTCAGCAGAGGCTCTGAGCTCCTGACGCAGACGAGCCTCAAACACAGGCCCTTCTGTGGTCGTCCTGGTGCGGCAGGTGCCTCCTGTCATCATCTCCTCCTCTGCTGCAATCAGAGCCACACGTCCATAAACACAGGCACATTCTCCGGCTCCTCGTTAGCGCGTGCAGCCTGGGCTCGTTCTGTGGGAGCTCGTTAAGTCTGCTCCACGCTGAGGCCGAGGCCGAGGCTGAGGCTGAGGCTGAGGGTGAGGCTGAGGAGGAGGAGGCTGAGGCCGAGGCCGAGGCTGAGGCTGAGGCTGAGGAGGAGGAGGAGGAGGAGGAGGAGGCTGAGGACTCTGAGAACTCTGATCTGAGAAGGAAGTCCAGGCATTTGGATCAGTATTCACCCTGGTTCAGACCTGGTTCAGTCCTGGTTCAGACCTGGTTCAGACCTGGTTCAGTCCTGGTTCAGACCTGGTTCAGACCTGGTTCAGTCCTGGTTCAGACCTGGTTCAGACCTGGTTCAGACCTGGTTCAGACCTGGTTCAGACCTGGTTCAGACCTGGTTCAGACCTGGTTCAGACCTGGTTTTGGCTCCTCTCTGGTCTCTGGTTTAGTTTAATCCAGATGGATTTCCTCGTGGCTCTTTCTTCCTGTGAATCTTCTTTTCTGTTTCTGAATCTTGTGTTTAAGTCGGACTTTTCTCTGAACGGCACAGAATCTTAAACCAGGATTAAAGAGGATCCACCGAACCCCGACACTTTATTTTATTCAAATCAGTCATTTCTTATACATTTAATTTTCATTTCTGCCTTGAGATAATCATGAGTTAAACTAACCATAATCCGCTTGTCGTGTCTTTAGTCCTGGTTTATTCATTCATTCATTCATTTTCTCCCGCTTATTCCCGTTAGGGGTCGCGGGTGACTGGAGCCTGTCCCAGTGACTTTGGGCCTTAGGCGGGGTACACCCTGGACAGTGGCCAACTCGTCCCAGGGCTGACACAGAGACAGACAAGGACAGACAACCATTCACTCTCACATTCATACACTAGGGACAATTTAGAGTTGTCAATTAACCTACACAGTCATGTCTTTGGACGGTGGGAGGAGCCGGAGAACCCGGAGAGAACCCACGGTAACACAGGGAGGACATGCAGACTCCACCCAGAGAGATCGTGTGATGTTGGGGTGGTTCGGAATTCGAAACCACGATGTTGGGGTGGTCTGGGATTCGAACCCCGATCTCCTTATTGAGAGGCAGAAGCTCTAGCCGCTCTGCCACCGTGCACCCAGTCCTGGTTTAGTCTTTTGTTAAATCCTTGGTTCAGTCCAGTTCAAGTGTTTGTTGGAAAAAAGCAACACATTTGAATTTCCAGATGACAAAGGTCAGTTAGATTGATTTTCTGTAACAAACCATGGACAAAATACAGTTTTCTCGCCTTAAAATTGTATTTTATCTTCAAAAGAATCTAATTTATGGAACAGTATCTAATATATGTCTAGATAAAAAAATTTTTTACTTTTACTTTGACAAAACCATCTCCATTTGTCATATTATGTGATAATCTGAGGTTAATCCCAGTTTGAATCACATCATGTTCCACTCAAACTTTTGCCTCGTTCTGGATTTAACGTGATTTTATTTAGACTCTTAAAGGGTCTATATATAATGCAGTCAACTGGACATTCTGTTCTTGCCTCCGTTCGGCTGCACGACATCGTCACATACGAGAGAAAGAAACAACTATTTCCTTGTTTGTTTGGCCTGAACTTTAAACCTCGGTGTCTCAGGACCGTCCAGAACGCAGACAAATCCTGAACCCAAACATCGACCAAACCGGGTCCAAACGGCGTTCAGCATCAACCCATCGAGACACAAGCGACCAATCAGAGCCCAGAGCAGCCCCGCCCCGCCCCGCGCCATCGATCGAGGCTCAGTGGCTCGTCACCGTCACTTAAACGAGCGCCTAACGAGGACAGTCCTGACAGTGGTTTAGTGACACAGCGAGCCGTGAGCCTCCGTCCATGCATCTTCATCCCGTCGCCCCGACACGGATAATTAACGAGCGCCGTAAACTCGACGGATAAACACGCCGCCATGGAACGAGCGCGAGGTGAACACAATTAGAGACGCTGCATTATCCACGGACGCACGGGCTCGCTCTGACCGCCGTGTACTCCGTCTGCAGTCGCCATGACAACCACTGACAACGATAAACGATAATATTTAAAGGACTTTATGCCACTTCCACAGAAACACTGATGCGGAGGTCTGCAGTGAACGCTTTTATAAATGAACACGTCCTAAACACACGAGCTGGACGTGAACCAGAAGAAACACTAAGGTCGTTAAAGGGCCTCTGACAGGTTTAAAGGGCCTCTGACAGGTTTAAAGGGCCTCTGACAGGTTTAAAGGGCCTCTGACAGGTTTAAACACATTTAACTAAAATGCAGTTAAGATAAATACATTCAAATTTCTACTAAAATCTTTACAAATTTAACTCCAGTTTAGCTGTTTTTTTAGGTTTTAAATGTTACTTCCTGGTTGTAAATAATGACATCACACTAGGAAATCTCCATAGCAACCACACTGTACATTGGTCAAAACTCATCTAATGTCACAGATTTAGTTCATTTGACAAAGACAAACACATGTGAACATCTTTATTTTGTTAAATCAGAGTTTAAATGGTCAAAAAAGTTGTTTCTTTTGTGTAAATTATGCCTGACCTTCGTCTCACACTGTGATGTCATCAGTTTGTTTACTTCCTGTAATTGTCGACAGATTTTTCAACTTTTCTCCACAAATAGTGACCTGATTGGTGTAAAACTATAATTTGTATTTACACGAGGTATTAACACACTGAATAAAGTCAAAATTATAAAATCATAAAAACCCGTCACACGCCCTTTAAGTTAGAATGGTTAACGAGTCACACGTGTTAATCATGACATCATCAAAAGATCAAAACAAGAAGGAGCTCCCCACGAGCACAGAAAAGGTATAAATACTGAGCCCTGAAACCATCGGTCCATCAGTGACACTGGAGGGTCAGTCCATCTAGTGAGAGCCGAGGTTGTGGGTTAGACTCCTGATCGCTCTGTGATGGAAAGTACAAAAATAAAAGTAGTGCACTTAAGTGACATGTGTATGTACTTTGTTGAAGTCGTTTTTACAGCAGATACTTCTGGGACACTCAGGTCTGTTTGGTCAGAATGATGTGGCTCTGGTTATTGTTCAGGTCCAACAGCAGCACCAACACAAGAAAAGAACCCAGGACTAACACAGCCCTGTCTCTGTCTCTGTCTCTGTCTCTCTGTCTCTGTCTCTGTCTCTCTGTCTCTGTCTCTCTGTCTCTGTGTCTGTGTGTCTGTCTCTCTCTCCGTCTCCGTCTCTCTCTCTGTCTCTCTGTCTCTGTCTCTCTCTGTCTCCGTCTCTGTCTCTGTGTCTCTGTGTCTCTCTGTCTCTGTGTCTGTCTCTCTGTCTCTCTGTCTCTGTGTCTCCGTCTGTGTCTCCGTCTCTCTCTCTGTCTCTGTCTCTGTCTCTGTCTCTCTGTCTCTGTCTCTCTGTCTCTGTCTCTCTGTCTCTGTCTCTCTGTCTCTGTCTCCGTCTCTCTCTCTGTCTCTGTCTCTGACTCTCTGTCTCTGTGTCTCTGTCTCCGTCTCTGTCTCTGTCTCTCTGTCTCTCTGTCTCTGTCTCTGACTCTCTGTCTCCGTCTCCGTCTCTCTCTCTGTCTCTCTGTCTCTGTCTCTGACTCTCTGTCTCTGTCTCTCTGTCTCTGTCTCTGTGTCTCCGTCTCTGTCTCTGTGCAGTCTCGCTCTTCTACTGCAGGCGGACAGTCGTCTGATGACATGGTTTTCGATGTTGCGGCCGACGTTCTGAATAAACTTCCACCGGACTTTGACCTGGAGGCTGCGATGGACAAGTTCCCCACGAGCTACAACCAGAGCATGAACACGGTCCTGGTCCAGGAGATGGGCCGCTTCAACAACCTGCTCCGGGCCGTCCGCAGCTCCTGTGTGGACCTCCAGAAGGCCATCAAGGTACACTTTAGTCTGTGTGGACCTCCAGAAGGCCATCGAGGTACACTTTAGTCTGTGTGGACCTCCAGAAGGCCATCAAGGTACACTTTAGTCTGTGTGGACCTCCAGAAGGTCATCAAGGTACACTTTAGTCTGTGTGGACCTCCAGAAGGCCATCCAGGTACACTTTAGTCTGTGTGGACCTCCAGAAGGCCATCCAGGTACACTTTAGTCTGTGTGGACCTCCAGAAGGCCATCCAGGTACACTTTAGTCTGTGTGGACCTCCAGAAGGCCATCCAGGTACACTTTAGTCTGTGTGGACCTCCAGAAGGCCATTGAGGTACACTTTAGTCTGTGTGGACCTCCAGAAGGCCATCAAGGTACACTTTAGTCTGTGTGGACCTCCAGAAGGCCATCCAGGTACACTTTAGTCTGTGTGGACCTCCAGAAGGCCATCCAGGTACACTTTAGTCTGTGTGGACCTCCAGAAGGCCATCCAGGTACACTTTAGTCTGTGTGGACCTCCAGAAGGCCATCGAGGTACACTTTAGTCTGTGTGGACCTCCAGAAGGCCATCGAGGTACACTTTAGTCTGTGTGGACCTCCAGAAGGCCATCCAGGTACACTTTAGTCTGTGTGGACCTCCAGAAGGCCATCCAGGTACACTTTAGTCTGTGTGGACCTCCAGAAGGCCATCCAGGTACACTTTAGTCTGTGTGGACCTCCAGAAGGCCATCCAGGTACACTTTAGTCTGTGTGGACCTCCAGAAGGCCATCGAGGTACACTTTAGTCTGTGTGGACCTCCAGAAGGCCATCGAGGTACACTTTAGTCTGTGTGGACCTCCAGAAGGCCATCGAGGTACACTTTAGTCTGTGTGGACCTCCAGAAGGCCATCGAGGTACACTTTAGTCTGTGTGGACCTCCAGAAGGCCATCGAGGTACACTTTAGTCTGTGTGGACCTCCAGAAGGCCATCGAGGTACACTTTAGTCTGTGTGGACCTCCAGAAGGCCATCGAGGTACACTTTAGTCTGTGTGGACCTCCAGAAGGCCTTCGAGGTACACTTTAGTCTGTGTGGACCTCCAGAAGGCCAACGAGGTACACTTTAGCCCGTGTGGACCTCCAGAAGGCCAACGAGGTACACTTTAGTCCGTGTGGACCTCCAGAAGGCCAACGAGGTACACTTTAGTCCGTGTGGACCTCCAGAAGGCCAACGAGGTACACTTTAGTCAGTGTGGACCTCCAGAAGGCCATCGAGGTACACTTTAGTCCGTGTGGACCTCCAGAAGGCCATCGAGGTACACTTTAGTCCGTGTGGACCTCCAGAAGGCCAACGAGGTACACTTTAGTCCGTGTGGACCTCCAGAAGGCCATCGAGGTACACTTTAGTCTGTGTGGATCTCCAGAAGGCCATCGAGGTACACTTTAGTCTGTGTGGACCTCCAGAAGGCCTTCGAGGTACACTTTAGTCTGTGTGGACCTCCAGAAGGCCATCGAGGTACACTTTAGTCTGGATCTCCAGAAGGCCATCGAGGTACACTTTAGTCTGTGTGGACCTCCAGAAGGCCTTCGAGGTACACTTTAGTCTGTGTGGACCTCCAGAAGGCCATCGAGGTACACTTTAGTCTGTGTGGACCTCCAGAAGGCCATCGAGGTACACTTTAGTCTGTGTGGACCTCCAGAAGGCCATCGAGGTACACTTTAGTCTGTGTGGACCTCCAGAAGGCCATCGAGGTACACGTTAGTCTGTGTGGACCTCCAGAAGGCCAACGAGGTACACTTTAGTCCGTGTGGACCTCCAGAAGGCCAACGAGGTACACTTTAGTCCGTGTGGACCTCCAGAAGGCCAACGAGGTACACTTTAGTCCGTGTGGACCTCCAGAAGGCCAACGAGGTACACTTTAGTCCGTGTGGACCTCCAGAAGGCCATCGAGGTACACTTTAGTCCGTGTGGACCTCCAGAAGGCCATCGAGGTACACTTTAGTCTGTGTGGACCTCCAGAAGGCCAACGAGGTACACTTTAGTCCGTGTGGACCTCCAGAAGGCCAACGAGGTACACTTTAGTCCGTGTGGACCTCCAGAAGGCCAACGAGGTACACTTTAGTCCGTGTGGACCTCCAGAAGGCCAACGAGGTACACTTTAGTCCGTGTGGACCTCCAGAAGGCCAACGAGGTACACTTTAGTCCGTGTGGACCTCCAGAAGGCCATCGAGGTACACTTTAGCCCGTGTGGACCTCCAGAAGGCCATCAAGGTACACTTTAGTCCGCCCTCTGACCCTGGGACCGCCCTCTGACCCTAGGACCGCCCTCTGACCCTGGGACCGCCCCCTGACCCTGGGCCCGCCCTCTGACCCTGGGACCGCCCCCTGACCCTGGGCCCGCCCTGTGACCCTGGGCCCGCCCTCTGACCCTGGGCCCGCCCCCTGACCCTGGGCCTGCCCTCTGACCCTGGGACCGCCCCCTGACCCTGGGCCCGCCCTCTGACCCTGGGCCCGCCCTCTGACCCTGGGCCTGCCCCCTGACCCTGGGCCCACCCTCTGACCCTGGGCCCGCCCCCTGACCCTGGGACCACCCTCTGACCCTGGGACCGCCCTCCTCGCCCTCTGACCCTGGGACCGCCCTCCCTCGCTCCCTCTGACCCTGGGCCCGCCCTCTGACCCTGGGCCCGCCCTCTGACCCTGGGCCCGCCCCCTGACCCTGTCTTTGTTCACACTCCTTCATGCAGAGTGAAGGTAAAGCACTCACACATTACTCGGTTCGAGCTCGTGTCAGATTTGCTCAAAAACATCTCGTTATGAGAGTCATTAGTGGTAATTACGCTGCATTCAGGCGCATCCAGCAGAGCGGGAATAAACAGCTTCAGATGTGCCTCCAATAAAGAGCCAATGATGAAAGCGCTAATGTGGACGAGCTCTGGGTCTGGAGACGTCGGCCATCTTTGGAAGGTGTCAGCGCTGAGTCAGTCTTTTAACATTTAGTTAAAAGGATTCACATGAACAGAACTCTACACCGATTACTCAGAACACGCTCAGAGGATTGAATAAGAAATAAATAAAAGCAGAAGAAAGTGCACAAACACCACAACAAAACAAGAACTGAACCAGGACTAAACCAGGACTAAACCAGGACCAAACCAGGACTAAACCAGGACTAAACCAGGTCTAAACCAGGACCAAACCAGGACTAAACCAGGACCAAACCAGGACTAGGACTGGACCAAACCAGTCTAATGGGGACTAAACTGGACTAAACACTTCATCTCTTTGCACTTTTTTACACACACCTTATTTTATCTTAGTTCATATTATTCATTCATTATTATTCAGGGTTTTATGTTGTGAGTTCCCACTTTGTGATGTGTTTCCACTTACAATGAAAGAAAAACAACTTGTGCCATTTTGTAACTTTTCCAGAGAAATGCAAAGTCACTTTTACATAAGACCCACTCCTCCTCCTCCTCCCTCCTCCCCCCCCCTCCTCCTCCTCCTCCTCCTCCTCCTCCTCCTCCTCCTCCTCCTCCCTCCTCCTCCTGGACCCACTCCTCCTCCCTCCTCCTCCCTCCTCCTCCTCCTCCTCCTCCTCCTCCTCCTCCTCCTCCTCCTCCTCCTCCTCCTCCTCCCTCCTCCTCCTCCTTCCTCCTCCCTCCCTCCCTCCTCCCTCCTCCTCCTCCTCCCTCCTCCCTCCTTCCTCCTCCTCCTCCCTCCTAC
This sequence comes from Rhinogobius similis, assembly GCA_019453435.1. Classification (NCBI taxonomy): domain Eukaryota; kingdom Metazoa; phylum Chordata; class Actinopteri; order Gobiiformes; family Gobiidae; genus Rhinogobius; species Rhinogobius similis. The sequence continues at coordinate 1,711,008 of CM033633.1, forward strand.
CTCCTCCTCCTCCCTCCTCCTCCTCCCTCCTCCTCCTCCTCCTCCTCCTCCTCCCTCCTCCTCCTCCTCCTCCTCCTCCCTTCCTCCTCCTCCCTTCTTCCTCCTCCCTCCTCCTCCTCCTCCCTCCTCCTCCTCCTCCCTTCCTCCTCCTCCTCCTCCCTCCTCCCTCCTCCTCCCTCCTTCCTCCTTCTCCTCCTCCTCCCTCCTCCTCCTCCTCCTCCTCCCTCCTCCTCCTCCTCCTCCTCCTCCTCCTCCTCCTCCTCCTCCTCCTCCTCCTCCTCCTCCTCCTCCTCCTCCTCCTCCTCCTCCTCCTCCCCCTCCTCCTCCTCCTCCTCCTCCTCCTCCTCCTCCTCCTCCTCCTCCTCCCTCCTCCTCCTCCTCCTCCTCCTCCTCCTCCCTCCTCCTCCTCCTCCTCCCTTCCTCCCTCCTCCCTCCCTCCCTCCTCCCTCCTTCCTCCTCCTCCCTTCCTCCTCCTTCCTCCTCCTCCTCCTCCTCCTCCTCCTCCTCCTCCTCCTCCCTCCTCCCCCTCCTCCTTCCTCCTCCTCCCTCCTCCTCCTCCCTCCTCCTCCTCCTCCTCCTCCTCCCTCCTCCTCCCTCCTCCTCCTCCCTCCTCCTCCTCCTCCTCCTCCCTCCTTCCTCCTCCTCCTCCTCCTCCTCCTCCTCCCTCCTCCTCCTCCTCCTCCTCCTCCTCCTCCTCCTCCTCCCTCCTCCTCCTCCTCCCTCCTCCTCCTCCCTTCCTCCTTCCTCCTCCCTCCTTCCTCCTCCCTTCCTCCTCCTCCCTTCCTCCTCCTCCTCCTCCTCCTCCCTCCTCCTCCTCCTCCTCCCTTCCTCCTCCTTCCTCCTCCTCCTCCTCCTCCTCCTCCCTCCTCCTCCTTCTCCTCCCTCCTCCTCCTCCTCCTCCTCCTCCTCCTCCTCCTCCTCCTCCTCCTCCTCCTCCTCCTCCCTCCTCCTCCCTCCTCCTCCTCCTCCTCCTCCTCCTCCTCCTCCTCCTCCTCCTTCCTCCTCTCCTCCTCCTCCCTCCTCCTCCTCCCTCCTCCTCCTCCTCCCTCCTCCTCCTCCTCCTCCTCCTCCTTCCTCCTCCTCCTCCCTCCTCCTCCTCCTCCTCCTCCCTTCTTCCTCCTTCCTCCTCCTCCTCCCTTCCTCCTCCTCCTCCTCCCTTCCTCCTCCTCCTCCCTCCTCCTCCTCCCTCCTCCTTCCTCCTCCTCCTCCCTCCTCCTCCTCCTCCTCCTCCTCCCTCCTTCCTCCTCCCGTCTTCCTCCTTCCTCCTTCCTCCTCCTCCCTCCTCCTCCTCCTCCTCCTCCTCCCTCCTCCTCCTCCCTCCTTCCTCCTCCTCCTCCCTCCTTCCTCCTCCTCCCTTCCTCCTCCTCCTCCTCCCTCCTCCTCCTCCTCCTCCTCCTCCTCCCTCCTCCCTTCTTCCTCCTTCCTCCTCCTCCTCCTCCCTCCTCCCTTCCTCCTCCTCCCTCCTCCTCCTCCTCCCTCCTCCTCCTCCTCCTCCTCCTCCCTTCCTCCTCCTCCTCCTCCTCCTCCTCCCTCCTCCTCCTCCCTCCTCCTCCTTCCTCCTCCTCCTCCTCCTCCTCCTCCTCCCTCCTCCTCCTCCTCCTCTCCTCCTCCTCCTCCTCCTCCTCCTCCTCCCTCCTCCTCCTCCTCCTCCTCCTCCTCCTCCTCCTCCTCCCTCCTCCTCCTCCTCCTCCTCCTCCTCCTCCTTCCTCCTCCTCCTCCCTCCTCCTCCTCCTCCTTCCTCCTCCTCCCTCCTCCTCCTCCCTTCCTCCTCCTCCTCCCTCCTCCTCCTCCCTCCTCCTCCTCCTCCTCCTCCTCCTCCTCCTCCTCCCTCCTCCTCCTCCTCCCTCCTCCTCCTTCCTCCTCCTCCCTCCTCCTCCTCCTCCTCCCTCCTCCTCCTCCTCCTCCTCCCTCCTCCCTCCTCCCTCCTCCCTCCTCCTCCTCCTCCCTCCTCCTCCTCCTTCCTCCTCCTCCTCCTCCCTCCTCCTCCTCCCTCCTCCTCCTCCTCCAATTTTCAGTCAGATCTGGTTCATTCAAAAACTAAATAATAAATCCAAATCCCCTCCCCTAACTAATATGTTACAAAATGAACAAGAAACTTGGTTCTGTCCATTTTTCAGATTTAAATGTCATTTCAGCCGTTTTTACATAAAACGTCTTATTTCTATGAAAACATGACACGATGACAAATGTGTAATAGGTTTTTTCTTACATTGATGTGAATAAACCACAGGAGGAGTTTTTCCTGTTCACTTGCAGAGTCTCGCCTTAAAAGACTAAAACAGGATTAAACTTTTGCCAAAACCAAAACTAAAATGATCCCAGAACTAAACAACAACAGCAACAAATGCCCATCGAGCTTTGCTTCACACTGGTCTGAGTTTGAGTCGTTTTGGCTCCTTGAGGTTCAGTCACTGATGTAGATTATCCACTGGATTCATGGGATGTCAGACTCTTAAATAAGAAAATAAATCTGCCAGTGGGAAAGTAAAACCATCTCGACCCACTGGAGGATAATCTGGATTGAAGTCAGAATTAAAATAATCTACTCCCATCAAATAAATTGTTTCAACTAAAGTTAACTGATCAAACCGTCTGAGATTAAGATTTAAGATCCTGAAGTTAAGATGTTTTAACTCTTCTACGAGTAAAGTTTAGCTTTAAACACATTTACATTTAAAGTGACTTCCTTTTCATTTGTCCCTGTCCTTTGTCATATCCTGCCTGATGGACTCTTCAGAGGTTCTAACCTTCCTCCAGGGCTCTCTGGGCCTCGTATGTTGTGCCCAAAGTGGTTTTTTGATTGATTCCCTCATGTTTTCTCTAGAGAACTGTCTTTTCCGTCCCCCTCTGAGCAGCAGACGGGGGCTCCTCACTAAGATGACGCGGTGTTTAAGCCACGCCTCCAGGAAGAATAAAAACAGCTAATGCTAATGCTACACAGTAATTACACGATGGATACGACAGATAGAAGAGTTAGCTTGTTATTTACCAAACGGCACGTCCGTGGTTGAGGCCCTGGAGCACGTCAAACTCCAGGTCAGATCCAGGACGTAGGACTCAGCACGACGCACCGTCAGGACCAGAAAATGTTTATTCAGTGTTTGTGTATCGCTGTTTACCGGAGCACACGGCGCATGCACCATCTCCACTACAGGGGAGGCACGGGTTGGGCGGGGGAGGCAGCCTGCTCTCTGTTCGGGGGGGTCAGATCTCAGAGTGAGGAGGGGGGCCAGTCCAAGAAATGGGTGTTTTTTGTAAACTGTTATGTTATGGATATTACACAAAGCCCTGAGGACAGACTGTGTGAAGGGAAAGAGCAGGATATGGGACCTTTAATGGTTCTACCATAGACCCTTTAAAATGTGTCAAAATGTCCAGCAGGAGGCGCCTGGAGCAAATGAAGTCAATGTTTGAACGATTGTCTCACATTAATCTAAATTCTATGGTTTGAAGTTGTTTGTTGGAAAAAAACAACACATTTGATTTTCTGGAACAAACGATGGACTAAATACAATTTAGCCTCAAAGTTGTATTTTATCTTCAAAAGAATGTAACTTCTGGAACAGTATCTGATATATGTCTAGATGAAATGAATGGATGGTGTGGTGTCCCGCTCAGGGCCTGGTGGTGATGTCGGTGGAGCTGGAGGAGGTGGTGCACAGTATCCTGAGTGGGCGGGTCCCGGCCTCGTGGAAGAAGAAGTCGTACCCGAGCCTCAAACCCCTGGGCAGCTACGTCAGCGACTTCCTGGAGCGGCTGGCGTTCCTCCAGGTGAAACAACCGCCCGGCGCTCACGGTCTCTCCTGACTCACATTCAAACATTATTATCTCACTTTTAGTCATTTTTGTCACGTTCAGTCGTATTTGAACATGTCTGTCACTTTTAGTCGTGTTTTTTGTTGCTTTTAGTCACGTTTTATTCATGTTTTTAGTCACATTTAGTCTTTTTTTGCCACATTTTTTTGTCGTTTTTAGTCGTGTTTTTGTTGCTTTTAGTCGTGTTTTTGTCACGTTCAGTCGCGTCTGTCATATTTAAACACATCTTTGTTACTTTTAAACGTGTTTTTGTTGCGTTTAGTTGTGTTTTTGTCACTTTTACTCACATCTGTGTTGTTTTTAGTCATGTTTTTGTTGCTTTTTGTCACGTCTTTGTCACTTTTAGCCGTGTTTTCTTTTTTTCGTCATGTTTTTCTCGTTTTTAGTTGCATTTTGTTGCTTTTAGTCGCGTTTTTATTCACGTTTTTGCTTTTAGTCGTGTTTTTGTCACTTTTACTCCCATCTATGTTGTTTTTAGCCATGTTTTTTTTTTCGCCATGTTTTTGTTGTTTTTAGTCGTGTGTCACTTTTAGTCGTGTTTTTGTCATGTTCAGTCGTGTCTGTCATATTTAAACGCATCTTTGTTACTTTTAGTTGTTTTTGTCACTTTTACTCACATCTGTGTTGTTTTTAGTCATGTTTTTGATGCTTTTAGTTGTGTTTTTGTCACGTTCAGCTGTGTTCCTCACATTTAAACACGTCTTTGTCACTTCTTGTCACACACAGGATTCCATTTTTCTCACCGTCTGGTTTAGCCCTGGTTTATCTGTAGAATAGTCCGGCTCTAGACCTGGTGTGGATCCAGGTGGAGCTCAGAAGGACCTTGTGTGCTTTCTGTGAAGGTCAAATGCGTGATGTTCCAGTGTTTTCCGAGGGTTTGTGGCCTCAGGAGCCCCGGCTCAGGCCTCGGTTCTCTCTGTTTTCTGGTGTTTGTGTAAAGGTCGGTGCTCGTGCTCCACCTCGGGCTTCTGTTCAGACCCACCTCCTGCGGCTCAGGTCAACTGTGCATCGTGCTGTTTTTGTTTTTCATATTTGTCCATTCAGACTTCAGAGGCCTGTGTGAACGTCATGTGGAGCGTACGAGGCTCTGTGGAGGCACAAGAGAGAACACTCAACGTTCAGGCTCCGCTCAGGTCCTCGCCCTTTGGTTTGTTCTTTGTTTGTCCAGAGCCGGCAGCAGCTTCAGCCCCTGTCCATCTGCAGCCGCCGCTCACACACGTCTCCTCTTTGTAAAACACACTGTCACCTTCTCAAATACAGGACAGAATATGAGTAAAGTTCACACAAATATTAAAAAGCGAAATCATCTAGTTTTTACTGTGAAAAGCGCAAGTAAAATTTTTTGTCACGTTCAGTCGCGTCTTTGTTACTTTTAGCCGTGTTTTTGTTGTTTTTCGTCGCGTTTTTGTTGCGTTTTGTTGTTTTTAGCCATGTTTTTGTCATTTTTAGCCGTTATTTGTTGTTTTTAGTCATATCTGTGTTGTTTTAGTCATGTTTTTGTCATTTTTAGCCGTTATTTGTTGTTTTTAGTCATATCTGTGTTGTTTTTAGTCATGTTTTTGTCATTTTTAGCCGTTATTTGTTGTTTTTAGTCATATCTGTGTTGTTTTTAGTCATGTTTTTGTCATTTTTAGCCGTTATTTGTTGTTTTTAGTCATATCTGTGTTGTTTTTAGTCATGTTTTTGTCATTTTTAGCCGTTATTTGTTGTTTTTAGTCATATCTGTGTTGTTTTTAGTCATGTTTTTGTCATTTTTAGCCGTTATTTGTTGTTTTTAGTCGTGTTTTTGTTGCGTTTAGTTGTGTTTTTGTCACTTTTACTCACATCTGTGTTGTTTTTAGCCGTTATTTGTCGTTTTTAGCCGTTATTTGTTGTTTTTAGTCATATCTGTGTTGTTTTTAGTCATGTTCAGATGCTTTTTGTTGCGTCTTTGTCACTTTTAGTCGCATTTATGTTGTTTTTAGTTGTGTTTTTGTCACTTTTACTCCCATCTGTGTTGTTTTTAGTCGTGTTTTTGATGCTTTTTGTCGCGTCTTTGTCACTTTTAGTCATTTTGTCACGTTCAGTCGTATTTGAACATGTCTTTATCACTTTTGGTTGTGTTTTTAGTCGGTTTTAGTCGTGTTTTAGTCGTTTTTAGTTGAATTTTGTTGCTGTTAGTCGCGTTTTTATTCACGCTTTGCTTTTAGTCGTGTTTTTGTCACTTTTACTCCCATCTATGTTGTTTTTAGTCGCATTTAGTCTTTTTTAGCCACATTTTTGTCGTTTTTAGTCGTGTTTTTGTCACGTTCAGTCGTGTCTGTCATATTTAAACGCATCTTTGTTACTTTTAGCCGTGTTTTTGTTGTTTTTAGCCGTTATTTGTCGTTTTTAGCCGTTATTTGTTGTTTTTAGTCATATCTGTGTTGTTTTTAGTCATGTTCAGATGCTTTTTGTTGCGTCTTTGTCACTTTTAGTCGCATTTATGTTGTTTTTAGTTGTGTTTTTGTCACTTTTATTCACATCTGTGTTGTTTTTAGTCGTGTTTTTGTTGCTTTTGTTCCGGTCTTTGTCACTTTTAGTCATTTTTGTCACGTTCAGTCGTATTTGAACATGTCTGTCACTTTTGGTCGTGTTTTTAGTTGGTTTTAGTCGTGTTTTAGTCGTTTTTAGTTGCATTTTGTTGCTTTTAGTCGCGTTTTTATTCACGTTTTGCTTTTAGTTGTGTTTTTGTCACTTTTAGTCGCATTTATGTTGTTTTTAGTTGTGTTTTTGTCACTTTTAGCCGTGTTTTTTTTTTCTTCTCGTTTTTAGTCACATGATGCTTTTAGTCTTTTTTTGCCACATTTTTGTCGCTTTTAGTCGTGTTTTTGTTGTTTTTAGTCATGAGTCGCTTTTAGTCGTGTTTTTGTCACGTTCAGTCGTGTTTGTCACATTTAAACATGTTTTTGTCGCTTTTAGTCGTGTTTTTGTTGTTTTTAGTCATGAGTCGCTTTTAGTCGTGTTTTTGTCACGTTCAGTCGTGTCTGTCATATTTAAACACGTCTTTGTTACTTTTAGTCGTGTTTTTGTCGTTTTTTGTTGTGTTTTTGTCACGTTCAGTCGTGTTTTTGTCACGTTCAGTCATGTTTTTGTCACGTTCAGTCGTGTTTTTGTCACGTTCAGTCGTGTTTTTGTCACGTTCAGTCGTGTTTGTCCCATTTAAACATGTTTTTGTCACTTTTAGTCGTGTTTTTGTTGTTTTTAGTCATGTGTCGCTTTTAGTCGTGTTTTTGTCACGTTCAGTCGTGTCTGTCATATTTAAACGCATCTTTGTTACTTTTAGCCGTGTTTTTGTCACGTTCAGTCGTGTTTTTGTCACGTTCAGTCGTGTTTTTGTCACGTTCAGTCGTGTTTGTCCCATTTAAACATGTTTTTGTCACTTTTAGTCGTGTTTTTGTTGTTTTTAGTCATGTGTCGCTTTTAGTCGTGTTTTTGTCACGTTCAGTCGTGTCTGTCATATTTAAACACGTCTTTGTTACTTTTAGACGTGTTTTTGTCGTTTTTAGTCACGTTTTTGTTGTGTTTAGTTGTGTTTTTGTCACTTTTACTCACATCTGTGTTGTTTTTAGCCATGTTTTTGTCACTTTTAGCCGTTATTTGTTGTTTTTAGTCATATCTGTGTTGTTTTTAGTCATGTTCAGATGCTTTTTGTTGCGTCTTTGTCACTTTTAGTCGCATTTATGTTGTTTTTAGTTGTGTTTTTGTCACTTTTACTCCCATCTGTGTTGTTTTTAGTCGTGTTTTTGATGCTTTTTGTTGCGTCTTTGTCACTTTTAGTCATTTTGTCACGTTCAGTCGTATTTGAACATGTCTTTATCACTTTTGGTTGTGTTTTTAGTCAGTTTTAGTCGTGTTTTAGTCGTTTTTAGTTGCATTTTGTTGCTTTTAGTCGCGTTTTTATTCACGTTTTGCTTTTAGTCGTGTTTTTGTCACTTTTACTCCCATCTATGTTGTTTTTAGTCGCATTTAGTCTTTTTTAGCCACATTTTTGTCGTTTTTAGTCGTGTTTTTGTCACGTTCAGTCGTGTCTGTCATATTTAAACGCATCTTTGTTACTTTTAGCCGTGTTTTTGTTGTTTTTAGCCGTTATTTGTCGTTTTTAGCCGTTATTTGTAGTTTTTAGTCATATCTGTGTTGTTTTTAGTCATGTTCAGATGCTTTTTGTTGCGTCTTTGTCACTTTTAGTCGCATTTATGTTGTTTTTAGTTGTGTTTTTGTCACTTTTATTCACATCTGTGTTGTTTTTAGTCGTGTTTTTGATGCTTTTTGTTGCGTCTTTGTCACTTTTAGTCATTTTTGTCACGTTCAGTCGTATTTGAACATGTCTGTCACTTTTGGTCGTGTTTTTAGTTGGTTTTAGTCGTGTTTTAGTCGTTTTTAGTTGCATTTTGTTGCTTTTAGTCGCGTTTTTATTCACGTTTTGCTTTTAGTTGTGTTTTTGTCACTTTTAGTCGCATTTATGTTGTTTTTAGTTGTGTTTTTGTCACTTTTAGCCGTGTTTTTTTTTTCTTCTCGTTTTTAGTCACATGATGCTTTTAGTCTTTTTTTGCCACATTTTTGTCGCTTTTAGTCGTGTTTTTGTTGTTTTTAGTTATGAGTCGCTTTTAGTCGTGTTTTTGTCACGTTCAGTCGTGTCTGTCATATTTAAACACGTCTTTGTTACTTTTAGACGTGTTTTTGTTGCGTTTAGTCGTGTTTTTGTCACGTTCAGTCGTGTTTTTGTTGCGTTTAGTCGTGTTTTTGTTGCGTTTAGTCGTGTTTTTGTCACGTTCAGTCGTGTTTTTGTCACGTTCAGTCGTGTTTTTGTCACGTTCAGTCGTGTTTGTCCCATTTAAACATGTTTTTGTCACTTTTAGTCGTGTTTTTGTTGTTTTTAGTCATGTGTCGCTTTTAGTCGTGTTTTTGTCACGTTCAGTCGTGTCTGTCATATTTAAACGCATCTTTGTTACTTTTAGTCGTGTTTTTGTCACGTTCAGTCGTGTTTTTGTCACGTTCAGTCGTGTTTTTGTCACGTTCAGTCGTGTTTTTGTCACGTTCAGTCGTGTTTTTGTCACGTTCAGTCGTGTTTTTGTCACGTTCAGTCGTGTTTTTGTCACGTTCAGTCGTGTTTTTGTCACGATCAGTCGTGTTTTGTCACGTTCAGTCGTGTTTTTGTCACGTTCAGTCGTGTTTTTGTCACGTTCAGTCGTGTTTGTCACATTTAAACATGTTTTTGTCGCTTTTAGTCGTGTTTTTGTCACGTTCAGTCGTGTCTGTCCCATTTAAACATGTTTTTGTCACTTTTAGTCGTGTTTTTGTTGTTTTTAGTCATGTGTCGCTTTTAGTCGTGTTTTTGTCACGTTCAGTCGTGTTTTTGTCACGTTCAGTCGTGTTTTTGTCACGTTCAGTCGTGTTTTTGTCACGTTCAGTCGTGTTTTTGTCACGTTCAGTCGTGTTTTTGTCACGTTCAGTCGTGTTTTTGTCACGTTCAGTCGTGTTTTTGTCACGTTCAGTCGTGTTTTTGTCACGTTCAGTCGTGTTTTTGTCACGTTCAGTCGTGTTTGTCACATTTAAACATGTTTTTGTCGCTTTTAGTCGTGTTTTTGTCACGTTCAGTCGTGTCTGTCAGCTTCAGCCCCTGTCCATCTGCAGCAGCCGCTCACACATGTCTCCTCTTTGTAAAACACACTGTCACCTTCTCAAATACAGGACAGAATATGAGTAAAGTTCACACAAATATTAAAAATCATAATGGTCTAGTTTTTATTGTGAAAGATACAAGTAAAATGTAGACGGACCGTTGGTTGTTGAAGATGTGCTTCTTCAAGTTTCCAGTGAAATGATGAAGGTTTTCAGGTTGATCAGCTCTGTCCTCAGGCTTATATTATATAGATATTATATGTTTACTCTGAACATGGATCAAACCTCAGAGACACTTCATCCAATCACGAGGTCGACCTCTGCCCAGCGCTCCAGCACAAAGAGCAGGTTCTTCTTTAACCTCCCGTCGAGAGCAGGACTGACTCAGGCACATGATGAGCTCCTGATGCTCCCAGAGATTAGCCCCAAACTCCACATTCCTACAGCCCCCCCCCCTCCCCCCTGCTCCCCCTCTCTCCCCCCTCCTCCCCCCCTCTCTACATTCCCCGTTTGGAATTTGTTCTGTGCCTCGTGCTGCAGAGTCTGTGAATGTACCGTATGAGACGGAAGAGCCCCCCGTGTGACTCACCCACAGCCTCACCCACAGCCTCACCCACAGCCTCACCCACAGCCTCACCCACAGCCTCACCCACACCCACAGCCTCACCCACAGCCTCACCCACAGCCTCACCCACAGCCTCACCCTCAGCCTCACCCACAGCCTCACCCACAGCCTCACCCACAGCCTCACCCTCACCCAGCTCTCTGCCCTGGGTCAGACTCTGGGTCAGACTCTGGTCAGACTCTGGACAGACTCAGACTCTGGTCAGACTCTGGGTCAGACTCTGGTCAGACTCTGGACAGACTCTGGTCAGACTCTGGACAGACTCAGACTCTGGACAGACTCTGGACAGACTCTGGACAGACTCAGACTCTGGTCAGACTCTGGGTCAGACTCTGGGTCAGACTCGGGTCAGACTCTGGTCAGACTCTGGTCAGACTCTGGTCAGACTCTGGTCAGACTCTGGACAGACTCTGGGTCAGACTCGGGTCAGACTCTGGTCAGACTCTGGTCAGACTCTGGTCAGACTCTGGTCAGACTCTGGTCAGACTCTGGGTCAGACTCTGGACAGACTCTGGTCAGACTCTGGTCAGACTCCGGTCAGACTCTGGTCAGACTCGGGTCAGACTCTGGTCAGACTCTGGGTCAGACTCTGGTCAGACTCTGGTCAGACTCTGGTCAGACTCTGGACAGACTCAGACTCTGGTCAGACTCTGGGTCAGACTCTGGGTCAGACTCGGGTCAGACTCTGGTCAGACTCTGGTCAGACTCTGGACAGACTCTGGGTCAGACTCGGGTCAGACTCTGGTCAGACTCTGGTCAGACTCTGGTCAGACTCTGGTCAGACTCTGGGTCAGACTCTGGACAGACTCTGGTCAGACTCTGGTCAGACTCCGGTCAGACTCTGGTCAGACTCGGGTCAGACTCTGGTCAGACTCGGGTCAGACTCTGGTCAGACTCTGGTCAGACTCTGGACAGACTCTGGTCAGACTCTGGACAGACTCTGGTCAGACTCTGGGTCAGACTCTGGACAGACTCTGGGTCAGACTCTGGGTCAGACTCTGGTCAGACTCTGGTCAGACTCTGGACAGACTCTGGTCAGACTCTGGTCAGACTCTGGACAGACTCTGGGTCAGACTCTGGGTCAGACTCTGGTCAGACTCTGGGTCAGACTCTGGTCAGACTCTGGTCAGACTCTGGTCAGACTCTGGTCAGACTCTGGACAGACTCTGGTCAGACTCTGGACAGACTCTGGTCAGACTCTGGACAGACTCTGGTCAGACTCTGGGTCAGACTCTGGACAGACTCTGGGTCAGACTCTGGGTCAGACTCTGGTCAGACTCTGGTCAGACTCTGGACAGACTCTGGTCAGACTCTGGTCAGACTCTGGTCAGACTCTGGTCAGACTCTGGACAGACTCTGGTCAGACTCTGGTCAGACTCTGGTCAGACTCTGGTCAGACTCTGGTCAGACTCTGGTCAGACTCTGGGTCAGACTCTGGTCAGACTCTGGTCAGACTCTGGTCAGACTCTGGACAGACTCTGGTCAGACTCTGGTCAGACTCTGGACAGACTCTGGGTCAGACTCTGGACAGACTCTGGGTCAGACTCTGGGTCAGACTCTGGTCAGACTCGACTCTGGTCAGACTCTGGTCAGACTCTGGACAGACTCTGGTCAGACTCTGGACAGACTCTGGGTCAGACTCTGGGTCAGACTCTGGTCAGACTCTGGGTCAGACTCTGGTCAGACTCTGGTCAGACTCTGGTCAGACTCTGGTCAGACTCTGGACAGACTCTGGTCAGACTCTGGACAGACTCTGGTCAGACTCTGGGTCAGACTCTGGACAGACTCTGGGTCAGACTCTGGGTCAGACTCTGGTCAGACTCTGGTCAGACTCTGGACAGACTCTGGTCAGACTCTGGTCAGACTCTGGTCAGACTCTGGTCAGACTCTGGACAGACTCCGGTCAGACTCTGGTCAGACTCTGGGTCAGACTCTGGTCAGACTCTGGTCAGACTCTGGACAGACTCTGGTCAGACTCTGGGTCAGACTCTGGACAGACTCTGGGTCAGACTCTGGGTCAGACTCTGGTCAGACTCTGGTCAGACTCTGGACAGACTCTGGTCAGACTCTGGTCAGACTCTGGACAGACTCTGGTCAGACTCTGGGTCAGACTCTGGACAGACTCTGGTCAGACTCTGGTCAGACTCTGGACAGACTCTGGGTCAGACTCTGGTCAGACTCTGGTCAGACTCTGGGTCAGACTCTGGGTCAGACTCTGGGTCAGACTCGGGTCAGACTCTGGACAGACTCTGGTCAGACTCATGTTCTTTATCAATGATTCATTTCTGTTAAAGTCCAGTGAGATCCAGCTGAATGTCAGAGCCGTGATTAATGACAAATGCTGCAGTAAATGCACATTTGTGTTTGTAAATGTAAATACAAACTTCTGTCGAGAACGTCCGACTGAAACCTGAAATCATAAAGTTAATCTGAAATCATAAAGTTAATCTGAAATCATAAAGTTAATCTGAAATCATAAAGTTAATCTGAAATCATAAAGTTAATCTGAAATCATAAAGTTAATCTGAAATCATAATGATAATATATATAATATAATCTGAAAGCCTAATGTTGTGATGAGCGCAGCAGCTTTAACTCTGTGTAAAACAGACGGTCAGAGCCCAAACATCCCTCACAGCAGCCCCGTCCTTCCTTCCCTCCAGTGTCCTGCTCTGAGTCGGTGTTTGTCTGTTCCAGGACTGGTTCGACAGGGGCGCCCCTGCCGTGTTCTGGCTCTCGGGGTTCTTCTTCACTCAGGCCTTCCTCACCGGGTCACAGCAGAACTTCGCTCGGAAGCACAAGGTTCCCATCGACCTGCTGGGCTTCGACTTCGAGGTCCTGGACAACAGACAGTACAACCAGGCCCCAGACGACGGTAACCACCGGGCCCCACCGGGCCCCACCGGGCCCCACCGGGCCCCACCGGGCCCCACCGGGGCCCCACCGGGCCCCACAGAGCACTACACCCACTGCCTCATGAAAGGTCACATTTATGACTCAAACATGACGCTCAAACCAGGACAAACCTCAAATTTACAACAAAAGCAAAGTTCTATTACAATGTGGGGCGTCTGGTCCAATCAGATCCAAGTGTCCGTGGGATTCAGAACGACCCTTTGCTCCAGACTTTAACTGTTTTAATCTAAACCTTCTCTCCTGAGGCTGATGTTAAATGGTGCCTCTTCACTTGTGTGTCCAGTGTGACTTTGGAAATCAAATGTAGCGACTGAACAGAGCGCCATCTACGCTTTTAAAAGACGTAAAACACAAAAGAAGAAGTGTTTAAACCAGGCACGACCAAACTCTGGCCCAGGGCGTAAGTGCGGCCCTTGGACCAGTCATTCCTGGCCCTCAGCCGTCCTGGTGAATCGGCCCTCAAAATGTTCTCCTGTTATAAAGTCAATAACTAAGTCTGCTGCAAAAGGGGCCGGGTTTAAGGCCGGGCGTGGTGGCACTTTAAACAGTAGAACGTGGCCCTCGGCCTGGGCTGATTCAGATTGTGGCCCTCGGCCTGGGCTGATTCAGAATGTGGCCCTCGGCCTGGGCTGATTCAGAATGTGGCCCTCGGCCTGGGCTGATTCAGAACGTGGCCCTCGGCCTGGGCTGATTCAGAACGTGGCCCTCGGCCTGGGCTGATTCAGAACGTGGCCCTCGGCCCTGGGCTGATTCAGAATGTGGCCCTCGGCCTGGGCTGATTCAGAACGTGGCCCTCGGCCTGGGCTGATTCAGAACGTGGCCCTCGGCCTGGGCTGATTCAGAATGTGGCCCTCGGCCTGGGCTGATTCAGAATGTGGCCCTCGGCCTGGGCTGATTCAGAATGTGGCCCTCGGCCTGGGCTGATTCAGAATGTGGCCCTCGGCCTGGGCTGATTCAGAATGTGGCCCTCGGCCTGGGCTGATTCAGAACGTGGCCCTCGGCCTGGGCTGATTCAGAATGTGGCCCTCGGCCTGGGCTGATTCAGGATGTGGCCCTCGGCCTGGGCTGATTCAGGATGTGGCCCTCGGCCTGGGCTGATTCAGAATGTGGCCCTCAGTGGAAAAGGATTGGGCCCCGCTGCTTCAAACAGAGAAGGTCCTTCTAATGGAGCACAGTTAAACAGACGCTCAAACACGATTTATGTGAAAAAGGCTTTATTTTGAACTGAAACATTATGTGACAGTTTCCTGGTGTAGGAGACATCTTGAGGACTTTCACTTTTCAAAAGATCTGTTTAAAATCGTGACATTTTCTATCGTTCTACATTCTATGGACGAATGGATGAGACTCACCACTTCATCAGAACCTTTGAAAAGGAAGAGTTGAATGAATCATTTTAATCTGGATCTGAGGAGTTCTGACTCTGATGCAGATTTCTCTGGTTTAAAGTATTTCTGACTTTGATCATTCGTCTGAAAAGAAGAACATACGTTCAGTTTGAAACAAGTTCAATTATTTAGTTCAATCAAAGAGTCTTCACTGATCTTAACTGGTCAAACATCTGACATTAAGATGAATCAGAAATCCAGACATTTTTAATCAAAATCAAATCCATTTATTTTTATAATGCCCAAAATCACAACAACAGTTGCCTCGATGGGCCACAGGTCAAAGCAGTTCAGATAACTGTCCCAGAATGCCCCTGTCCTTTGACCCTCCTTCAGGAAAAACTACAAAAAACCCCATGGGACAAAGTATAAACCTGAGGAGAACCACAGTGAAGGAGAGATCCTACTCCCACGGACGGACAGGCTGCAGATGAACTAGGACTGACATCCACTTGGACTGAACCAGAACCACTTGGATGCATCAGTCCTAGTTCATCTGCAGCCTTTTACTGGTCTTGCCTAAAAAAGAGTCTTGCCCAAGGACACAGCAGCAGTGTTTCTGTGAACAGGGATTGAACCTTTCAACAAAGTCTCTATTGACTTGTGTTTTCTGCTGAATCTCATCAGACCTCGTTATAAAACACCGTGACCGAGAAAAACATCCACATTTAACAAAAAAGAATCAACAAAACGAGAAAAACACAGAAAACCTGATTAAAAAGACGACGGCGGCGACGGGACAAACTGACTTTAACAACAGGAAAACCTGGTCCTGGTCCAGACCTGGTCCTGGTCCAGACCTGGTCCGGTCCTGGTCCAGACCTGGTCCTGGTCCAGACCTGGTCCTGGTCCTGGTCGTGGTTTTGACGGTGCAGAGCCAAACACCACAGTAAAAGCAGAGGAGGTTCAGGGTGACACTAACTCTGTCCTGGTGTCCAGGTGTGTTCATCCGAGGCCTGTTCCTGGACGGCGCTCGCTGGGACCGGAAGACCAGACGTCTGGCCGAGTCTTTGCCCAAAGAGCTTCACGACACGATGCCCCCGGTGAGTCCAGCTCCGTCTGCACCAAAGAAACGAACGAGGCTTCAGACTCATCCAGGTCGGGTTTAGTCCTGGGTCGGACTCCAAACCGGACCTAAACCAGGACTAAACCAGGACTGAACCAGGACTAAACCAGGACTAAACCAGGACTAAACCAGGACTGAACCAGGACTGAACCAGGACTAAACCAGAACGAGGGCGACTTTGAAATAAAAGCCCAGAACAAGCGACAGCAGAAACGAAATATGTAACTGGAAACATGACCTGGAAAGGTTAAGAATCGCCTCTACATTTACAGCACATTCTTTTATTCTTTCTCAGACCAGAGACACTTTTTGAGAGAAATGTTTTGGACACAGTCGCTCCAAAAATGTGATTCTAAATGAGTAAATAGCTATCAGTTAATATTTGCGAATAATTGTGTTTCTTGGAAATTTCTCAGCTTGAGTTTTTTTGCGCGTCACAGTTTTTTGTGCAGGTTTAAAGACCCCGCCTTAGACCCCGACTTAGACCCCGCCTTAGACCCCGACTTAGACCCCGCCTTAGACCCCGACTTAGACCCCGACTTAGACCCCGACTTAGACCCCGACTTAGACCCCGACTTAGACCCCGGCTTAGACCCCGCCTTAGACCCCGACTTAGCCTTAGACCCCGACTTAGACCCCGGCTTAGACCCCGGCTTAGACCCCGACTTAGACCCCGCCTTAGACCCCGACTTAGACCCCGCCTTAGACCCCGACTTAGACCCCGACTTAGACCCCGCCTTAGACCCCGCCTTAGACCCCGCCTTAGACCCCGACTTAGACCCCGCCTTAGACCCCGACTTAGACCCCGCCTTAGACCCCGACTTAGACTCCCGCTTAGACTCCTCGCTTAGACTCCTCGCTCTTAGACTCCTCGACTTTTCTAGACTCCGATTTAGACTTAGACCCGACTTAGACCCGACTTAGACCCGGCTTAGACCCCGCCTTAGACCCCGACTTAGACCCCGCCTTAGACCCCGACTTAGACCCCGACTTAGACCCCGACTTAGACCCCGACTTAGACCCCGACTTAGACCCCGACTTAGCCTTAGACCCCGACTTAGACCCCGACTTAGACCCCGGCTTAGACCCCGACTTAGACCCCGACTTAGCCTTAGACCCCGACTTAGACCCCGACTTAGACCCCGGCTTAGACCCCGCCTTAGACCACGACTTAGACCCGACTTAGCTCTTAGACTCCCGCCTTAGACTCCCGCCTTAGACCTCGCTTTTAGACCCGACTTAGACCCCGCCTTAGACCCCGCCTTAGACCCCGCCTTAGACCCCGACTTAGACCCCGACTTAGACCCCGACTTAGACCCCGCCTTAGACCCTGACTTAGACCCCGCCTTAGACCCCGCCTTAGACCCCGCCTTAGACCCCGACTTAGACCCCGCCTTAGACCCCGCCTTAGACCCCGCCTTAGACCCCAACTTAGACCCCGCCTTAGACCTCGCCTTAGACCCCGCCTTAGACCTCGCCTTAGACCCCGACCTGGTTTAGACAGAACCGCACAGGTCTGATGCAGGTCTGATGCAGGACAGAATAAAGTCAAGGATCTAGACCGGACTAACCCAGGACTAGACCAGATCCAAACCAGGACCAAAAGCAGGGCTACAGTTTTTCAGAGTAAGTTTGTGTTTGGCTGTGAATAATGCAGCAGGAATCCTTTTAAAAATGCACACATTTCCTTATGAGCTGCAGCTCGGATCTGGATACAAGTGTTTCATTATTTATTGATGAAAATGTGATTTATTTAACGGCTCCTAAACAAAAACAGGCTGTGGTTTTTGGACGCGGCTCCATCAGATTTCATGATGTTCTTAAACCGCGCAGGGACCGTCTCATGAATAAAAGAGTCCATTGTCCCAGATACACGGCTCGTACTCCCCCCGTCCTCCAGCAGAGGGCCCCGCTCAAGAGCCCAGGCAGGAGAGAAGAAGAAGAAGAAACTGACACTCTGAGGGAGGGCATCTGACACACTGAGGGAGGGCATCTGACACACTGAGGGCATGAGGGGGGGCACGTGGGAGGGGCCGGTGGGGGGCAGGTGGGAGGGGCCGGTGTGAGGGGCCGGTGGGGCGACACGGGGAAGGGGCAGGTGGGAGGGGCCGGTGTGGGGGGCCGGTGGGGGGCAGGTGGGAGGGGCCGGTGTGGGGGGCCGGTGGGAGGGGCCTGTGGGGGGCCGGTCTGACGTGTGCTCTGCTCCCTCAGATGTGGCTCCGCCCCTGTCGGCGGCAGGACGTCCCGTGCAGGCCGTGTTACCTGTGCCCGGTGTATAAGACGAGCGAGAGGCGCGGCACGCTGTCCACCACGGGACACTCCACCAACTACGTCCTGTCCATGACCCTCAGCACCGACGTCCCACCAGAGCACTGGGTCCAGAGGGGCGCGGCCCTGCTGTGCCAGCTGTCCTCCTGAGCGCCCCCCGCAGGAGCACGGAGGTACTGCAGTACTAATGATGTACTACTGATGTACTGCAGTACTACTGATACTACTGATGTACTGCAGTACTAATGATGTACTACTGATGTACTGCAGTACTACTGGTACTACTGATGTACTGCAGTACTACTGATACTCCTGATACTCCTGATACTGCAGACCTTCATATCCTAATAATCTCTGGTTGAATGTTGTGTTTTTTCACTGTAGTTGTCTCTTACTTTGATGATCGTCATCGTAACAAACAGTGTCTTCATTAAATCAAAATGTCAAAAATAATAAACTACTTATGATTGTAATTTCATTTGGTTAAAATGTAAACAGTCGTTAGTTGCGGTTGTGCTGACGAGTCCAGGGTTGGATCCTTGAGATGTTTGTGATGTTCTCAGTCACAGATGTGCTGCAGCCAAACCAAGGGTTAGTTAAATCCTCCTGTTGAGCTGCACTTCTGTTTCTGTCACAAATGTTGTCAAAGTTATTTTAATGTGAACGTTTATCTCATGTTTGTGAAGCTCCAAACAAATGAAGTCCTTTTGAACAAAGACAACGTTGTGGCGTTAATGCTCGTTTATTGAAGCACAAATAGCATCAATGGCACTTACAGGAAACATTTATTCAACTAAAACAATGGACCTTCATTTAAAGAGAAACCAACTGGCTCTGAGTCTGAGCAGCAGAACAGACCCAAGGACGGCCTGAGCCCAGGAGCCCGCCCCGGGGCCAGGGCCGGGGTCCAGACCGGGGCCCTCACCGGGGCCTGTGCAGACCCGAGGGGCTCAGGTCCAGCTCGTTTTGCATGTGTCCCACTCCCCCACCGGGCGTTCAGAGCGAGCACCAGAACGACATCGAGCTTTAGAACGAAGTGTGTTTGTGATGACGTCGTGTGTTTGGGACGATGTCGTGTGTTTGTGATGATGTCGTGTGTTTGGGACGATGTCGTGTGTTTGGGACGATGTCGTGTGTTTGGGACGATGTCGTGTGTTTGTGATGATGTCGTGTGTTTGGGACGATGTCGTGTGTTTGTGATGACGTCGTGTGTTTGGGACGATGTCGTGTGTTTGGGATGATGTCGTGTGTTTGGGACGATGTCGTGTGTTTGTGATGATGTCGTGTGTTTGGGACGATGTCGTGTGTTTGGGACGATGTCGTGTGTTTGGGACGATGTCGTGTGTTTGGGACGATGTCGTGTGTTTGGGACGATGTCGTGTGTTTGGGACGATGTCGTGTGTTTGGGACGATGTCGTGTGTTTGGGACGATGTCGTGTGTTTGGGACGATGTCGTGTGTTTGGGACGATGTCGTGTGTTTGGGACGATGTCGTGTGTTTGGGACGATGTCGTGTGTTTGGGATGATGTCGTGTGTTTGGGATGATGTCGTGTGTTTGGGACGATGTCGTGTGTTTGGGACGATGTCGTGTGTTTGTGACGATGTCGTGTGTTTGGGACGATGTCGTGTGTTTGGGATGATGTCGTGTGTTTGGGATGATGTCGTGCTCTAAAGTGTAGGAGCTTCTCTGACGTCGGTCAAAGGCTCTTGTTGGACTCGGGTCTGATTCTGTGGAGTCGGACTTCAAACCCGTTCGTCTGTCGTGCTGAGCTGGACTCGGACTCAGAGCCGTCGAGTTTTCATGAACTCAAAGCTGAGTTTGTACCAGAGTCTGAACCTGACAATCCATGATTCACTTCAGTATTTCACTCTTTACAGCGAGTCTGAGTCACACAGTGACAGTAAAGACCTCACAATGTGACCGGAATGTGAGAGCAGGAGGTCTGGAGGGCGTGAAGGAGCTTCAGAGGGAGAGCGCCTCCTGCAGGGGGAGGAGCTCCTGCAGGGGGAGGAGCTCCTGCAAGAGCTGCTCCTGCAGGGGGAGGAGCTCCTGCAGGGGGAGGAGCTCCTGCAGGGGGAGGAGCTCCTGCAAGAGCTGCTCCTGCAGGGGGAGGAGCTCCTGCAGGGGGAGGAGCACCTGCAAGAGCTGCTCCTGCAGGGGGAGGAGCTCCTGCAGGGGGAGGAGCACCTGCAAGAGCTGCTCCTGCAGGGGGAGGAGCTCCTGCAGGGGGAGGAGCTCCTGCAGGGGGAGGAGCTCCTGCAGGAGTGGACTTCTGTATTTCTATGACTTTGTAAAACAGAAGTGGCTTCAATCAGTCAAAGTTTTAGAAATAAAAAATCTTGTTATTTTAGAAAATAAAAGGTAACTGTTAATGCAGTAGGTTTACTGATGCATCATGGGAAGTCCAGAGTGATGTCTCCGCCTCAGTCCTTCAAACCCTCCGCTTCAGCATCTTTTAAAAACATAATTAACAAAAACGATTGTCCGCAACAAAAATCAGCGTGTGCGGAAAACATCAAATAAAACTATGAACAAAACACATTTTGGCCTAAAATCAAAGCGAATATTTACAGTTACAGCAGTGGTTCAGATCCTGTAGCACCGAACGGCAGAGTCCAAAACTCAGATTAAAACACAACGGCAGCGTCTTTTTTCAGCTTCAGAAGAACTGGACAAATGTAAGAATTCTCCCATCGTTAATTCTTACATTTTATTGTACAGTGCAGCACTGACGAAAATAAAATGTGAAAAATTAAAGTATAAAACAAAACTGAGCAGCAAATGATTCATTTGGGCAAAAAGGCAGATTTGCATCATTCCAACACTGGGCCTCATTCACACATTTGTTCTTTACAAACGTCAAAAGAGTCGCTCCAAATGGAAAAGTATTATTGCTACAAAACTACAACTAACTAACTACTACTACTGTGCCCTTTAAGGTTTGAACCCACGACCTTCTGGAAACGAGGCCAATGTGCTTTACCGGCTCAAAAGTATTAATGAGCACAAATAATTAGATTTTCGTACATTTTGTAGAAACTGTTGTTCCATTAAAACCTCGACTGGCGGTTTGTGCTTTCCTTCCTTCTTTTTAAAGTCGACACATTTTCAGTTATTGCTTTTCTTCAAAGTTAAAACGCGACGGTAAAAACGGCGTGAGCGACCGAACCCTGCAGAATGAGGCCCAGCGCCGTCTCAGAACAAAACACCACGTTTGTGCCGCCGCCTCAGGGGGCGGGGCTTGGCACGATGACATCACGAGACGAGGACGACACACAGACGACGACACACAGCAGCTTTGGACAGAACGGCTTCAACGACTGGAGCGCACGCTTTTGTTTTGTTTCCACTTTGTTCATTAAGACACAGGCCCTTTAAACGGCCCTTTAAACGCCACTCCAACGTAAACAACTCCAGAGCGGAGGCAAAATGAAGGACTTTAAGACAAAAAACATGCAACAATTTTGAATTTACAGGTTAGAAATGTCTTGTTTTCAACGACAAATGATGAGGAAAAATGTAATTCTTGCCTTGTGAAAGGAAGGCAGTGTCTAACGATTATTTCTTTTGTTTATTTGAACACATCAACCAAATAAAAGGCTGAAACACGGGGCTGAAGAGAGAATATTTATGAATAACGTGTATTACTGATGAAAATGAGCAGTGATCTATTCTTTGACGTTCTGATGTTTTGTTAAAGCTCTTCTGACGGGTTTTAGAGTCTAGTTTGATTCGTGGACACGGTTCAGGTTTTATGGTGGACACTGTCAGTCGTCGATCGCTGCAGAATGTTCTTTATCGTTTGCTAAATGCAGTAAACTCCAGCGTTAAATGTGTCGTTCTCACGCGTCACACTGAGCTTCTGCTTTTGCCTCCGTTCTGGAGCTGGAGCTGTTTTTGAGACTCACTTTTAAAATGCTCCGTGAGCCTCACCTCAACCCGAAGGAAACTAAACAAGTCGTTTTATCGGCCCAATGTCGAGTTTCGTTTTCTTTTGCAGCGAAAATGAACAAGATCCGGATGGTTTTAGTTTTAAATCCAGCATTTTTTCAGTCCGTCTTGAGAATGTGTGAAGTGGAGCGGATGTGTTTGGCGCCGACGGGGCGGGGCTAGAACCCAAAGTCGAACACGATCTGGTCCTCGAAGATGGCGATGAGCAGCATGATGGAGAAGCCGCTGAGGAGGCCCACGTTCTGCAGCAGGAAGTGGCCCACCTGACAGCGCTTGTGGTCCTCGCTGTCGCCGTGGAGCATCTCCGGCAGCTGGACACAGAGGGAAACGGTCAAACCACACCCAGCGGGGACCACTTTCACTTTCTGTACCACGTGTACCTGTGTGAAGTTGGCCCCCCGTAGTGTCCGATTGACCCCAAAATGGTGTCAAACGTTTGTGCATCGTTTGTGCTTAGTTTTTGAGTTATTGATCACTGATTGGCTCAGTTACAGTTACCCCAAACTGTCCAATTTTGTGAGATATTGATTATGGATTATGGACATTTTGGAAATATATCCATATTTCCAAAATGTCCAAAATGAACCTCAATGCACTGCTTTCTCCACACACTGCACATATACATTCAAGTTAGTCTTAAATAAGTGTTTTATATCATATTCAGGTATTGACAGATTGTCCATATGTGTCCACATTCAACAGCAATTCATCAATTTGTCACATCTATCAGTTTAAAATTAATTTGATCCACCTAACGTGCACAAACGTTTGACACTATTTTGGGGTCAATCGGACATTTTGGGGTGAATCGGACATTTTGGGGTGAATCGGGCACTCCGGGGGGGCCAACTTCACACTTTGGCCAATCCAAAACCTATAAATGATCAATACTCAAAAACGAAGCGTGCACAAACGCTGATATTGTGTGCACAAACGATGCACAAACGTTTGACACCATTTTGGGGTCAATCGGACACTATGGGGGGACCACTTTCACTTTCTGTAGCTCGTGTTCGCTCAGAGACGACGTTCTGCCTCAGCTGTAACTTCACAAGGAATAATTTACAAAAAGGTGCTGAAACTAAAAGAGCCGTTTACGTTTGGTCGGTTCAAATCAAAACTTAGAGGTTTGGAGATGAATTGTACGGTTTGTGACGGTTTTAAGGGAGTTTATTCTGGCAAAAAGTCTAAACTTGTTGTGACTGATGTGTGCTGCTCTGGTTAAAGGGGCTGTTCCTGATTGGTCCAGTTTTAAAGGTGAAAAACAGAACTAGTCTCATGTGTCTCTCACTTTAACATCAGCATACATTAAGGATAAAAGTACACACAAGGAAAAAGGCTGAAAGTGACACAATCGCATCTAAAAGTGACAAAAACGTGTTTAAATTGACTTAAACGCGACTAAAAGTGACAAAAATTCTTCCATCGTCTCATGTGTCTCTCACTTTCTCACCAGAGTGCTAAAGCTAACAAACATTAGCATGCTAACGGGGCACTTCCTGCTTCTCGTAGAATAAAACGCTCCATAAACAGATGAAAGAGCCGCGTCTCATTTTCACCTGATGCTTTTACAATAATCTGAGCTGGACTTTAGCACCAACATCAGGGGCTGGAGCTGTTTACATTTTCAAAACAAAATCAGGTGCAGCACCTTTAATAACGAGGCCGAACTGGTCTTTTGTACAGAAGCCCCGAGAGGCCAGAGAAAAACACAAAACAGAAACGCTGCTCCGATATTTCCTCCAGTTTGAGTTTGCAGATCCATAGAAAACACCAAAGTATGGGTTTGATTTCTCTGTTGATGGAGCTGAAGGAAAAGAAAGTCAAACTGAGGCTCTGGAGCGTTTCAGTTTGATTGTTTTTCCTTTTTTTTTTTTTTTTTTAATCAACCAGACCAAAAGCAAAAAATTAATAAATACTTAAGATGTTCCTGGTCCTTTTTGACCTGCAGCCTCAAACTGGACGAACAAGATTTTGAAATTTGAAAAATGGCGCCCTGTTTTTTTAATCTTTCAGTTTCCTTCTTGCCTCTCGGGCTTCCGTAGTCGCTCAAACACACGGCGCAGCTTCAGTAAAGGATCCGTTCAACTCGTCTGGAGCGAGGAGACCCGCCCAGACACAGGGAGAACACTCAAACGTCCCACACAGAGCCACGGGACGGGCGCTCACCATGTCCACCAGGGCCACGTAGAGGAACATCCCGGCGGTGATGGCGAAGATCCAGCTGGTGAGGTTGTGCGTGTACTGCCCGACCGCCGTCCCGATGATCATCCCCACGTACGCCATCAGCGCCGACAGCACGTTGTACACGATGGCCTGCTTCACGCTCATCCCGGCCTTCAGCAGCACCGCGAAGTCCCCTGAACGCACCGCACCCCGACTCAGAACATTCATTCACACTTAAAGGGCCCATGACAGGTTTTCACCATTTTCTAATTTTGTCTTTATTCGGTGCATTAATAGTTGTTGAAAATATAAATTATAGTTTCACAACAATCAAGTACCGTTTGTGAAGAAAAGTTGAAATATCTGTAGAAAGTTACAGGAAGCAAACAAACTGATGACATCACAGTGTGAGACAAAGACGATGATCATGATGACGATGATCATTTACGCAAAAGAGACGACTTTTTTTTTTACACTTATTAATTAATTCAACCAAAAACGTGTTCACATGTATTTTTATTTGTAAATAAAAAAACAAAACTGTGACATTAGATGAATTTGACCCAGTTTACAGAGCGGTTGCTATGGTGATTTCCTAGTGTGACGTCATCATTTACAACCAGGAAGTGAAACAAAAAACCTAAAAAAATTGCTAAAGCGGAAGAAAATTTGTAAAGTATTTTTGCAAAATTTGAAATATATTTATCTGAACTGCAGGCCCTTTAAACCTGTCATAGGCCCTTTAAACCTGTCATAGGCCCTTTAATACACTACACTTAAAGGGCCTCTGACGGGTTGAGCTACTGATTTGACTAAAATGCAGTTAAGATAAATATATTTCAAATTCTGCTAAAATCTTTACACATTTTACCCCATTTAGCAGTTTCTGTAGGTTTTTAATTTCACTTCCTGGTTGTAAATGATGACATCACGTTAGGAAATTACCATAGCAACCACAGTGTAAACTGGGCCAAAACTCAGCTAAAGTCACGGATCTTTTACCTGACAAATAAAAATATATTTGAACTTATTTATTTAGTTGAATTCATGTTTAAATGATCAAAAAAGTAGTTTATTTTGTGTAAATCGTGTATAAAGTTTGTCTCCACAGTGTGATGTCATCAGTTTGTTTATTTCCTGCTATTTTCAACATATTTTTCAACTTTTCTCCACAAATAGTGACCTGATTGGTGTAAAACTATAATTTATATTTACAAGAGGTATTAATACACTGAATAAAGTCAAAATTAGAAAATCATAAAAACCTGTCATAGGCCCTTTAATACACTACACTTAAAGGGCCTCTGACAGGTTGAGCTACTAATTTGACTAAAATGCAGTTAAGACGCATGTATTTCAAATTCTGCTAAAATCTTTACACATTTTACCCCATTTAGCAGTTTCTGTAGGTTTTTAATTTTACTTCCTGGTTGTAAATGATGACATCACGCTAGGAAATCACCATAGCAACCACAGTGTAAACTGGGCCAAAACTCCTCCGATGTCATGGATTTTTTCATTTGACAAAGAAAAATGCATTATTACATTTATTTTGTAGAATTAATGTTTAAAAATTGTCAAATAAGTAGTTTATTTTGTGTAAATTCTGTATAACCTTTGTCTCACAGTGTGATGTCATCAGTTTGTTTACTTCCTGTAATTTTCAACAGATTTTTCAACTTTTCTCCACAAACAGTGACCTGATTGGTGTAAAACTATCATTTATATTTACAACAGGTATTAATACACTGAATAAAGTCAAAATGATAAAATGATGAATGATGCCGTCCGCCCTTTAAAGGGGCTGCTCTTACCCAGCTCGTGCGGGAGCTCGTGGCAGAACACGGCCACAGACGTGCTGATGCCGCCCGTCAGGTTCGCACTGAACGCAGCTCCTGCACAAACAACAGAGAGTTCAGAGAAAGGGCGGAGTCTGAGGAGAAAGAGCAGAAAACTGAGGAGAAAGAGCAGAAAACTGAGGAGAAAGAGCAGAAAACTGAGGAGAAAGAGCAGAAAACTGAGGAGAAAGAGCAGAAAACTGAGGAGAAAGAGCAGAAAACTGAGGAGAAAGAGCAGAAAACTGAGGAGAAAGAGCAGAAAACTGAGGAGAAAGAGCAGAAAACTGAGGAGAAAGAGCAGAAAACTGAAACAAACGAGTGACAAGGATCAGACCGAACCCTAAAGGGCTTTAATACAAAACAGTTAGATCTCAGCGCTGGAAGATTTAGATCATTCTCAGGCTGCGTTCACTTCAGCGTTCTTTATTCGTTCTTTAATCGTTCTTTAATTGTTCTTTATTCGTTCTTTATTCGTTCTTTAATCGTTCTTTAATCGTTCTTTAATCGTTCTTTAATCGTTCTTTAATCGTTCTTTAATCGTTCTTTAATCGTTCTTTTAATCGTTCTTTAAATCGTTCTTTATTCGTTCTTTAATCGTTCTTTAATCGTTCTTTTAATCGTTCTTTAAATCGTTCTTTATTCGTTCTTTAATCGTTCTTTAATCGTTCTTTTAATCGTTCTTTAAATCGTTCTTTAATCGTTCTTTATTCGTTCTTTATTCGTTCTTTAATCGTTCTTTAATCGTTCTTTTAATCGTTCTTTAAATCGTTCTTTATTCGTTCTTTAATCGTTCTTTAATCGTTCTTTTAATCGTTCTTTAAATCGTTCTTTAATCGTTCTTTATTCGTTCTTTATTCGTTCTTTAATCGTTCTTTACTGTTTGGCTCCAGAGCCTTTGTTTCATGGTTGAGCTGCAGAGGTCGATGTTTGACCCACACGACCCTCTGTCTCTGTCCTCTCTTGTCTCTGTCTCTGTGTCCTCTCTTGTCTCTGTGTCTCTGTGTCCTCTGTCTCTGTGTCTGACTCTGTCTCTGTGTCCTCTGTGTCCTCTCTCTCTTGTCTCTCTCTGTGTCTCTGTGTCCTCTCTGTCTCTGTGTCCTCTCTGTCTCTGTGTCCTCTCTGTCTCTGTGTCCTCTGTCTCTGTGTCTGACTCTGTCTCTGTGTCCTCTGTGTCCTCTCTCTCTTGTCTCTCTCTGTGTCTCTGTGTCCTCTCTGTCTCTGTGTCCTCTCTGTCTCTGTGTCCTCTCTGTCTCTGTGTCCTCTGTCTCTGTGTCCTCTGTCTCTGTGTCCTCTGTCTCTGTGTCCTCTGTCTCTGTGTCCTCTCTGTCTCTGTGTCCTCTCTGTCTCTCTCTTGTCTCTCTGTCTCTGTGTCCTCTCTGTCTCTGTGTCCTCTCTTGTCTCTGTCTCTCTCTGTGTCCTCTGTCTCTCTGTGTCCTCTGTCTCTGTGTCCTCTCTGTCTCTGTGTCCTCTCTGTGTCCTCTGTGTCTCTGTGTCCTCTCTGTCTCTGTGTCCTCTGTCTCTGTGTCCTCTGTCTCTGTGTCCTCTCTCTCTTGTCTCTCTCTGTGTCTCTGTGTCCTCTCTGTCTCTGTGTCCTCTGTCTCTGTGTCCTCTCTGTCTCTGTGTCCTCTCTGTCTCTGTGTCCTCTGTCTCTCTGTGTCCTCTGTCTCTCTGTGTCCTCTGTCTCTGTGTCCTCTGTCTCTGTGTCCTCTGTCTCTGTGTCCTCTCTGTCTCTGTGTCCTCTGTCTCTGTGTCCTCTGTCTCTGTGTCCTCTGTCTCTGTGTCCTCTCTGTCTCTGTGTCCTCTCTGTCTCTGTGTCCTCTCTGTCTCTGTGTCCTCTCTGTCTCTCTCTGTCTCTGTGTCCTCTGTCTCTGTGTCCTCTCTGTCTCTGTGTCCTCTCTGTCTCTGTGTCCTCTGTCTCTGTGTCCTCTCTGTCTCTGTGTCTGACTCTGTCTCTGTGTCCTCTGTGTCCTCTCTCTCTTGTCTCTCTCTGTGTCTCTGTGTCCTCTCTGTCTCTGTGTCCTCTGTCTCTGTGTCCTCTCTGTCTCTGTGTCCTCTCTGTCTCTGTGTCCTCTGTCTCTGTGTCCTCTCTGTCTCTGTGTCCTCTCTGTCTCTGTGTCCTCTGTCTCTGTGTCCTCTCTGTCTCTGTGTCCTCTCTGTCTCTGTGTCCTCTCTGTCTCTGTGTCCTCTCTGTCTCTGTGTCCTCTCTCTCTTGTCTCTCTCTCTGTCTCTGTGTCCTCTGTCTCTGTGTCCTCTCTCTCGGTCGTGTTCAAATAAAACTATAAAGAATTGACATTTTAGGAAAACATTTAAGAAATGTGTGATTACAATGTTTGAAAAATGTGTGGAAAATTTGAAGGAAAACTTGAGCCACAAGAGCAAATTATTGGTCAAAATTCTTTTAGAAAAGAAAATAATAATAATAATAATGAATAAATAATAATTATAGATAAATAAAGTGTATAATAATAATAAAGTGGACAATAAGTGGAAATGTGGAGGAAATTTTAAGGAAAATTGGTGGAAAAGTTAAATAAAATTGGTAAAAATCATGTGAAATGTGAGGAACAGAGGAACAGAGGAGGAACAGAGCCGCTTCTCATTATTGGTCAAAATCGTTTTTTCAGAAAAAGTGGAAAATTGGTGGGAAAAACGACATTTGAGAGAAATTGGTGGAAATTTACAGGAAAGTTTTAGGAAATTTGGTGAAAAAAGCGGTTGAAGATTTGATTGGTGGAAAATTTAGGGACATTTTGTGGAAAAGTGAAATAAAAGCGAGCGGTGTTAAACATCGTTAGAGTTAGTTAAATAGTTAGAGGAGGTAAATGAGAGTGGGCGGAGCCGACCTATGGCGAGGCCGTCGCTGAAGTTGTGCATCCCGTCTCCCATGATGACCATCCAGGCGATGCTGGCCACGCCCGCGTCCTTCATGTCCTGGTCCGAGTGGCAGTTGCCCCCGTGGGAGTGGCCGTGCCCGTGGCCCTTGTGCCCGTGGGAGTGGCCCTTGTGCCCGTTCTTCTTGGGGGACGGCGCCGGCGCAGGAGTGGGCGGGGCGTCCGGCGGAGCGGAGGGCGAGTCCGGGGTCTGCACCTCCGTGAGCCGAGTGTCGCTCAGGCCGTTGTCACACGCCGCGCCGCCATCTGCGTCTGACAAACGAAGAAGAGTGAGCTGCACTCGCCGGGTCAAACAGGGCGACGGACGGGTCACAGCCACGAGCCTCAGGAGGAACAGGACCTTTGAACCTGACCCTCACAGACCAGGGCTAAAGCTGAACCGGGAGGACAATGAACCTCCTAAACATGACGGTGTTTTATTTTATTGTTATTTTCATGTTTGAAATGTGTCTTTGATTTGGACCTAAAACCTGAAAAGATGAAGCAAAGTTTCAAGTTCTTTAAATTTAATTTTGATTTCTCAGGAGGCATTGGACTCATGGTCTGGGCCCGGTCCTGGTCCTGGTCCTGGTCTGGGTCCTGGTCTGGGTCTGGGCTCAGTCTCGGTCCTGGTCTGGGGTCTGGGCTCAGTCTCGGTCCTGGTCTGGGGTCTGGGCTCAGTCTCAGTCCTGGTCCTGGTCTGGGTCTGGGCTCAGTCTTGGTCCTGGTCCTGGTCCAGGTCTGGGCTCGGTCCTGGTCCTGGTCTGGGTCCTGGTCTGGGCTCGGTCCTGGTCCGGGTCTGGGCTCAGTCTCGGTCCTGGTCCTGGTCTGGGTCTGGGCTCAGTCTTGGTCCTGGTCCTGGGCTCAGTCTTGGTCCTGGTCCGGGTCCGGGTCTGGGCTCAGTCTTGGTCTTGGTCCTGGTCTGGGTCTGGGCTCAGTCTTGGTCCTGGTCCTGGGCTCAGTCTTGGTCCTGGTCCTGGGCTCAGTCTTGGTCTTGGTCCGGGTCCGGGTCTGGGCTCAGTCTCGGTCTCGGTCTCGGTCTTGGTCCTGGTCCTTGTCCTG
Source organism: Rhinogobius similis (assembly GCA_019453435.1). Lineage (NCBI taxonomy): Eukaryota > Metazoa > Chordata > Actinopteri > Gobiiformes > Gobiidae > Rhinogobius > Rhinogobius similis. Next base: position 1,740,615 of record CM033633.1, read on the forward strand.
GTCCTGGTCTGGGCTCAGTCTTGGTCCTGGTCCTGGTCTGGGCTCAGTCTCGGTCTTGGTCCTATTCCTGGTCCTGGTCCTGGTCTGGGCTCGGTCTTGGTCCTGGTCTGGTCTTGGTCCTGGTCCTGGTCCTGGTCTGGGCTCAGTCTCGGTCCTGGTCCTGGTCCAGGTCTGGGCTCAGTCTCGGTCCTGGTCCTGGTCCTGGTCTGGGCTCGGTCTTGGTCTTGGTCCTGGTCCTGGTCTGGGCTCAGTCTCGGTCCTGGTCCTGGTCCAGGTCTGGGCTCAGTCTCGGTCTTGGTCCTGGTCCTGGTCTTGGTCCTGGGCTCGGTCTCGGTCTTTAAACTCTTCTATTGAATGTTCTCACAGTTTCTCAGTTTCCGTCTGAAGGACTGACCCCTGCACGTGTGCCCCGCCCCTAACCACTGCACCACCAGCGCTTCAGGTCGATCCTGGGCCTCTTGTGGCTGCGGCCCACCACCTGATGATGTCACGAGGTGGAGTGTGGGTCTTACCTTCAGGGAGCGCCTTGAGGTGGAGCCACTCGGCGTCCGAGCGTCGGTTCAGTTTGTGGTCCGACAGTTTCCTCCCGATCCCTCCGTCATCAGCGCCCGGCTTCGACTGAGAAGGACACAACAGACTGAGGGCGGGGCTAGGGAGGGGGGGGTAAGAGCGGGGCTGAGGGCGGGGCTGAGAGAGGGGCTGAGGGCGGGGCTAAGAGCGGGGCTAAGAGCGGGGCTAAGAGAGGGGCTAAGAGAGGGGCTAAGAGAGGGGCTGAGGGCGGGGCTAGGGAGGGGGGGGTAAGAGCGGGGCTGAGGGCGGGGCTGAGAGAGGGGCTGAGAGAGGGGCTGAGGGCGGGGCTAAGAGCGGGGCTAAGAGAGGGGCTAAGAGAGGGGCTAAGAGAGGGGCTAAGAGAGGGGCTAAGAGAGGGGCTGAGGGCGGGGCTAGGGAGGGGGGGGTAAGAGCGGGGCTGAGGGCGGGGCTAGGGAGGGGGGGGTAAGAGCGGGGCTGAGGGCGGGGCTGAGAGAGGGGCTGAGAGAGGGGCTGAGGGCGGGGCTAAGAGCGGGGCTAAGAGAGGGGCTAAGAGAGGGGCTAAGAGAGGGGCTGAGGGAGGGGCTAGGGAGGGGGGTAGAAGCGGAGGCTGAGGCGGGGCTGAGAGAGGGGCTGAGGGCGGGGCTAGAGCGGAGCCAAGAGCGGCCAAGAGAGGGCTAGAGAGGGGCTAAGAGAGGAGCTGAGGGCGGGCTAGGAGAGGTAAGAGCGGGGCTGAGGCGGGGCTGAGAGAGGGCTGAGGCTGAGAGAGGCTGAGAGAGCTGAGGGGGCCAAGAGCGGCCAGCTAGAGAGCTGAGAAGAGAGGGGCTAGAGAGAGGGGCTGAGGCGGGGCTAGGGAGGGGTAGAGCGGGGCTGTGGGCGGGGCTGAGAGAGGGGCTGAGAGAGGGGCTGAGGGCGGGGCTAAGAGCGGGGCTAACAGAGGGGCGAAGAGTGGGGCTGATGGCGGGGCTAGGGAGAGGTAAGAGCGGGGCTGAGGCGGGAGCTAGGGAGAGGGGGGGAGCGGGGCTGAGGCGGGGCTAGGGAGGGTAAGAGCGGGGCTGAGGCGGGGCTAGGGAGGAGGGTAAGAGCGGGGCTGAGGCGGGGGCTAGGGAGGGGGTAAGAGCGGGCTGAGGGCGGGGCTAGGGAGGGGGGGGTAAGAGCGGGGCTGAGGGCGGGGCTGAGGGCGGGGCTAAGAGCGGGGCTGAGGGCGGGGCTAGGGAGGGGGGGTAAGAGCGGGGCTGAGGGCGGGGCTGAGGGCGGGGCTAGGGGGGGTAAGAGCGGGGCTAAGAGAGGGGCTGAGGGCGGGGCTAAAAGTGGGGCTGAGGGCGGGGCTAAGAGAGGGGCTGAGGGTGGGGCTGAAACCAGGACTCCATAAGAGAATCCCAGTCCTGAGCCTGGTCTAAAGTGGGCGGGGGGAGGCGGGCCCTGGGCCCCTGGGCGGGGGAGGCGGGCCCTTGGGCGAGGGGGGCGGGGGAGGCGGGCCCCTGGGCGGGGGGGCGGGGGAGGCGGCCTTACCCGGTGCTCCCTCCAGTGCTTGTACATGCCCAGGCAGTGCTCGATGATGAACAGGAGGTAGATTCCGGCGAGCGCCGTCAGCCCTTTCCAGACGCCGTCAAACTCTGTGCTCAGATCAGAGGCGGCGTCCTGGGCCGCGCTGTGGTCGTGCTCCCCCTGGGCCTGGACCCAACGACACAACGGCACAAAGTCAGGACGACGGACAAACATCCACCTGAAACTCTGAAGCACAGACTCAAAGAGGAGGAGGTGAAGGTGGAGCCTGAGGCCACAGTTTAACCACAGCGTCATGTTTGGGACGGAAATCTGAAAACTGGACTTTAATGCTTCATTTTGTCGACGCGATAAACAAACATTTACAGAGTGGACGTCTGCTGTGGGTGCAGTACTCACGTGTGGCAGCAGGTGGAGCAGTGCGTCTCCACTGAGCGTGCCCACGGCCAGCGCCACCAGGAACGTGAGCAAGAACTTAAAACAGCCCTGGTCCAGGATGGGCACCAGGATCACCCCCAGCAGAGACAGCAGGCTGATGATGGTGATGGAGACGAAGCCCCACAGCCACACCCACACTGAAGGGGGGAGGGGGGGGGGGCAGGAGGGGAGGGAGAGAGAGAGAGGGGGAGTTAATGCTGCTGCCCCGGGGCGGACGGGCGGAGGTCAAGCTGCCAAACTCCCACAACATTCACACACCACACTGACAGTCAGACCCCGCCCTGTGGGTGGAGCTCACTGAAGGACCTCGGTTTGAGAATCAGTCCATTCATTTGAATGTGGAAGAGCAGCTCCACTGATCGACAAGATCAAACTCTGACCTTCACTGAACCAAACACAGACATGAAGAAGAATAAAGAGCAACACAAAGGTGAGTAAGCCTGAGAAGCTGTTGGCTAAGGCTAATGCTAATGCTAATGCTAATGCTAGCTTGTGGCTGTAATGTGGACTTGAGAACAACACAACTGGTCTGTCAGATCAGATTAAAGTCACAGCTTCAGACGGAGCAGTGAGCGTCCCCCCAGTGTCCCCCCGGTGAGCGCCCCTCCATGAGCGTCCCCTCACTTCGTTGTTATTATTATTATCATTATTATCATTATTATTATTATTATTATTATTATTATTATTATTATTATTATTATTATTATTATTATTATTATTATTATTATTATTATTACATTCACACTTTTTAAAGCATCGTTTGAGAGGGATTTTCTCCATTTGTCGTCTTTAGCAACATTAGCAAACAGAGCATTTATAACCACAGACGCTAAAGCGAAAAAAACCAACTATCCAGGTTTTAACTGTTGGATTTTGAGACTGACCGTTTTGTGCGAATTTATGAGACGTGTCCTCTGAAGACAGTGTCCTCTGAAGACAGTGTCCTCTGAAGACAGTGTCCTCTGAAGACGTGTCCTCTGAAGACAGTGTCCTCTAAAGACAGTGTCCTCTGAAGACAGTGTCCTCTGAAGACAGTGTCCTCTGAAGACAGTGTCCTCTGAAGACAGTGTCCTCTAAAGACAGTGTCCTCTGAAGACAGTGTCCTCTGAAGACAGTGTCCTCTGAAGACGTGTCCTCTGAAGACGTGTCCTCTGAAGACAGTGACCTCTGAAGACAGTGTCCTCTGAAGACAGTGTCCTCTGAAGACAGTGTCCTCTGAAGACAGTGTCCTCTGAAGACGTGTCCTCTGAAGACGTGTCCTCTGAAGACAGTGACCTCTGAAGACAGTGACCTCTGAAGACAGTGACCTCTGAAGACAGTGTCCTCTAAAGACGTGTCCTCTGAAGACGTGTCCTCTGAAGACGTGTCCTCTGAAGACAGTGACCTCTGAAGACAGTGTCCTCTGAAGATGTGTCCTCTGAAGACAGTGACCTCTGAAGACAGTGTCCTCTAAAGACGTGTCCTCTGAAGACAGTGTCCTCTGAAGACAGTGACCTCTGAAGACAGTGTCCTCTAAAGACGTGTCCTCTGAAGACAGTGTCCTCTGAAGACAGTGTCCTCTGAAGACAGTGACCTCTGAAGACAGTGTCCTCTGAAGACGTGTCCTCTGAAGACAGTGTCCTCTGAAGACAGTGTCCTCTGAAGACAGTGTCCTCTGAAGACAGTGTCCTCTGAAGACAGTGTCCTCTGAAGACAGTGTCCTCTGAAGACAGTGTCCTCTGAAGACGTCTGAACGCAGCACCAGGACTCATCAGGACCAACAGGAAAGTGTCGCTCCCTCGTGTCCCCCTCGCTCTCCCCCTCGCTCTCCCCCTCGCTCTCCCCCTCGCTCTCCCCTCGCTCTCCCCTCGCTCTCCCCCTCGCTCTCCCCCTCGCTCTCCCCTCGCTCTCCCCCTCGCTCTCCCCCTCGCTCTCCCCCTCTGCCTTTGTCTTTTCCTCCGTCCTTGAGTTTGACAGGTGCAGGCGCAGTTCCTCCTCTGCTCCACTGGTCTGTGCTGTCCTCTTGTCTCATCCTTCAAACCCGTCATTAAACCTGTCCATCAGCGCCATGAACACACCAGGAACACCAGGAACACACCAGGAACACACCAGGAACACAACCGGGAACAACACCAGGAACACACCAGGAACAACACCAGGAACAACACCAGGAACAACACCAGGAACACCACCAGGAACACCACCAGGAACACCACCAGGAACACCACCAGGAACACCACCAGGAACACACCAGGAACACCACCAGGAACAACACCAGGAACACCACCAGGAACACCACCAGGAACACCACCAGGAGGAACACCAGGAACACACCAGGAACACTCGACACGACCGGCTCCACAGCGACAGGACCAGAATGAGCTGAGAGTCAGAGACGAGGCGTAACGCTCGAGCCACACGTTTTAGCTCAGTTTCCCGTTTTATTACTTTAAAGAAATTTTTTTTAATTGGACAAAAACTACAAAGGCCCCGTTTAGTCCTGGTCCGGCCCCCTCTCGGCCCCCTCTCCCGTCCCGCCCCCCTCTCCCGCCCCCCTCCCCTCTCGGCCCCCTCTCGGCCCCCTCTCCCGTCCCGCCCCCCTCTCCCGCCCCCCTCCCCTCTCGGCCCCCTCTCCCGTCCCGCCCCCCTCTCTCGGCCCCCTCTCCCCGGTCCCCTCTCCCCTCTCGGCCCCCTCTCCCGTCCCGGTCCCCTCTCCCGCCCCCCTCCCCTCTCGGCCCCCTCTCGGCCCCCTCTCCCGTCCCGCCCCCTCTCCCGTCCCGCCCCCCTCTCTCGGCCCCCTCCCCTCTCGGCCCCCTCTCGGCCCCCTCTCCCGTCCCGCCCCCCTCTCTCGGCCCCCTCTCCCCTCTCGGCCCCCTCTCGGCCCCCTCTCCGCCCCCCTCTCTCGGCCCCCTCTCCGTCCGCCCTCTCCGCCCCTCTCCGTTCCGCCCCCTCTCTCTCTCCCCTCTCGGCCCCCTCTCCCCTCTCGGCCCCCCTCTCGGCCCCCTCTCGGCCCCCTCTCCCTCTCCCGTCTCACCTGAGCTGGGCGGCTCCAGGGCCTGGCTCTCTACCTCCACCTGGTGGTAGTGGCGGATGCAGACGCGGCTGTCGATCTGGTACAGCAGAGCGGGACACAGGAAGGAGAACTGGAGCGGAGAGATGAGCGAGTCTGGACTGAGCCCGAAGTCTGTGAGCAGCTGGGTCAGGTTCAGGCACTGAGGAGAGGGAGGCAGACATCAATAAGAGGGGGGCAGACGTCAACAAGAGGGGGACAGACGTCAGTAAGAGGGGGACAGATGTCAACACGAGAGGGACAGACATCAACAAGAGAGGGACAGACGTCAACAAAAGGGGGGCAGACGTCAACAAGAGAGGGGCAGACGTCAACAAGAGGGGGGCAGACGTCAACAAGAGGGGGGCAGACGTCAACAAACGGGGGGCAGACGTCAACAAAGGGGGCAGACGCCAACAAAGGGGGCAGACGCCAACAAAAGGGGGCAGACGCCAACAAGAGGGGACAGACGCCAACAAGAGGGGGCAGACGTCAACAAAGGGGGCAGACGTCAACAAAAGGGGGGCAGACGTCAACAAGAGGGGGGCAGACGTCAACAAGAGGGGGGCAGACGTCAACAAGAGGGGGGCAGACGTCAACAAGAGGGGGGCAGACGTCAACAAAAGGGGGGCAGACGTCAACAAAAGGGGGGCAGACGTCAACAAAAGGGGGGCAGACGTCAACAAAAGGGGGGCAGACGTCAACAAAAGGGGGGCAGACGTCAACAAGAGGGGGGCAGACGTCAACAAGAGGGGGGCAGACGTCAACAAGAGACGTCCAGACGAGATGGACAGACGTCAACACGAGAGGGACAGACGTCAACACGAGAGGGACAGACGTCAACACGAGAGGGACAGACGTCAACACGAGAGGGACAGACGTCAACACGAGAGGGACAGACGTCAACACGAGAGGGGCAGACGTCAAGACGAGAGGGGCAGACGTCAAGACGAGAGGGGCAGACATCAACAAGAGGTGGGCAGACGTCAATAAGAGGGGGGCAGACGTCAACAAGAGGGGACAGACGTCAACACGAGAGGGACAGACGTCACGACGAGAGGACAGACGTCAAGACGAGAGGGGCAGACATCAACAAGAGGTGGGCAGACGTCAACAAGAGGGGACAGACGAGATGGACAGACGTCAACACGAGAGGGACAGACGTCAACATGAGAGGGACAGACGTCAACACGAGAGGGACAGACGTCAAGACGAGAGGGACAGACGTCAACAAGAGGGGGGCAGACGTCAACAAGAGGGGGGCAGACGTCAATAAGAGGGGGGCAGACGTCAACAAGAGGGGACAGACGTCAACACGAGAGGGACAGACGTCAAGACGAGAGGGACAGACGTCAAGACGAGAGGGGCAGACATCAACAAGAGGTGGGCAGACGTCAATAAGAGGGGGGCAGACGTCAATAAGAGGGGGGCAGACGTCAACACGAGAGGGACAGACGTCAAGACGAGAGGGACAGACGTCAAGACGAGAGGGACAGACGTCAAGACGAGAGGGGCAGACATCAACAAGAGGTGGGCAGACGTCAATAAGAGGGGGGCAGACGTCAATAAGAGGGGGGCAGCGAGAGGGACAGACATAAACAAGAGGGGGACAGACGAGAGGGACAGACGTCAACAAGAGAAGGACAGACGTCAACACGAGAGGGACAGACATCAACATGAGAGGGACAGACGTCAACAAGAGAAGGACAGACGTCAACACGAGGGGACAGACGTCAACAAGAGAGGGACAGACGTCAATAAGAGGGACAGACGTCAACAAGAGGGGGACAGACGAGAGGGAAAGACGTCAACACGAGAGGGACAGACATCAACACAAGGGGGACAGACGAGAGGGACAGACGTCAATAAGAGGGACAGACGTCAATAAGAGGGGGACAGACGTCAACAAGAGGGGGACAGACGAGAGGGACAGACGTCAACAAGAGGGGGACAGACGTCAACAAGAGAGGGACAGACGAGAGGGACAGACGTCAACAGGAGAGGGACAGACGTCAACAGGAGAGGGACAGACGTCAACAGGAGAGGGACAGACGTCAACAGGAGAGGGACAGACGTCAACAGGAGAGGGACAGACGTCAACAGGAGAGGGACAGATGGTTCTAAAACAGAAAAGCTCACATTATGTCTGAGAGTCTAAAGGCCTCATAAACACGTGATTCTTGGATTAGTTTGAGTTCATTTTTGTCGTGATCGGATTAAACTGGATTTAAAGAACATGTGACAGTCCAGAGACATGAACCTGAACAAACTAAACTCTAAGAAAGGGACATTCTTAACCCCCAACTCTGGAGATTCTGAGCAGGTCCCACCGCGACTGGACCTGAACCAATCACAGAGCAGCACTGTGGTGTGGGCGGAGCCAAAGGAGACACCTCCAGACACAGAAATGAGGTGTTTAATGTAAAAATGGCCAGAAATCCACATATTTGGGACATTTACTGGACAGAACCAGGTTACATTTCTTGGTTCATTTTGTAACATTAGTTATTTTTAAAAATGACAAGATCTGACGGAAAATTGGCCAAAAAACTAATTTCTTAACTTAAAACTGTAATAAATGTGTGTCAGAATCAGACGTGAACAAATAGATTGTACAGTTTGTGTGGATCTACTTTTAGGCTCATCTTTATGTCTCTGGGACAAAAATGTATTTGGACAAAACAACAGAGAAATCTATGGATGAAGTGGATTCAATGGAAGAATCAAACATCAGGAGCAGATTGGACACGTTTGATGTTTCTACATGAAATTCTAAATGTTGAGAGAAAACTGACCAAAAAAGAAACACTTAAGTTTTTCCTGCAGAGTCTCGCCTTAAAGAATGTGTCTCACCTCTTCATGTTGGTGGGCGGAGCCTTCTGGATGTGGTGGGCCAATCAGAGCGGGCGCAGTGGGCGTGCTCAGTCCTGCCACGGCCTCTCTCCTGCTCCTGGCCCCTCCCTCGCCCGTCGGACCCCTGCCGCGCCCCTTCTGTCCTTTGCCCTTCCTCCTCCTCTGCTCCGCGCCTGTAGGGGGCGCCGTGGGGCTGCGCTGTCCGTCCGCGCTCTCCTCGTCCTGGTCCAGGGCGTGCAAATCCGGACCCAGATCTTGGCTTTTTGAACTCGCCAAATCCTGCGAATGTTTGCGATCGTCTTCCGGCGCAACGTTCAGAGCCGACTCGGGCTTGTGTTCGAGGGCGGAGCCGGCAGAACTCTGGGACCCTGCCCCGCTCTGTCCCAAGGGCTCGCCGTCAGCGTGATCGCCGTGTTGGTGGTCGGCGTGTTGGTGGTCGGCGTGTTGGTGGTCGGCGTGTTGGTGGTCGCCGTGTTGGTGGTCGCCGTGTTGGTGGTCGCCGTCGTGGTGGTCGCCGTCGTGGTGGTCGCCGTCGTGGTGGTCGCCGTCGTGGTGGTCGCCGTCGTGGTGGTCGCCGTCGTGGTGATCGCCGTGTTGGTGGTCGCCGTCGTGGTGGTCGCCGTCGTGGTGATCGCCGTCGTGGTGATCGCCGTGTTGGTGGTCGCCGTCGTGGTGGTCGCCGTGTTCGTCATGTTTGTGTTGATCGAGCTCCAAATCTATTGTGTCTTTTGCTTCTTTCCGCACATTCACACCGTCTCCGGCCTCCACACGCCGGTTTTGTGTCGCGTCGTGCTCGTGATGATGCTCTTCATGTCCATGTCCCTGCCCGTGTCCCTGTCCATGTCCCTGCCCGTGTCCATGTCCCTGCCCGTGTCCCTGCCCGTGGTGCGGCTCCTCTTTCCCACCGTGTTTGTGTCCTCTGCTTTTCAGCTCGTTTTGCGTCCCTTTGCGCTCTTCTTCTTCTCTGGTCGAGTCCCGCCCTGGACTCGTCGCCGCCGTCGTGAGAGTCGTGCACTTGGTCGGCGCCTGATCCGTGTGCGTCCTGCCGCCGTGCTCGTGCTGCCCGTGCTTGTGAGGCCCGTGCTCGTGCTTGTGAGGCCCGTGCTCGTGCTTGTGAGGCCCGTGCTCGTGAGGCCCGTCGTGGGTCGCCGCGTGCGAGTGGGCGCCGTCCTGCACGTCCAGGACGTCGAGGTGGGCCACGTGGTCGTGCCCCAGCTCCTCGTGCTCCACCTCCACCAGCTTGACCTCGCCCAGGCCCAGGCTCAGCAGGAGGCTCTGGAAGCCCTGGAAGTCCAGCCGGTCCCTGGTGCCGTAGCGTCGGAACAGCTGCTGGATGTAGAAGTGCTGCTCCTCCTCCAGCGTGACGGGGTGCTGGGCGGGGGGCGGGGCCGGGCGCGTGTGGTTGTTCTGCTCGTGGCAGCGGTGTCCCGGGGGCAGCAGGAGGGCGAGGACACACAGGAGGCACAGGGTTGAAGGCAGATGGACGATCATGGTCCTGGAAACACTGGCTCTGCAGAAAAGACAAGAGTTCAGAAGGTTTGAGGAACACTTCAAGAACAACAATCCCACATTTATCCAGCACTTTGCAGGACACTCAGACTCTGTCAATTTAAGAACATTCAGCCACAAACACCTTTCAGCCTAAAAATGAGGGTCTGGTCGAGTCGTCTCTAAGAGACACTGATGATACTCAGCGTTTATCTAAACTAAACTGTCAATAAGAATCGACACAGAAGACTCACATTAATGGGACAAAGGTCGAGATCACATGAATAGAAAAAATACTATCATTTAGAGGCATTTGTCTTGTTGTTGTTGTTAAAAGTGGTATAAAGAAATATAAAGCGGCATTTCTGCACTTTTGTGCTTCAGTTTATGGTCCATTCATGTTTTGTGAAAAACTCACTGTAAATGTGGAAGATTAAAGTAGGAGCCCTGACTTCAGAACAACAAACGAACCACAGAAAAGGCTCCTGTGATGAACTCATCATCGAAGAACACCATGATTGGATCTGTGATCTAATCACATTTACACACGTCTAATCACAGACAAACGAGATCTCGTCACAATCTGAGGGTTTAAACAAAGGACAAACGAGATTTGGGAAAAAAAAAAAAGAATGCTTTCCTGATTAAATCAATCAGCAAAGTTTTTGTCAAAACTCTACAAAAGAGTCTTAACGCCATCAATACTTTGAGAAAGTAAAGAGCTGCAACTATTAATCGGGATTATAACAACACTGTTAATGTTTATAATATTAACGTTTGTCTGGACTAAACAGACTCTAAAACACATGAAAAGACACGGACATTATTCAATCAAATGTCAAAAAAGAAAAGATTTTTTCTGATTTACATCAGTCTACATTAATAAATATTCATGCTCTGATTACAGGGGCCCGCGGTGCGTTCAGGGGCCTGCGGTGCGTTCAGTGTGTGCAGGAGCGGTGCACGTTCAGGGGCCTGCGGTGCGTTCAGTGTGTGCAGGAGCGGTGCACGTTCAGGGGCCTGCGGTGCGTTTAGTGTGTGCAGGAGCGGTGCACGTTCAGGGGCCTGCGGTGCGTTTAGTGTGTGCAGGAGCGGTGCACGTTCAGGGGCCCGCGGTGCGTTCAGGGGCCTGCGGTGCGTTCAGTGTGTGCAGGAGCGGTGCACGTTCAGGGGCCCGCGGTGCGTTTAGTGTGTGCGGGAGCGGTGCACGTTCAGGGGCCTGCGGTGCGTTTAGTGTGTGCAGGAGCGGTGCACGTTCAGGGGCCTGCGGTGCGTTCAGTGTGTGCAGGAGCGGTGCACGTTCAGGGCCCTTGATGCGTTTAGTGTGTGCGGGAGCGGTGCACGTTCAGGGGCCTGCGGTGCGTTTAGTGTGTGCAGGAGCGGTGCACGTTCAGGGGCCTGCGGTGCGTTCAGTGTGTGCAGGAGCGGTGCACGTTCAGGGGCCTGCGGTGCGTTCAGTGTGTGCGGGAGCGGTGCACAGTTCAGGGAGCCTGCGGTCGCGTTTAGTGTGTCGGGAGGCGGTGCACGTTCAGGGGCCCGCGGTGCGTTCAGTGTGTGCAGGAGCGGTGCACGTTCAGGGGCCCGCGGTGCGTTTAGTGTGTGCAGGAGCGGTGCACGTTCAGGGGCCTGCGGTGCGTTCAGTGTGTGCAGGAGCGGTGCACGTTCAGGGGCCCGCGGTGCGTTCAGTGTGTGCAGGAGCGGTGCACGTTCAGGGGCCTGCGGTGCGTTCAGTGTGTGCAGGAGCGGTGCACGTTCAGGGGCCCGCGGTGCGTTCAGGAGCACAGACAGAGGAGGAAACAGCAGCTCTGCTGAAGCCCAAAGGGGAAAGTCAAGTGATGATCATGAGACCAAGACCAGCTGCTGAGTGTGGGCCAAACACAAGAGAACCAGGTCTGAACCAGGTCTGAACCAGGTCTGAACCGGGTCTGAACCAGGTCTGAACCGGGTCTGAACCAGGACTGAACCAGGACTGAACCAGGACTGAACCGGGTCTGAACTGGCTCTGAACCAGGACTGAACCAGGACTGAACCGGGTCTGAACCGGGTCTGAACCAGGTCTGAACCAGGACTGAACCAGGACTGAACCAGGTCTGAACCAGGTCTGAACTGGCTCTGAACCAGGACTGAACCAGGTCTGAACCAGGACTGAACCAGGACTGAACCAGGACTGAACCAGGACTGAACCAGGACTGAACCGGGTCTGAACCGGGTCTGAACCAGGTCTGAACCAGGACTGAACCAGGACTGAACCAGGTCTGAACCAGGTCTGAACTGGCTCTGAACCAGGACTGAACCAGGTCTGAACCAGGACTGAACCAGGACTGAACCAGGACTGAACCAGGTCTGAACCAGGTCTGAACCAGGACTGAACCAGGACTGAACCAGGTCTGAACCGGGTCTGAACCGGGTCTGAACCGGGTCTGAACCGGGTCTGAACCGGGTCTGAACCGGGTCTGAACCAGGTCTGAACCAGGTCTGAACCAGGGACCCGGTTTAGACCCGGTTTAGACCCGGTTTAGTCCTGGTTCAGTCCTGGTTCAGTCCTGGTTCAGTCCTGGTTCAGTCCTGGTTCAGTCCTGGTTTAGTCCTGGTTCAGTCCTGGTTCAGTCCTGGTTTAGACCCGGTTCGGTCCTGGTTCAGGTAATAGTACTAAATGTTAATTTCCTGACCACAAACAACACGAAGACGTTGAACAAAAGTCTGAACTTTGCTCCAAACACATGTTTTTACCGACAATTAAAAAGCCTGAGCTGATCATTAACTTTTACAAACTCCAGTCAAATTAACGTCACATTTACACGTCGTCTTCTCCGGTTCAACCAAAGTTTGGAAAAACCTCCAAACTTTCTCTCGTCTGATTCTCACCACACTTTTGTGATCGTCAAAGTCACACCAGACCTTGTTTTACGAGAAACACAAGTCGTTCAAGAGAGAAAATAAACCAGGACTAAACCAGGACTAAACCAGGACTAAACCAGATCTAAACCAGATCTAAACCAGATCTAAACCAGGACTAAACCAGGACTAAACCAGATCTAAACCAGATCTAAACCAGGGCTAAACCAGGACTAAACCAGGACTAAACCAGGGCTTAACCAGGACTAAACCAGATCTAAACCAGATCTAAACCAGATCTAAACCAGGACTAAACCAGATCTAAACCAGATCTAAACCAGATCTAAACCAGATCTAAACCAGGGCTAAACCAGGGCTAAACCAGGGCTAAACCAGGGCTTAACCAGGACTAAACCAGATCTAAACCAGATCTAAACCAGGACTAAACCAGGACTAAACCAGATCTAAACCAGATCTAAACCAGATCTAAACCAGATCTAAACCAGATCTAAACCAGGGCTAAACCAGGACTAAACCAGGACTTAACCAGGACTAAACCAGATCTAAACCAGATCTAAACCAGATCTAAACCAGGACTAAACCAGATCTAAACCAGATCTAAACCAGATCTAAACCAGATCTAAACCAGGGCTAAACCAGGGCTAAACCAGGGCTAAACCAGGGCTTAACCAGGACTAAACCAGGAGTTAAATTTCAGTGTAAAATTGTCAAAAACGCAGCACAAAAACAAGAACAAAATAAGTCCCAGAACCAAACGGCGTCTGAAGTGAATCTTAAAACAAGTGGTTTGTGTCTCAGGACCAGGACTCACCTCTGACTCTGCTTTGACTTCTGTTCTGCCTCGTGTGCTTTAAACTCCCCTCAGTCTGCAGCAGCTCACATCTGCAGCAGCATTAGCAGCAGTATTAACAGAAGTAATACCAGTAGTAGTAGTAGTAGCAGTAGTAGCAGTAGTAGCAGTAGTAGTATTAACAGTAGTAGTAGTAGTAGTAGTAGTAGTAGTAGCAGTAGTAGCAGTAGTAGTAGTAGTAGTAGTAGTATTAACAGTAGTAGTCGTCCTTCAGCGGTGCTTGTTTTGATTTGTCCCTCTCTGTTTCACGCCTGTTATTCACCAGAACCAGGAAGTGCACTCTCTTCTCTGATTGGCTGAGCTCTGAAGCCACGCCCCCTTTGTCTCAAACCCAACACAACCATAATATTGTTTCAAACGCTCCACTTTGCAGCGTCACGATCCCAACAGACACAGAATCAGAGAACTTTGTCTCTTAGTTTAACAGAAATCTAAAATGAACATTTAGTCCAGTTTATGTGGTTTAAACATTTAAAGACTTTTCGATATTATGGGAAAAATATTCTGCATTTTTTATACATAATTTTAATCCTTTAAACCTGCTCTTGGGGAACTTGAATTTGTGTGTCTTGTTTTGAAACAAAAAGGGTTTATTATTGAATAATTAAGGCTTTTCTCATCCGTCCGGAAAGACATCCAGCCAGTAGATGGCGCCAAGCGTTAGCTTTATTATCTCTAAAAGTGAACGTGACAAAGGCAATTATCCAACAGCAGCAGTGATCGTGTTTAGAAGAAAAACTCAGAACGAGTCTGTGATGATTTAGACTTAAAACAGCAGAGGATTCTCACATTCAAGACATGAAATCTGAAAGTACGTCCCAGAAACAAGAAGTTCAACAGGAAGTGTGTTTGACACTCATGAACGTTCATCAAAACAGAGTGAATGAAACGGAATGAAACCCCAGAGTGATTTCGATGAAGAACATTGAACAGGATTAAAAGTCGTTTGAATCAAACTGAAGTTTAAGTTTAATTATGTTTAAAGTGAAAAGATCAGAAACACGACGTTAGACTCTGATTGGACGGTTTAGGGCATCACTTCAGGACGATGAATGGACAACGAGTCGACAATAACGAACAATCAGAGCCGTATTTGTTAAAGCAGTGCTTCCCAAAGTGAGGTCGAGGGTCAGGGAGCGGCTCTGAGCGTCTGAAGAACCAGCCTCAGAACAAAGACACATCACAACGTCAAAAGAACAAACAACGACACACAAAAAGAACAAACAACGACACACAAAAAGAACAAACAACGACACACAAAAAGAACAAACAACAACAACACACAAAAAGAACAAACAACGACACACAAAAAGAACAAACAACGACACACAAAAAGAACAAACAACGACAACACACAAAAAGAACAAACAACGACGCACAAAAAGAACAACGACGCACAAAAAGAACAAACAACGACACACGAAAAGAACAAACAACGACACACGAAAAGAACAAACAACGACACACGAAAAGAACAAACAACGACACACGAAAAGAACAAACAACGACACACGAAAAGAACAAACAACGACACACGAAAAGAACAAACAACAACACACAAAAAGAACAAACAACAACACACAAAAAGAACAAACAACGGCGCACAAAAAGAACAAACAACGACGCACAAAAAGAACAAACAACGACGCCTTACGAAAGAACAAACAACGACACACGAAAAGAACAAACAACAACAACACACAAAAAGAACAAACAACGACGCACAAAAAGAACAAACAACGACGCACAAAAAGAACAAACAACGACACACAAAAAGAACAACGACACACGAAAAGAACAAACAACAACAACACACAAAAAGAACAAACAACGACGCACAAAAAGAACAAACAAAGACACACAAAAAGAACAAACAACGACGCACAAAAAGAACAAACAACGACGCACAAAAAGAACAAACAACGACACACGAAAAGAACAAACAACGACACACGAAAAGAACAAACAACAACACACAAAAAGAACAAACAACGACGCACAAAAAGAACAAACAACGACACACAAAAAGAACAACGACACACGAAAAGAACAAACAACAACAACACACAAAAAGAACAAACAACGACACACGAAAAGAACAAACAACGACACACGAAAAGAACAAACAACGACACACGAAAAGAACAAACAACGACACACGAAAAGAACAAACAACAACAACACACAAAAAGAACAACGACACACGAAAAGAACAAACAACGACACACGAAAAGAACAAACAACGACACACGAAAAGAACAAACAACGACACACGAAAAGAACAAACAACGACACACAAAAAGAACAAACAACGACACACAAAAAGAACAAACAACGACGCACAAAAAGAACAAACAACGACACACAAAAAGAACAAACAACGACACACAAAAAGAACAAACAACAACAACACACAAAAAGAACAAACAACGACACACAAAAAGAACAAACAACGACACACAAAAAGAACAAACAACGACACACAAAAAGAACAAACAACGACGCACAAAAAGAACAAACAACGACGCACAAAAAGAACAAACAACGACGCACAAAAAGAACAAACAACGACGCACAAAAAGAACAAACAACGACACACAAAAAGAACAAACAACGACGCACAAAAAGAACAAACAACGACACACAAAAAGAACAAACAACGACACACAAAAAGAACAAACAACGACGCACTCTGTTCTTAGATCTGGTCTGACGCTTGAAGCCGTGGATTCCGTTCGTGACGTCGCGCTCCGAGTCTGAACGACCAAAGAGCTCCAACTGTGGATCAAAGACACGGCTTCAGCTCCGACAAAACCAGGAAACGACCCAAAGAGCGGGCAGCACACATGCCTGCCGTGCTGTGGGTCACGAGAGTTGCTTTATGCATTTATCGTTCAACAAGTGAAAGAAAGAACTATATTTCTGGGGCAGTTTTCATGCGTCTGTTGCTTGTTTTGATGATTTCGATGCAGAACGTTTCGACTCGTTTTGTCCAAAGGGTTTGAATTCTGGGGCTGTCATTTGGAGTTTGTCCTTTTAGTTGTGTTTTTGTTGTTTTCTGATGCGTTGTTGTCGCTTTGTTGCTTTTAGTTGGACTTTAGTCTCTTTTAGTCACATTTTTGCCACTTGTAGCTGAATTATTTGTTGCTTTTAGTCATGTTTAGTCACATTTTTGTCAGTTTTGGTCACATTTTTGTTGGTTTTTGGTCACTTTTAGTCGCCTTTTTATTGCTTTTAGTCACTTTTTTGTCGCTTTTAGTCATGTTTTTGTCGCTTTTAGTCACGTTTTTGTCGCTTTTAGTCACATTTTTGTTGGTTTTTGGTCACTTTAAGTCGCCTTTTTATTGCTTTTAGTCACTTTTTTGTCGCTTTTAGTCATGTTTTTGTCGCTTTTAGTCACGTTTTTGTCGCTTTTAGTCACATTTTTGTTGGTTTTTGGTCACTTTAAGTCGCCTTTTTATTGCTTTTAGTCACTTTTTTGTCGCTTTTAGTCATGTTTTTATCGCTTTTAGTCATGTTTTTATCGCTTTTAGTCATGTTTTTATCGCTTTTAGTCACATTTTTGTTGCTTTTGACCACATTTTTGTCTCTTTTAGTCACATTTTTGTTGGTTTTTGGTCACTTTTAGTCACGTTTTTATTGCTTTTAGTCACTTTTTTTGTCGACGAAGTCATGTTTTTATCGCTTTGATCACATGTTTTTATCGCTTTTAGTCACTAAGTCGCTTTTATCGTCACTTTGCTCGCGAGTCATGTTTCTTATCATGTTTTTAGTCATGTTTTATCGCTTTTAGTCATGTTTTATCGCTTAGTCACGTTTTTTGTCGCTTTTAGTCACATTTTTGTCGCTTTTAGTCACTTTTTTGTCGCTTTTAGTCACATTTGTCGCTTTTAGTCACATTTTTGTTGGTTTTCGTCACTTTTAGTCGCCTTTTTATTGCTTTTAGTCACTTTTTTGTCGCTTTTAGTCATGTTTTTGTCGCTTTTAGTCACTTTTTTGTCGCTTTTAGTCACTTTTTTATCGCTTTTAGTCATGTTTTTATCGTTTTTAGTTACGTTTTTGTCGATTTTAGTCACATTTTTGTTGCTTTTTGTCAAAATTTTGTCGCTTTTAGTCACATTTTTGTTGGTTTTTGGTCACTTTTAGTCGCCTTTTTATTGCTTTTAGTCACTTTTGTCGCTTTTAGTCATGTTTTTGTCGCTTTTAGTCATGTTTTTGTCGCTTTTAGTCATGTTTTTGTCGCTTTTAGTCACATTTTTGTCGCTTTTAGTCACATTTTTGTTGGTTTTTGGTCACTTTTAGTCGCCTTTTTATTGCTTTTAGTCATTTTTTTGTCGCTTTTAGTCACTTTTAGTCACTTTTTTATCGCTTTTAGTCATGTTTTTATCGTTTTTACTTACGTTTTTGTCGATTTTAGTCACATTTTTGTTGCTTTTTGTCAAAATTTTGTCGCTTTTAGTCACATTTTTGTTGGTTTTTGGTCACTTTTAGTCACGTTTTTATTGCTTTTAGTCACTTTTGTCGCTTTTAGTCACTTTTTTGTCGCTCTTAGTCATGTTTTTAGTCACGTTTTTTGTCGCTTTTAGTCACATTTTTGTCGCTTTTAGTCACTTTTTGTCACTTTTAGTCACATTTTGTCGCTTTTAGTCACGTTTTTGTTGGTTTTGGTCACTTTTAGTCGCCTTTTTATTGCTTTTAGTCACTTTTTGTCGCTTTTAGTCACTTTTTATCGCTTAGTCATGTTTTTATCGTTTTTAGTTCTTACGTTTTTGTTGATTTTAGTCACATTTTTGTTGCTTTGAGTCACATTTTTGTCATTTTGGTCACATTTTTGTTGGTTTTTGGTCACTTTAAGTCGCCTTTTTATTGCTTTTAGTCACTTTTTTGTCGCTTTTAGTCATGTTTTTATCGCTTTTAGTCATGTTTTTATCGTTTTTAGTCACGTTTGTGTCGATTTTAGTCACATTTTTGTCACTTTTAGTCACATTTCTGTCATTTTGGTCACATTTTTGTTGGTTTTTGGTCACTTTTATATAGTCTTACATACTATTATACTATATAGACGCCGGAGGAGGAAAAGCACGACCTCCAGAACCTGAACGCAGCACCACCCAACCCTGAACTCCGCTTCATTTGACCCCATCGCGACCCTGTTCCTCCAAAATCGTCCCGTTTGGTTCAAAGGTTCAAACGACGTCAGCTCAGTTTGAAACGAAAACACGAAAAAGCAAGAAACGGGCTCCGACTTCCACCTGGAGCTGGTTCTGGATAAAAGAGTTTACGCCGTGAGCTTCAGGGAGGAAACATCTGCCCCGACAGAAACCGAGCGCCGCCTGTTTTCACTCACGAAAGGAAGAAAATCATGTCACGTTTTATGTAGAAATGACCAAAATCCACACATTTGGGACGTTTACATCTGAAAAATGGACAGAACCAGGTTTACATTTGGTTCATTTTGTCACATATTAGTTATAAAAGTGTAGTTTTATGTTGAGTTTTTGAGTAGAGTTTAGATCTGAGTGAAAATTGTCCAAAAAATTTAAATTCTGCCTCATTTTTTAGACTTAAATCTGTGATAAATGTGTCAGAATCAGATGAACGAATCCTTGTGTCAGAATCTAGTCCAGTTTGTACAGTTTGTGCAGGAGCTGCTTTAAGTCTTTATGTCTCTGGGACAAAGTGCATTTGGAGAAAATGTACTTTAGAATTAGTCGCTTTTTGTCACTTTTTGTCACGTTTTTGTTGCTTTTTGTGGCGTTTTTGTCGCTTTTATTCACGTTTTTGTCACTTTTAGTCAAATCCTTGAGTCCAGTTTGTACAGTTTGTCCAGGAGCTGCTTCAAGTCTTTATGTCTCTGGGACAAAGTGCATTTGGAGAAAATGTATTTTAGAATCGCTTATAGTCACGTTTTTGTCGCGTTTTTTGTTGCTTTTTGTCACTTTGTCGGGTTTTGTTGCTTTTAGTTGCACTTTAGTCTCTTTTAGTCACATTTTTGCCGTTTGTAGCTGCATTGTTTGTTTAGTCGTGTTTAGTTGCATTTTTGTCACTTTTGGTCACATTTTTGTTGGTTTTTGGTCACTTTCAGTCGCCTTTTTATTGCTTTTAGTCACATTTTTGTCGATTTTAGTCACACTTTTGTTACTTTTAGTCAAATCCTTGTGTCAGAGTCTGGTTGAGTCCAGTTTGTAGTTTGTGCAGGAGCTGCTTTAAGTCTTTATGTCTCGAGGGACAAAAATACATTTGGAGAAAATGTACTTTGGAGTTTGTCCTTTTAGTTGTGTTTTTGTTGCACTTTAGTCTCTTTTAGTTGCGTTTTTATTGCTTTTAGTTGCGTTTTTGTCATTTTCAGGCACGTTTTTGTTGCTTTTAATCGGGTTAGTCGCGTTTTTAGTTGCAATTTTGTCACTTCAGTCACGTTTTTGTTGTTTTTTTTGTTGGTTTTGTCGCTTTCAGTCACGTTTTTGGTCATTTTTAGTTGCTTTTTTGTCAAATCCTTGTGTCAGAGTCTTGTTGAGTCCAGTTTGTCCAGGAGCTGCTTTAAGTCTTTACGTCTCGAGGGACAGAAATGCACAACAGAGAACTCTGTGGCTGAAGTGGATTCAGGACTAAACCAGGTCTAAACCAGGTCTGAACCGGGTCTGAACCAGGTCCGGGTCGTCTGGGTCCATGAGGTTCAGGTCAAACATTCCTCTGAGGACGGGAGGGCATCTGACACATACAGAGCACAGAGCAGCAATTAACCATTAACACCTCGGTCTCATTCAGAACAGTGGGGATTAGCATTAGCTCGCTCAGCGCTAGCTCCAGGTGTAAACACCGTTCAAACGGATCAGATTAAACCAGAGGGTCAGGGGTTCAACTCCCCTCAGCACAGAGCGCCACTGTGTCCTCGAGCAAGACACTCTACAAGACAGGGAGGGCATCCGGGCTAAAGATCTGACCAAGACCGAATCACTGCCTGGGACCGAACCAGGACTGAACCAGGACCGAACCAGGACCAAACCAGGACCAAACCAGGACCAAACCAGGACCAAACCAGAACTGAACCAGGACCGAACCAGGACCAAACCAGGACCGAACCAGGACCGAACCAGGACCTAACCAGGACCAAACCAGGACCAAACCAGGACCGACACAGGACCGAACCAGGACCGAACCAGGACCAAACCAGGACCGAACCAGGACTAAACCAGGACCGAACCAGGACTAAACCAGGACCGAACCAGGACCGAACCAGGACCGAACCAGGACCGAACCAGGACCAAACCAGGACCGAACCAGGACCGAACCAGGACCAAACCAGGACCGAACCAGGACCGAACCAGGACGGAACCAGGCCCAATGCTAACGCTAACACCTCGGTCTCATTCAGAACAGTGGGGATTAGCATTAGCTCGCCAGGACCGAACCAGGTGTACCAACACCGTTCAAAGGACCGAATCAGGATTAAACCAGAGGTCAGGGGTTCAACTCCCTCAGCACAGAGCCACTGTGTCCTCGAGCAAGACACTCACAAGACAGGAGGGCATCCGGGCTAAAGGACCAAACCAGGACCAAACCAGGACCAAACCAGAACTGAACCAGGACCGAACCAGGACCAAACCAGGACCGAACCAGGACCGAACCAGGACCTAACCAGGACCAAACCAGGACCAAACCAGGACCGACACAGGACCGAACCAGGACCGAACCAGGACCAAACCAGGACCGAACCAGGACTAAACCAGGACCGAACCAGGACTAAACCAGGACCGAACCAGGACCGAACCAGGACCGAACCAGGACCAAACCAGGACCAAACCAGGACCGAACCAGGACCGAACCAGGACCAAACCAGGACCGAACCAGGACCGAACCAGGACTAAACCAGGACCAAACCAGGACCAAACCAGGACCGACACAGGACCGAACCAGGACCGAACCAGGACCAAACCAGGACCGAACCAGGACCGAACCAGGACTAAACCAGGACCGAACCAGGACCAAACCAGGACCGAACCAGGACTAAACCAGGACCGAACCAGGACCGACACAGGACCGAACCAGGACCGAACCAGGACCAAACCAGGACCAAACCAGGACCAAACCAGGACCGACACAGGACCGAACCAGGACCGAACCAGGACCGAACCAGGACCGAACCAGGACTAAACCAGGACCGAACCAGGACCGACACAGGACCGAACCAGGACCGAACCAGGACCAAACCAGGACCAAACCAGGACCAAACCAGGACCAAACCAGGACTAAACCTATACCTGTTCTTTGACCGTTGCGTCTCAAACAGGGGCCTGAGGCTGTTTTCGTTCTGATCTCGTGTTTGAAAGTCCCAAAGCCGCAGAAAAATGTGAAACATGCTTTAATGTAGTTCAGACGGAAACGACAGGATTATTACAGTAGGTCAAAGGTCAAGTTCACCCAACGGCTCTGAGACCGGACCGGGACTGGACCGGGACAGGAGCGGGATCCAGACCAGGACCGGGACTGGACTGGATCTGGACCGGGACTGGACCTGGACCGGGACTGGACCTGGACCGGGACTGGAGCGGGACCGGGACTGGACCTGGACCGGGACTGGACCTGGACCGGGACTGGACCTGGACCGGACCTGGACCGGGACTGGACCGGGACCGGACCTGGACTGGGACTGGACCCGGAGCGGGACTGGACCTGGACCGGGACTGGACCTGGACCGGGACTGGACCTGGACCTGGACCGGGACCGGACCTGGACCGGGACTGGACCGGGACCGGGACTGGAGCAGGACTGGACCTGGACTGGACCAGACCAGGATTAAACAAGGACTGAAACAGGGTCTAAACCGGGTCCAAACCAGGACTAAACCTGGACAAAAGCAAAAAGCAACTAAACAAGTTCCAAAACAGGACCAGCAGGACTAAACAAGAGCCCAAACTAGGACTAAACCAGGTCTAAACCAAGACTAAACCAGGACTAAGCCATAAGAAACCTGGACAAACAAGTTCCAAAACAAGACCTGCCCAAGACGGGGTTAAACCAGGACTTAACGATTACTAAAGGAGGGAGAATCCAACTGTGGAGCTTCAGAGCCACAGACCCAGAACCAGAGAGCCCCGAGGACCTGAAGAGTCCCCCAGAGAGCCCTGAGGAACTGAAGAGCCCCGAGGACCTGAAGAGTCCCCCAGAGAGCCCCGAGGACCTGAAGAGCCCCGAGGACCTGAAGAGCCCCGAGGACCTGAAGAGCCCCGAGGACCTGAAGAGCCCCGAGGACCTGAAGAGCCCCGAGGACCTGAAGAGCCCCGAGGACCTGAAGAGCCCCCCAGAGAGCCCCGAGGACCTGAAGAGCCCCGAGGACCTGAAGAGTCCCCCAGAGAGCCCCGAGGACCTGAAGAGTCCCCCAGAGAGCCCCGAGGACCTGAAGAGTCCCCCAGAGAGCCCCGAGGACCTGAAGAGCCCCGAGGACCTGAAGAGCCCCGAGGACCTGAAGAGCCCCGAGGACCTGAAGAGCCCCGAGGACCTGAAGAGCCCCGAGGACCTGAAGAGCCCCCCAGAGCCAGAGCTCAGGGTTTGTGTTAATCTGATGTTTCTAGTTTGGACTTTTGCTCTACATTTAATCAGGTTGAACTGTGGGGCTGAAGGCGTCTGGAGAATGAATAAAGTGTATCAGAAACAGTTCATTCATGTTTGACATTTTGATTTAATCATTTCTCTGTTTTAAAAGGTCTTTTTCTTAAAGTGTAAATCCATAACAGATCAGTTAATGATGTAAGAGCTCATGTTCAGTTTAGGTTCATTTATTAAAACGTCATTTTTACAAAAACTCAATCAGTTCAACACAAGCGGAGACCGTCACGTGTCTTTGTGCGGCACTTCAGTCCACAATTAACCACAATGCACCGCTTTAGAACCAGATCATGACACGAACACGTGGACTCCAAGAGCCGCTCCAGAGCCGCTCCAGAGCCGCTCCAAGAGCCGCTCCAGAGCCGCCCCAGGGCCGCTCCAGAGCCGCCCCAGGGCCGCTCCAGAGCCGCTCCAGAGCCGCTCCAAGAGCCGCTCCAAGAGCCGCCCCAGAGCCGCTCCAGAGCCGCCCCAGAGCCGCTCCAGAGCCGCTCCAAGAGCCGCTCCTGTGCCGCTCCTGTGCCGCTCCTGTGCCGCAGTCCCGTCACTCTCCACCGAACACGCCACACTTTTATCGACCCCCGGCCCTCGCGCCGTGTCCCGCGCACACCTCTCCGCGGCCCCACGCTCAGAGCTCTGGCGGCTCTGGAGCCTCTGACCGCGGCCCCGCCGCCTCTGCGCCTCTGGACTCATAAATCTGCGCTTTTCCGCGCTGACGCGGGCTAACGCTGCTAGCACGCCGCCACCGGACACTCGCGCTCGGTTTCTCAAACAGCTGTCACATAAACCGTCACATCACACGGAGTAAAGCGCGTGGACGCGGCACCGGGAGCTCCGCGGCGCCGCGTCACAGCCGCCCGGGTCCGTGAGTGCGGCGCGCGGGGCCAAAGCCGTGTTTTTATATCGTTACCTCACTCGAGTGCCGTGTGCATCTCCTCTCCGCTCGGTACCAAAAAGCTCCGTGCAGTGCGCAGCCGAGGCGCCACTCTCGAAGCCTTTTACGCACTTTCCGTAGAGCGCGCGCGCCGCAGAGAGGCGAGTCTGCGCACTTTACGGAAGGAGCGTGTGCTTCCGCCTGTGAGCGGCCTCGTGGGCGTCACGTGACCGCGGAGTGCAGAGGCGCGCGGAAAAGGCGCGTGAGCTGCGCGTGAGTGAGGCGCGTGCACGTGGAGAGGGACACGCGCTTCTCTTTGGACAAACCACAGTTTATGGAGTCACCTTTAATCAGAATCAGAATCAGAATCAGAAATTGTTTATTGCCATTGTCAGTGAAATTCACAAACGTAGGAACTTGCTTCGGCGTAGGTGCAACATAAAGCAAAGGATAAAATATACAAAATATATAAATAATATATAAAGATCGTAATGTTACACACAGAGAAGGTCGAGATTCACAAAACATTAAAAAAATATATTTTTAATAAAAACAGTGACGTTATAAAGAGAAGTAAAACTAGAAAAACATTGTTTTACAAACTGTGGAATCAACAAAAACATGTGACACGAGCGGGTGGAGCACCTTTAACTCCTCCCTCTCCCCCTCCTCCCCCTCCTCCCCCTCCTACCCCTCCTCCCCTCCCCGCCTGTGCCCTGGTTCAGGTTTAATAAATGCATGTGTCTGTATTCATTATGGATCAGATCGGGGCACAGTATTCTCAGTCGACTCCTTGTCCTTTCAGAGAAACCGGGCGCCGCGGCGGCCATTTTGGGTCGACTTGAATAAATAATGAACCGAAGCAACGACCCAGAAAAACAGAACAAGTTTGGAAGAGAAGAAGAAGAAGAAGAAGAAGAAGAAGAAGAAGAAGAAGAGAACCTGCACCTGCCCCAACTGAGTCAGGTGCCCTCCCGTCCTCCTGCACCTGCCCCCACTGAGTCAGGTGCCCTCCCGTCCTCCTGCACCTGCCCCCACTGTGTCAGGTGCCCTCCCGTCCTGCACCTGCCCCCACCGTGTTTAACAGATGTTAAAGTTAAAAGGTCGGGTGAGACTGGGGTGAGGTCGGGTGAGACTGGGGTGAGGTCGGGTGAGACTGGGGTGAGGTCGGGTGAGACTGGGGTGAGGTTGGGTGAGGTTGGGTGAGAGTGGGGTGAGGTTGGGGTGAGACTGGGGTGAGGTTGGGTGAGGTGGGTGAGGCCGGGGTGAGGTTGGGTGAGGTTGGGTGAGGTTGGGTGAGGTCTAAAAAGACAACAATAGTCCACATTTATCACAAACATCAGGTTCTGTCTTTTCTGTCGGAGAAAAATCGATCTAAAGCCTCCAAAACACAACGAGAAGGATCAGGAGAGAGAGGGGGAGACAAGAGGGAAAGAGGAGAGAAGACAGGGGGAGACAAGAGAGGGGGAGAGAGAGAGAAACCTGGAGTTTAACAATGTGAGAGGAACAGGGGAGAGAGAGGGAGAGAAGGGAGGAAGGGGGAGATGAGTTTGAGAAGAGAGGACAGGGAGAGAAGAGAGGGGGAGGGAAGGGAGGAAGGAAGTGTGACGGGGTCAGGACGAAGGAGAGGGGGAGAGGGGGGAGTGAAGACAGAACGACAAGGAACGAGAAAGAGATGAAAATGCTCCAATGATGAAGGAAATGATCCAGAACAAAAGAGGAGCAGGTTCAACCCAGGACAAACTGGAGAGAGAGAGAGGGGGGGGGGGGGAGAGAGGGGAGAGAGAGGAGAGAGAGGGAGAGAGAGGAGAGGGGGGAGAGACAGGAAGGGGGGAGAGAGAGAGAGAGAGAGGGAGGGAGGGAGGAGGAGAGAGAGGGAGGGAGAGAGAGAGAGAGGGGGGGAGGGAGGGAGCGAGAGAGAGAGGGAGGGGGGGAAAGGGAGAGACAGAGAGAGGAAAGAGAGAGGAGAGAGACAGAGAGAGAGGGAGGGAGAGAGAGAGGGAGAGAGAAAGAGAGAGAGGGGGCATTAAAGCAGGAGGAAGACGAGGAAGAGGAGAGACATATTTCTCTGGATGTGCTTCGGCTTCTTCAGACGGAACAAATGATGCAGAATATTTGTTCTTTAAGCTCTGAGCAAACTCCACGTCTTTGAGTCTCACTCACAAAACTCTTCATTTATTCTGGACGTCTCGGGTTCGAGGCTCGAGGCTCGAGGTTCGAGGTTCGAGGCTCGAGGTTCGAGGCTCGAGGTTCGAGGTTCGAGGCTCGAGGTTCGAGGCTCGAGGTTCGAGGCTCGAGGCTCTGTCCTGACCTCTGTCACCATGGAGACGCACCATTCAGGGATCTGATTGGCCGCCGCGGGGCGCGTGGTTATCCAGAGGCGAGCGGAGGGAAGCAGGCTCCCCCTGATGAGGTTCACCAGCAGCACGTCCACTGAGACGGACTCTGTGGGGTCAGTCAGGAACCAGGTCTGTGTGAAGTCCAGAGGAAGTCTGCACTCGTCCAGACCGTCCAGGATGAAGAGCACCTGGAGCTGGTGGAGGAGGAGACCTTTGGATGGACTGAAGAAGTGCTGCAGCAGCTGCACCAGGCTGAACTGTGTGTCTCTGAGAACATTGAGCTCTCTGAACGTGAACGGGAACAGCAGCTGGAGCTCCTGGTGGGCCCGGCCTTCAGCCCAGTCCAGGCTGAACTTCTGAGTCAGCACTGTTTTCCCCACGCCGGCCACGCCCTTCGTCAGCACCGCTCTGATTGGCTCTGGTGGATGTGGGCGGGGCTTAAACATGTCTTCATGGATGGTTTTCTCCGGAGCGGCTGCTCTCCTGGACGCGCTCTCCATGTGTCTGACCTCGTGCTCCTGGATGACCTCTGAGGCCCCGCCCTCTGTGATGTAGAGCTCTGTGTAGACCTGGGTCAGGGGGGCGGAGTCTGCTGCTTTGGCCACGCCCTCAAACACGCGGCTGAACCTCTGCTGCAGATCAGACTTCAGTTTATTGCCACAAACTCCAACAGCAGCTCCTGAAACAGACGGAAAGACTGAACTGTGTGAAGACCCTGCAGACTCAGACGACAGGGGGCACCTTCCAAAAGCTCAGGGGAAACCTGAAGATCACGGTTTTCTTGGAGCTGGGTCACGATTGCAATCGCTTTGTATTTTTCTTTTGCTTTTACGAGATAAATGAAGTCATCTGATTCCACTGAGAGTTCACACATGGCTTTGGTCAAATCCAGCTGTCACTCACTCAGAGCTAAACCGAGTCTGACCCACAGATGAAACGGGTGAAAAGGAGCGTATTTGAGCAAACAATAAAGAAATAGTGAATCACAATTTGACTGTGTCCATTTAACTTCACAACATTGTCATTTCTTGAACTAATCACTTGAAACGGTTGCATATTTTAACGTGATCATCATTATCACATCAGTCCTGGACTTGCTCCTTCCGCGTGTCATTTGTTCCCTTATCGTGGGTCACTTCCTGTTTTGTTCTGTTCTCTGCTCAGTTTCACAAACCAAACGAACCGGGACAGAGTTCGATTCAGTCGGACTGAGACCCACCTTTCCCTCCGGCCCAGAGTCAGATGCACGTTCACAATTACCAACGGAGCCTGATTCCAATCAAAAGTGTCCAAACCTAAGGACAAGGTGGACAAAGAGTTTCATAGTTTGTCTTTCAGGGTCAGACGCTGGTCCATGAGACACTGGAGCAGAGCTCTTCCTGTCCTGCAGGCGCTGGGCTCATGCTCCTGGTCCATCCTCCTCAGGACGTCCAGGGTGATGTTCAGAACCTCTGTGCTCGGCTCCCCGCCCTCGCTCCCGGAGCATTCTGGGTAATCTGAGGTGAGGAGTCCGTGGAGCTTCTGCAGCTGCTGTCGGACGTAAACCAGGACCTGCTCCTCCAGACGCTGGGACAGAAGCACCGGCTCAGGCCGAGGTCGTGTGGTGCTCACCGCTCACACAAACAGATCTACACTTTGTGCTCCACACTGCACAGAGCAGAAGGAGCCGTGTTTTGAAGCTCCAGTGATGGTCCGGCTCATGTTACATGTTGTATTTACTCTTTATAGTTCACTCCATCAAAAAACACAAAATGTTAGATACGTTCCTAGTTAATGACATCTGCTTAAGTTTCTGTTTGCTCTGCAGAGTGTCTCTCCTCAGCGTGATGAGCAAGACGTTTCCAGGACATTTGTCTCCAACATGACCTTCAAGTCCAGTGTGTCAGAACTTCATGCTTCTCCTTTCCTTAGTATCAAGCATTTTATTGGATGAATGCATTCAACACAAACACATCAGAGGAGACCACACCCTGTGACAGAAATGTATGTGACCCGACCGGCCTTTGCTCCTGTGTGTGAGACCGAGGAGCGTCCAGGCTGTTCTCACCTCAGAGGAGCCCACAGACGAAGAGGAGGATCCGTGGCCCGGCCGCTCGCCATCGACGCTCAGCCGCCTGGACTCGTGCTCCTGATGGACAGAACAGACTCAGACACGACCTGGACGTGACACCTGCAGCTACAGCACGAGTTTAGAGACAGCAATCTACACCAGAGACGTCAGGGCGGCTCCTGCGACACAACTTCAGTTCAGTTCATTTCATTTATCTTTTTAGCAAAATACACACAGGACGGGCCACGGGTCGAACGCAGTTTAAATAAACAATGTTCAAGAGAATTGATCAAATGGATAAGTGTCCCAGAGCGCCCCCTTCTGTCCCAGAGCGCCCCCTGTGTGTCCCAGAGCGCCCCCTGTGTGTCCCAGAGCGCCCCCTTCTGTCCCAGAGCGCCCCCTTCTGTCCCAGAGCGCCCCCTTCTGTCCCAGAGCGCCCCCTTCTGTCCCAGAGCGCCCCCTTCTGTCCCAGAGCGCCCCCTGTGTGTCCCAGAGCCCCCTGTGTGTCCCAGAGCGCCCACTGTCTGTCCCAGAGCCCCTTTCTGTCCCAGTGCGCCCCCTTCTGTCCCAGAGCGCCCCCTTCTGTCCCAGATCGCCCCCTGTGTGTCCCTTAGTGCCCCCTGTGTGTCCCAGAGCGCCCCCTTCTGTCCCAGAGCGCCCCCTTCTGTCCCAGAGCGCCCCCTTCTGTCCCAGAGCGCCCCCTTCTGTCCCAGAGTGCCCCCTGTGTGTCCCAGAGCGCGCCCTTATGTCCCAGAGCGCGCCCTTGTCTGTCCCAGAGCGCCCCCTGTGTGTCCCAGAGCGCCCCCTTCTGTCCCAGAGCGCCCCCTGTGTGTCCCAGAGCGCCCCCTTCTGTCCCAGAGTGCCCCCTGTGTGTCCCAGAGCGCCCCCTGTGTGTCCCAGAGCGCCCCCTTCTGTCCCAGAGCGCCACCTGTGTGTCCCACAGCCCCTTCTGTCCCAGAGCGCCCCCTGTGTGTCCCAGGCCCCCTGTGTGTCCCAGAGCGCCCCCTGTGTGTCCCAGAGCGCCCCCTGTGTGTCCCAGAGCGCCTCCTTCTGTCCCAGAGCGCCCCCTGTGTGTTGAGGGTTAAAAACTCAAACAAGGCAGCAAAACGGTGGTCCACATTTTTTTTAACTTTTTTCCAATAACAAACAAAGTGCATAGTGTAAGGACAAAAACACAGGAGACAGCTTCACCTCCAGCAGCAGAGACAGTCGTGGTGTTTTCCAGGCGCCTTTTATCCTCCTCCACTCACCGGGTAAAACCAGTTCTAACGAGCAGGGACGCTTAAAACACCAGCTCTCAAACAGCCCTCTAAACTCCCCTGAAATCATAATAAAACCATAAACCATAACTATACTATACACACATACACACATATACACATATACACACACAAACCCCACCAAACACCACGACCTATCATTAAAACCCTTAACACCTTAAACCCCTGTCCTGCCCCCCCTACACTTCCTCTGCCTTGGTCTGGCCCGGAACCTTCTTAAGGGGACTCGTTCCTGGGGGGAACCCTTTGGCACCTGGACACAAGGACAGAGGAGGTAAGTAGACATGATAAAACCATTCACTACAAACACACAAACTACACTAACACAAACACTTAAACACTGTTCATGCACTACGGAAACGTATGGCATTCATTTGAATAATAAAAGTTTCTGTTTTAACGAGAAAAGTAAGTGTTTTATGAGCAAAATACGGTGTTTCACGGGCTGTAAGTTTAGGCGGAGTTGGCTAGATGCTACTACTGTTGTAGCCTTTAGTCTTGTTGGCTATATATTCGTAGTATAACGTGGGTTATATATTTATACGTCTTTGATACCAAGGGATTGAGACCAGACCTTGGAACAGCTTCTGTGTCATTTATTACAACCTCTCATTTAGTACATAAACGTGACAGCGCCACCCAGCGATCAGAGTGGGAATTGCTCATCACAATACACCACAACTACCGAGGCGCAAATGTACGATTTATCCAGTTTGATACGCTTTTATTTTGATTTAGGCTCACGACGTTGGGAGATTTTGGAGTCACTGAGCAGTCTGGACGGTGTTGTCATCAGCGTCACCTTTGCAACGACGTCTGAAGGATCTGCGCCTCATGTCTATGGTTCAGACGCAGTAACAAGTCAGACCTGTTGGACGTTGCGGTATTTCTCCAGGATCAATTAAACCAATATGGTGCTTCATGGATACAAGACGTGCATTTAAAGTGTGTTCAAGCCGGTTACGTGGTGACTCAGGAGACGATCAGAACCTCCTGAAGATTCTGGACCCCAATGGAGTTCAAATGAGACGCAGAAATCTCCTTCATCGCCGTCTGTATCAGAATCCAGGGCCAAACGTCTTATGGCACATAGATTCATACGACAAGCTTAAACCATATGGAATCTGCATAAACGGTCGCAAAGTTGACAAAACCGTCCAGACTGCTCAGTGACACCAAAATCTCCCAACGTCATGAGCCTAAATCAAAATAAAAGCGTATCAAACTGGATAAATCGTACATTTGCACCTCTGTAGTAGCATCTATCCAGCTCCGCCTAAACTTACAGCCCTGAGGAAACACCGTATTCTGCTCATAAAACACTTACTTTTCTCGTTAAAACAGGATTTATTTTTCTCATAAAAACAGAAACTTTTATTATTCAAATGAATGCCATACGTTGCACTACTATTGCACATCTCCCATTAGAATTAGTCGTCTCCTTTCTCCTCCAGGACCAGCAGCTTCAATTAAAGTGCCACTGTGCTCCGGATCTAAAATTGGACTCAAAGGACAGACATTAATTCAATAAATA
This sequence comes from Rhinogobius similis, assembly GCA_019453435.1. NCBI lineage: Eukaryota > Metazoa > Chordata > Actinopteri > Gobiiformes > Gobiidae > Rhinogobius > Rhinogobius similis. The sequence goes on from CM033633.1 coordinate 1,771,839, forward strand.
CATTTAAAATTGTTTTGTGCAATAGTCTTTTTTTAAGTGCAATTTGGTTAAAGTGCTTTGTGCTATTAAAGTGTCAAATGCAATTTAAAGTGTTTATAGTGAAGTGAAGGTGCTGTGTGTAACAAACCGCTGCTTTGATACAAGATGGAAAAACAAGATAATCCCAAACAAAGTAAAGTAAGTCAAATAAAGTAAGGTAATCCCAGTGAATCCTAGAGCCGGGCGATATGACAAAAAATGACTATCATGATTTCCTTGGGACCAGATCATGATTTCGATTTTATCACGATTCATGTTCACTTTGTTTTTTTCTATTGTCTTTAACAGAGCTGCACCATTTAGAAATATATCTGACCAGCGCCATTAAGATTAGATTGTGATTTAGGTTTGAATAATAGGATTCTGTTTTGTTGCTTTTCGTCACGTTCATATTTAAATTGGTCTTTGTCACATTTTTTGTCACATTTTTTGTCGCTCTTCAGTTGTGTTTCTCGTTCACAGGCGCGTTTTGGTGGCTTTTGAGCGCATTTTTATCACTTTTGGTTGCGCTTTTTGTGTCGATTTCGTTGAATCGTGCAGCTCTGGCCTTTAAGAGGTAAATAAAGTCATCTGCTCAGAGGCTTCAGAGGCTAAACATCAGGAGAAAAAGTGTGTTTGAACAGACAGCTGCATTAAAGAGAGAGAAACAATGATCACGATACGTTGATTTCACAAAAATAGCAGATTGTCACAGGGACCAGCTCAACATTCGGTTTTTATCACCGTATCGTCCAGCCCTAGTGAATCCTTTTCTAAGAACCATTTCATAAAGAAAACCATAAATAGCTCGATCAAACCCAAGTGTTTAGTCTGAGTCGAGTCACAGAAGTTATTTATTTGACTAAAAATGAGACAAATATTCTCCACAAACACAAAGAGCGATGTTTGTTCCATCATCTATAATAATCCTGACGTCTCTGTTTGCTCTGAGCGGCGGGTTGTGGGTTCGACTCTGAGTGCAGTGCGTGTGCTTCTGAGGCAGATGAATATTTAAACACATTTCGCTGTAAATCAGAGCGTTTGAGTTGAATATTAATCCGACATAAGTTGCTCCCGTGTCTGGCTCTAATGGAAAACACGTGTCCTGTCCCAGAGGCGCTGATCCAGAGAATAACCACAGACCGTCCCGGCATCAGGACCAAACGAGGACCAGGACAGACTGTTCACGGCTGACGTCGAGCTTTGTTCTGTTCAAAAATATAAGATAATGATAGAACACAGTAAGATAAAAAACAAAACCCAGGGAGTATTTTAAAATCCGTTATTTTAAAGTGAAATCATTGTTCAAATATATTAAAGTGAATAAAAAACATCTTGATCCTTTTTAATCCTGAGGTCGATGTCAGCGATTCACAAAGAGACGTTTAATAATTCAAGTTTGTGTCTGAGACGTCGCTAAAGCTACAGCTACAGGAAACTACTTCCTGTTTGTCCTCAGCTTTTTCTGCTTTTATTTCCTTCTCAGACAAAAAACATAAGCAACAAAAATGTGACGAAAGGCAAAAAAAAAGCAAATAAAATTCTTAATAATGACTGATATAAAGTATAAAGTAGTGGTGCTTTTCCAAACAAACAAGTTTTTAAGCTTTAAAGTTCGCTTTTGGGACGACGACGATGGCAACAACGGCAACGACGACACCGGTCACCGTTGTTTTCCTGTTAAAGAGCCGGATGTGGATCTTATTTTTAGGAAATGTTCCGTTTCTGCTGGACCGACGCTTTAGCGCTCTGGTGAAAAGGGCAGTAGCATTTAGCCCACAGCTAACATTAGCATTCTTGGAACACTTTATTCTTCTCCAGGTCTTTGTGTTTGACACAATAAAACTGTTAAACCTGACGTTTGCTCTTGAAGCTGTTGAACTGGGAAAGAGCTGCTGTTCTACATTAAAGTGTGTTTGTGTGTGTGTGTCTGTGTGTCTGTGTGTGTCTGTGTGTGTTGTGTATGTGTACAGGGCAGAGGGGAGGCCCAGCAGGGGGCGCTCTGCTCTACAGCGGTGTTTAAAGTGGGACACTGAAGGACAAAGACACTGCCCCCTGCTGTTCGTCTTTATAATAATAATAATAATCCGACTTGACACATCCTTTTTGGAATGATTTGTGGAACATTGAGTTAAAACAAAGGCTGCACAGACAGTCGCCACGGTAACCAACGCTCAGCTCCAGCGCCATCTTGTGTTGGCAAATTCTACTCAGAACTCACACAAACTGGACTTTTCAATCATCATTTAGTGATAAATACCGTGACAATTGGACTTTTGTCTTACGTTCATGTTCTACCAAATGAGAATAAAATCAAGGAAAAGTATAGGATAATAAAAGGATAATTTAATGTTATAAATTCTTTCTTTTATAGTATCGAGTATTTTCGGTGTTATGTCCTCGTGGGGCAGTGACTCAAACAGGTTTTAAGGTGAACACTCATTTCCATAATTCAGAGAAAATAATTCCAGACAGAGTTCTGCATTATCAGGACACAATTACACCGTTGTATTTGAATTTAAACACTTCAATCTGTGATTCATATGGTCCTGTTTCTACATTATTTTCCATTAGAATGTTGCTCTTTTTGCACTCACAAGATGGCCGCCGCACCTGCCTCGACAAAGCGATCTCTAGAGCGTGTCCCACCTCAGAGTCGCTCATGCCGTTGTTTCTTAAACACGTGACGTTTGACCGAGTTCAGACTCTGTCCAAGGTGCTGGCGCTGTAAAACGCATAGGAGCTGTCTGTGGTGCTGAACCTGAATCAGGCTTAAACCAGGGCTAAACCAGGGCTAAACCAGGGCTAAACCAGGACTAAACCAGGTCTAAACCAGGTCTAAACCAGGTCTAAACCAGGGCTAAACCAGGACTAAACCAGGACTGAAGCAGGACTGAAGCAGGACTGAAGCAGGACTGAAGCGGGACTGAAGCGGGACTGAAGCGGGACTGAAGCGGGACTGAAGCGGGACTGAAGCGGGGCTGAACCGGGACTGAACCGGGACTGAACCGGGACTGAACCGGGACTGAACCGGGACTGAACCGGGACTGAACCGGGACTGAACCGGGACTGAAGCGGGGCTGAAGCGGGACTGAACCGGGACTAAACCAGGACTAAACCAGGACTAAACCAGGGCTAAACCAGGACTAAACCAGGACTAAACCAGGACTAAACCAGGACTAAACCTGGACTAAACCAGGGCTAAACCTGGACTAAACCAACACTAAGGCAGAACTAAACTAGTTCTAAAGCTGATCCAAACCAGGACTAAGTCGGGACTAAACCAGGTCTAAACCAGGCCTAAAGCAGGGCTCTTTCTCTCGTCCTCTGAGTCCAGTGAAGGTCGTATTAAACTCTTTTTTCTGCATGTATAATGTGCACAGATGGTGCTGATTTTCTGTGATTTTAAAGTGAAATGTCTTTCACACGACCTGCCCTTTAAATGAGGCTAAAACAATAGCTGCTGCTTCTTGAAGGTTGAGTCTAAAGGTGGTTTTAAAACATCTGTGTTTGGTCAAAGTGTGGAAGATGAAAAAGAAGTCTGAACGAGCCCCACGTGTTTGAGTCTGTGGCAGGTTTAGTCCTGGATTTGGAGCAGGTTTAGTCCTGGATTTGGAGCAGGTTTAGTCCTGGATTGTGGCAGGTTTAGTCCTGGATTGTGGCAGGTTTAGTCCTGGATTTGGAGCAGGTTTAGTCCTGGATTTGGAGCAGGTTTAGTCCTGGATTTGGAGCAGGTTTAGTCCTGGATTTGGAGCAGGTTTAGTCCTGGATTGTGGCAGGTTTAGTCCTGGATTTGGAGCAGGTTTAGTCCTGGATTGTGGCAGGTTTAGTCCTGGATTGTGGCAGGTTTAGTCCTGGATTTGGAGCAGGTTTAGTCCTGGATTGTGGCAGGTTTAGTCCTGGATTTGGAGCAGGTTTAGTCCTGGATTTGGAGCAGGTTTAGTCCTGGATTGTGGCAGGTTTAGTCCTGGATTTGGAGCAGGTTTAGTCCTGGATTTGGAGCAGGTTTAGTCCTGGATTTGGAGCAGGTTTAGTCCTGGATTTGGAGCAGGTTTAGTCCTGGATTTGGAGCAGGTTTAGTCCTGGATTGTGGAGCAGGTTTAGTCCTGGATTTGGAGCAGGTTTAGTCCTGGATTTGGAGCAGGTTTAGTCCTGGATTTGGAGCAGGTTTAGTCCTGGATTTGGAGCAGGTTTAGTCCTGGATTTGGAGCAGGTTTAGTCCTGGATTGTGGCAGGTTTAGTCCTGGATTGTGGCAGGTTTAGTCCTGGATTTGGAGCAGGTTTAGTCCTGGATTTGGAGCAGGTTTAGTCCTGGATTGTGGCAGGTTTAGTCCTGGATTTGGAGCAGGTTTAGTCCTGGATTTGGAGCAGGTTTAGTCCTGGATTTGGAGCAGGTTTAGTCCTGGATTTGGAGCAGGTTTAGTCCTGGATGTGGAGCAGGTTTAGTCCTGGATTTGGAGCAGGTTTAGTCCTGGATTTGGAGCAGGTTTAGTCCTGGATGTGGAGCAGGTTTAGTCCTGGATTTGGAGCAGGTTTAGTCCTGGATTTGGAGCAGGTTTAGTCCTGGATTTGGAGCAGGTTTAGTCCTGGATTGTGGCAGGTTTAGTCCTGGATTTGGAGCAGGTTTAGTCCTGGATTGTGGCAGGTTTAGTCCTGGATTTGGAGCAGGTTTAGTCCTGGATTTGGAGCAGGTTTAGTCCTGGATTTGGAGCAGGTTTAGTCCTGGATTTGGAGCAGGTTTAGTCCTGGATTTGGAGCAGGTTTAGTCCTGGATTTGGAGCAGGTTTAGTCCTGGATGTGGAGCAGGTTTAGTCCTAGATTTGGAGCAGGTTTAGTCCTGGATTGTGGCAGGTTTAGTCCTGGATTTGGAGCAGGTTTAGTCCTGGATTTGGAGCAGGTTTAGTCCTGGATTTGGAGCAGGTTTAGTCCTGGATTTGGAGCAGGTTTAGTCCTGGATTTGGAGCAGGTTTAGTCCTGGATTTGGAGCAGGTTTAGTCCTGGATTTGGAGCAGGTTTAGTCCTGGATTGTGGCAGGTTTAGTCCTGGATTTGGAGCAGGTTTAGTCCTGGATTGTGGCAGGTTTAGTCCTGGATTGTGGCAGGTTTAGTCCTGGATTGTGGCAGGTTTAGTCCTGGATTTGGAACAGGTTTAGTCCTGGATTTGGAGCAGGTTTAGTCCTGGATTTGGAGCAGGTTTAGTCCTGGATTTGGAGCAGGTTTAGTCCTGGATTTGGAGCAGGTTTAGTCCTGGATTTGGAGCAGGTTTAGTCCTGGATTGTGGCAGGTTTTGCAGGTGGATCGTGGCAGCTTTTGACACCTCGTCTGCACAGCTCAGGGCAGAATCTGTCAAACTGTCCGAGCCGCTGCGTCTCCTCCGAGTTTCTGTCCGAGCCTCAGTGACAGCGGCAGAAAAATAATGAAAATCTGAGTCTATTTTCAGCTGCGCGGACACGACACACGAGGAAACACAGCATGTCGTACCTCGTCTAAATATATCGCTTCTGTTGTAGTTTCCTCCCAGAAACAAACCTGAACATTTCATCCAAAGCAATAACATCCGTCTGCTCCATCAGGAAAGTCAGTCCAGCTTCAAAGTCAAACCTGAGCTGCAGCACGTTCTGCTCTTTTTCTGCTGCTTTTCTGATCTGGACGTGTAGTTTTATCTTTCACTTATTGCTCATTAATTGCTGGTTTATCATTTGTTCATTGTTCATTTATCGTTTGTTTGTCATTTGTTTTTTGTTCTTTTATCTTAGGTTTATCCTTCATTTATCCTTCATTTGTCGCAGGATTATTGTTCATTTATCGTTCGTTTATCGCAGGTTTATTGTTTGTTTATTGTTCGTTTGCTGTTCATTTATTGTTCGTTTATCCTTCTCTTTTTGTTTGTTTATCTTAGGTTTATTCTTCATTTATCCTCAGTTTATTGGAGGATTATTGTTTGTTTATTTATTGGAAGTTTATCGTTCATTTATCGTTAGTTTATTGTTTGTTTAGCCTTCGTTTATTGTTCGTTGATCGCTCTTTTATTGGTCATTTATCCTTCATTTATCGCAGGTTTATCGTCCGTTTAGCGCTCGTTTATTAAACCTCTTTTTCTTTGTCTTTCTTTCTTTCTTTCTTTCTTTCTCTCTTTTTCTTCTCCTCTTTTGTCTCTTTCCTCAGAGACAGACGTGTGCAGACTGCTCTCTCTGAAGGACACAGAGGAGCAGCGTCGAGGTCAGGGGTCGGCCATGTTTGTAGTCCCTCTGGAGCGGTTTGTAGTCCAGTGGGAGGAGCCTCTGTGCGACCTGCGATAATGGAGCGGTTTGTGCAGCCGAGCGACACGTGACACGAGAAAAGGACATTTGTACGAACATTATACGTCTACCTCCTGAACACGACAACTCAGGCCTGGTCTGGTCCTGGTCTAGTCCTGGTCCTGGTCTGGTCCTGGCCCTGGTCCTGGTCCTGGTCTAGTCCTGGTCCTGTTCTGGTCCTGGCTCTGGTCCTGGTCCTGGTCCTGGTCTGGTCCTGGTCCTGGTCTGGTCCTGGCCCTGGTCCTGGTCCTGGTCTAGTCCTGGTCCTGTTCTGGTCCTGGCTCTGGTCCTGGTCCTGGTCCTGGTCTAGTCCTAGTCCTGGTCTAGTCCTGGTCTAGTCGTAGTCCTGGTCCTGGTCCTGGTCCTAGTCCTAGTCCTAGTCCTGGTCTAGTCCTGGTCCTGGTCTAGTCCTAGTCCTGGTCTAGTCCTAGTCCTGGTCCTGGTCCTAGTCCTGGTCTAGTCCTAGTCCTGGTCCTGGTTCTAGTCCTGGTCCTAGTCCTGGTCCTGGTCCTGGTCCTGGTCTAGTCCTGGTCCTGGCCCTGGCCCTGGTCCTGGTCTAGTCCTGGTCCTGGCCCTGGCCCTGGCCCTGGTCCTAGTCCTGGTCCTGGCCCTGGCCCTGGTCCTGGTCTAGTCCTGGTCCTGGCCCTGGCCCTGGCCCTGGTCCTAGTCCTGGTCCTGGCCCTGGTCCTGGTCCTGGTCTAGTCCTGGTCCTGGCCCTGGCCCTGGTCCTAGTCCTGGTCCTGGCCCTGGCCCTGGTCCTGGTCTAGTCCTGGTCCTGGCCCTGGTCCTGGCCCTGGCCCTGGTCCTGGTCCTGGTCCTGGTCTGGTCCTGGCCCTGGCCCTGGCCCTGGCCCTGGTCCTGGTCTAGTCCTGGTCCTGGTCCTAGTCCTGGCCCTGGCCCTGGCCCTGGCCCTGGTCCTGGTCTAGTCCTGGTCCTGGTCCTGGTCCTGGCCCTGGCCCTGGCCCTGGTCCTGGTCCTGGTCCTGGTCTTGTGGATCGATGGCTCTGATCCTCGTCTGATGTGATCAGACTCTGAGAAAAGACTCATTTGTTCAGAGTCAAACGCTCAGGTCACACTCTCTCCCCCCTCCCTCCCCCTCCCTCCCCCTCCCTCTCCCCTATCTCTCACCTCTCTCCCTCCCTCTCTTCCCCCTCTCCCTGCCCACCCCTCTCTCCCCCCTCCCTCTCCCCTGTCTCTCCCCTTTCTCACCTCTCTCTTTCCCTCTCTCCCTCCCTCTGTCCTTCTCTTTCTTTCCTCCCCTCTGCCCCCCTCTCCTCTTTCTCCCCCTCTCCTCCCCCTCTCTCCCCCTCTCTCCCCCTCCCCTCTCTCTCTCCCCTCTCCCCCCATCTCCCCTTTCCCCCCCTCTCTCCTCCCTCTCTCCCCCCCCTCCCCCCTCTCCCCTCCTCCCTCTCTCCCCTCTCTCTCCCCCCCCCTCTCCCCTCCCCCCCTCTCTCTCTCCTCCCTCTCTCTCTCTCCCCCTCTCCCCCTCCCTCTGTCCTTCTCTTTCTTTCTTCCCCTTTCCCCCCTCTCTCCCCTCTGCCCCCCTTTCTCTCTCCCCCCTCTCCTTCCTCTCTCCCCTCTCTCTCCCCCTCTCCTCTCTCTCTCCCTCTCTTTCCCCCTCTCGCTCCCCCCTCCCCCTCTCTCCTCTCTCTCTCCCCCCTCTCCCTCTTTCTCTCCCCCCTCTCTCTCTCCCCTCTCCCCCCCTCTCTCTCTCCTCCCTCTCTATCCCCTCTCCCCCCTGCCCCTCTTTCTCCCCCCTCTCTCCCTCTCTCTCCCCTCTCTCTCTCACCCTCTTATCCCCTCTTTCTCTCCCCCCTCTCCCCCTCTCTCCTCTCCCCTCCCTCTCCAATCTCTCTCCTCCTCTCTCGCCTCCTCTCTCTCTCCCCTCTCTCCCCTCTCTCCCCTCTCTCTCCCCTCTCTCCTCCCTCTCTCTCCCTCTCTCTCTCTCCCCTCTCTCTCCTCCCCCCCTCTCTCTCCCCCTCTCTCTCTCTCCTCCCTCTCTTTCCCCCCTCTCCCCCCCTATCCCTCCCTTGCTCTCTCTTTTCTCCCCCCTCTCTCTCCCCTCTCTCTCCCTCTCTCTCACCCCTATCCCTCCCTCCTCTCTCCCCTCTCTCCCTCTCTCTCTCTCTCTCTCACCCCTATCCCCCCTCTTTCTCCCCCCTCTCCCCCCTCTCCCCTCTCTCGCACCCCTACCCCCCCCCCCCCCTCTTTCTCCCCCCTCTCCCCTCTCTCCCCTCTCTCTCTCACCCCTATCCCCCCCCCTCTCTCTCCCCCTCTCTCCCCTCTCTCTCCTCTCTCTCTCACCCCCCCTATCCCCCCTCTTTCTCCCCCCTCTCCCCTCTCTCCCCTCTCTCTCACCCCTATCCCCCCCCCCTCTCTCTCCCCCTCTCTCCCCCTCTCTCCCCCTCTCTCTCCTCCCTCTCTCTCCTCTCTCTCTCCCCCTCTCTCCTCCCTCTTTCTCTCTCTCTCCCCTCTCTCTCACCCCTATCCCCCCCCCCCCCTCTTTCTCCCCCCTCTCCCCTCTCCCCCCCTCTCTCTCCCCTCTCTCTCCCCTCTCCCTCTCTCCCCTCTCTCTCACCCCTATCCCCCCCCCCTCTTTCTCCCCCCTCTCCCCTCTCTCCCCTCTCTCTCACCCCTACCCCCCCCCCATCCTCTCCTCCCCCCTGGACTCTCGCTGTGCTGGCCGTTAGCCGTTAGCTCGCTGTGATGCTAATTGGGCGTCTGGGTGAGTTTTTGACCCGGGGGAGGGGTCAGAGGTCGCATATCCACAGGTTCATTAGCACAGAGCAGGGTGCATTGTGGGTAGCCCTTCATTAACTCCAGCGTCAGGAATTCTACGGATCATAACGGACAGAGAAGGACATTTATTTAATCGTTCTCCAAAATCCCTTGAAATCATCGTTTTACAGACTTTATTTACAAAACGACCGACACATTTAAATCTGACAAGAAGCTGTTTGTGTTTCTTCTGTTTTAATATTTTAGGTTCGTTTGTAGCGTCGATCAGTTTTCACGCAGCAGCAGCAGCAGCAGCAGTGATCGAGTTCAGAGTCTGTGATGATTCAAGGAACGAAAACAGCACAAGATTCTCAGGTAAACGACGTCTGAGTCTGAAAATACGTCCCAGAAACAGGAAGTTCAGCAGGACGTGTGTTTGAGTGGGTTTTCTATTAAACGTTCCTCAGGTGTGTTTTTGATGAAGAACATTGTTAGAACAGAGTTAGACGTCGTTTAAAATTAGAATCAGAACAATATTATTATTATTATTATTATGTTTTTTTTTGCAATTTTTAAAGGTTTATTTAAATACAGTTTAAAAAATAAAACAAACAAAGCCGTCCAAATGAAGCAGAAGTGATGGTTTGAGCTCGTCATCGTCGGTGAAGCTCAGTTTTCAAAGTTCCCACCCAGTGATCAGGACCATGGATGTATTAAATGAACTGGATAAGCCCCGCCCCCTCTGTCTGTGTCCCAGATTGATTAGTGGTCGTGTGAGGTACTGCAGCCTTTTTCTAAAATGTCACATTATAATCACAGACAGGACTGAATTATTATCAGTATTTAAATAAAATAGAAGGAAATGTTCTTTTCTACCGTTTATAAAATCACACAAATTACCGTTTTTGTATGAAGTGGGGGATTGTGGTCACGTGACGCCCCTAAAGCAAAGATGGCCGCCTCCGTATCAGGAAGTAAAACAAAGATGGCCGCCTCTGTATCAGGAAGTAAAGCAAAGATGGCCGCCTCCGTATCAGGAAGTAAAACAAAGATGGCCGCCTCCGTATCAGGAAGTAAAACAAAGATGGCCGCCTCCGTATCAGGAAGTAAAACAAAGATGGCCGCCTCCGTATCAGGAAGTAAGACATTTTTTTTGGGGTCATGCACCAATGAGCTCAGGCCACAGGGAGGAACAGGGCGGCCATTTTGGATTCATCTTCCAGGTTTAATTATAGTTCTATGGTTTTATTATAGTTCTATGAGAGTGAATTGAGTGAATGAAAAGGACTGGAGATAAAATATTTCTACAAACAACTTTTCAGATCCTTTCGACCGACAGCTTTCACAAAGGTCCGATTGTGTGACAACTTTTGCCTAAAATTGTTTTTTAATCTAAAATCTTGGCCGATTCTGTTTCACGCTTCAGCAGCTTTCACTCTGATTGGTCAGAACCGTGACCCGCCGTCTTCTGGGCCGCACAGCCAGAGGATGTAGCTAACCGCTAAAGGCTAAACTGGTGACATGTGCTAATACTTTTGATAGCAATGGGCTGGCTAGCTCTATCGCTCACAGCTAATGCTAACATTTAGACTGGCCAACTATTACCACCGGCCCACCGGCCCACCGGCCCACTTGAGCCACAGAAGTGTCTTTAACATGTTCAGAGTCAGGATTTAATGATTTAACAAAGCCCCATCAACTGTGGCCCGGGGACCAGATGTGGCCCTCAGAACAGTCCTTGGTGGCTCTCGGGCCAAATGAGCAGAAGTAGAACCAGACCCTGGTGTCATGGCCCAAATAACAAACATTCAGATGTTCAGAGCCAAAGTGAACGTTCAGAGCTTCATTAAATGTGTGGCTCGTCTAAACTACGTCCAAAGTCCACGATTCCCTTTGGCTCCAACAGTTTGGACATCCTGCTAGAGATGGAACTGGACAGGAAGTAGTGAGGCTAACACTGGGCTAACACTGAGCTAACACTGGGCTAACACTGGGCTAACACTGAGCTAACACTGAGCTAACACTGAGCTAACACTGAGCTAACACTGGGCTAACACTGAGCTAACACTGAGCTAACACTGAGCTAACACTGAGCTAACACTGAGCTAACACTGGGCTAACACTGAGCTAACACTGAGCTAACACTGAGCTAACACTGGGCTAACACTGAGCTAACACTGAGCTAACACTAGGCTAACACTGGGCTTAGACTGAGCAAACACTGAGCTATCACTGGGATAACACTGAGCTAACACTGGGCTAACACTGAGCTAACACTAGGCTAACACTGAGCTAACACTGAGCTAACACTGGGCTATCACTGGGCTATCACTTGACTAACACTGAGCTAACACTGGGCTAACTGAGCTAACACTAGGCAAACACTGAGCTAACACTGAGCTAACACTGAGCTAACACTGAGCTAACACTGGGCTAACACTGGGCTAACACTAGGCAAACACTGGGCTTAGACTGAGCAAACACTGGGCTTAGACTGAGCAAACATTGAGCTATCACTGGGCTATCACTGGGCTAACACTGGGCTATCACTGAGCTAACACTGAGCTAACACTGAGCAAACACTGGGCTTAGACTGAGCAAACACTGAGCTATCACTGGGATAACACTGAGCTAACACTGGGCTAACACTGAGCTAACACTGAGCAAACACTGGGCTTAGACTGAGCAAACACTGAGCTATCACTGGGCTAACACTGGGCTATCACTGGGCTAACACTGAGCAAACACTGGGCTTAGACTGAGCAAACACTGAGCTATCACTGGGATAACACTGAGCTAACACTGGGCTAACACTGGGCTATCACTGGGATAACACTGAGCTAACACTGGGCTATCACTGGGCTATCACTGGACTATCACTGGGATAACACTGAGCTAACACTGGGCTAACACTGGGCTAACACTGGGCTAACACTGGGCTAACACTGGGCTATCACTGAGCTAACACTGAGCTAACACTGGGCTAACACTAGGCTAACGCTGAGCTAACACTGGGCTAAGACTGAGCAAACATTGAGCTATCACTGAGCTACCACTGAGCTACCACTGAGCTACCACTGAGCTAAAACTGGGCTAACACTGAACAAACACTGGGCTAACACTGAGCTAACACTGAGCTAACTTTGGGCTAACACTGAGCAAATACTGGGCTAACACTGAGCTAACACAGAGCTAGCACTGGGCGAACACTGGGCTAACACTGAGCTATCACTGGGCTAACACTGAGCTAACATTGGGCTATCACTGGGCTAACACTGAGTAAACACTGAGCAGATACTGGGCTAACACAAAGCTAACACTGAGCAAACACTGGGTTAACACTGGGCTAAGAGTGATCTGACACCGAGCTAACACTGGGCTAAGACTGGGCTAACACTGAGCAAACATTGAGCGATCACTGGGCTAACACTGAGCTAACACTGGGCTAAGACTGAGCCAACACTGGGCTATTACTGGGCTACCACTGAGCTACCACTGAGCTAACACTGGGCTAACACTGAGCAAACACTGGGCTAACACTGGGCTAAGACTGAGCTAACTCTGAGCTAACACTGGGCTATCAATGGGCTACCACTGAGATAACACTGAGCTAACACAAAGCTAACACTGAGTAAACACTGAGCAGATACTGAGCTAACACAAAGCTAACACTGTGCAAACACTGGGCTGACACTGAGCTAACACGGGGCTAACACTGAGCTAACACTGAGCTAACACTGAGCTAACACTGGGCTAACACTGGGCTAACACTGGGCTAACACTGGGCTAACACTGGGCTAACACTGGGCAAACACTGAGATAACACAGTTGTGATTTGGGGCGTTATAAAAATAAATAGAACTGAAATGGAATTACATTTCTCACTTTCATCCGTGTTGTCCGACTCTTTCCTTTCTTCGCTTCTCTTTTCTGCCTTAAATGACGCCGTTCTGACGCTGTTCACTCGATCTCAAACGACCCGAGGACGAGACTGAAAAGGAAAGGCTTTTCTTCTAAATCTTTGCTCCAAAAATCTATGAAACGGCTAAAGTGTTAAAACTGCTCATGTTACATTCACGTTTATATCTTTGAATTATTATTTTCTTGCTTGGATCATTTCTGAGCAATAAAGTCATACGTGTTTATTATGAACAGAAATAAACCGCATTAACCTCAGCTGAACAAACAAACAGAACTTGATGCAAAAGCAGATGTTTATTGAAGATATAGAAAATACAAATACATGGTTCTGTCTGAGTCTGACCCTCTCCTCTTCGTCTCGTCTTCATCTCCTCTTCGTCTCCTCTTCTTCGTCTTTATCTCCTCTTCATCCTCAGCTCTTTGGTGCTCGGCGGGCGACTAAATGTTAAATGTTTCTAACGCGTTTGAAGCTGCAGCTGTTCTGCCTCAGATGTTTGGATAAAAAGCCTGTTTGAGGAGGCTTTGGTCAGAGAGCCTCTCGTCTTGACCGACCAGATCTTGGATTTTCTGCCAGGACTCGATCTTGACGCGGCACAGAACGGATCTGGCCCGAATCCACTTGGAGGCCTCCGTCTCTGTGCCTTCGACCAGACTGTTGATGTTACTGTAGAGGAAGTACACGTCAGCAACAGCGAAGACTCCATTTAGTGCTCCGCTGACCCCTCGGGCCACCTGAGCCGCTGTGGTGGTCACGGCTTTGGTCACCTCCACCGCCCCCTCGGTCATTTCGTACGCAGTGTTCACAGCCAGCTCCCCGTCCTTTATCTGCTCTTGGATCAGACCGGCCGCTCCAATCAGACTGTTGACGAACACGCCGCCGTTGTACATCCCGATCATCACCTCCTTCAGGACATGGACGTTCAGCCCCTTGAAGTGCTGGTGGATGACGTCGTTCAGGGTCAGCTGGATCTGGCTGATCAGCCCCACACACTTCTCAAAGGCCTCTTTGGCTCTGTCGTTCTGGGTGTGGTTGACCCCGTGCTCCACCGCCGTGGTCACTAGGCCCTGCACTCCACTGGTCACTCCCATACCGACCCCTGCAACGGTCAGACCCAGAGAAGCCCCGGCTGTGAAAGGAGCACCGATAAGACCCAGGATGGAGAGGACGCCCCCCGCGATCCCCACGGAGCTGCTGACCGTCCCAGAGATGCGGGCGCCATGGTTCATGCTGTCCAGCCTCTGAGCACAGTCCTCCAGCTCCTCCAGACACTGCTCTATCTGCGGCTTCAGCTCCGAGAACTTCTGCCGGAATTTGGAGGAATCTCCCTGGAACAAGCAGAGCATCCTGAAGTGTGGGTCCGCCCTGGAGAGAGAAGAAACCGTGAGCTGTGTGAGAAGCACTCCTGCCTCACAGCACCGGGGTCCTCAGTCCAATTCCCACAGTGCCACAGGGGTCAGTCCTGGGTCCAGTTCTGTTCACTCTTTATTTGCTGCCGTTTATCATCAGAAAGCACGGCATTAAGTCCCACTGCTGTGACACAGATGTATTTATCAATGAAACCTGATCAGATCCATCGAGTCCAGACTTAGAGCCTGAAGGACAGAAAGACCTGGAGGACACTTAAACTACCTGTCAAACTCATTTCAGATCTCGGGCTGAACATAAGGTAAAAGAACTTTTGGCTTTTGCTGTTGCTTTTGTTTGCTGCATTCTGTATAAAATGCCATAAATGATCTGGTCCCATCGACCTCAAAGCTGTGACAGTAGAGTCCCATCAAACAGAGACTTGACTCGCAAATGTGGACTATTGTTGGTCCTAGAGTCCTAGAGTCTCTCCTGCTCATGTTAAAAGAGGCACAGGCTCCTCCTCCTCTGTCAGAGTTTATGTCAGGACAGTTAGAACACACATAAACCCCTCTGCTGCCCCCTGCTGTGCTGGAGGAGTCTATGGTCAGGACAGTTAGAACACACATAAACCCCTCTGCTGCCCCCTGCTGTGCTGGAGGAGTCTATGGTCAGGACAGTTAGAACACACATAAACCCCTCTGCTGCCCCCTGCTGTGCTGGAGGGAGTCTGAGCTGACACTATCCTCTGGTTCTTCTACTTTCACCAACAATATTTAAGATTTTAGTTCAACTGGAGTTTTTTTCCTCTTCCTCCACTTCCCTCGAGGAGTGGACACTGTTTCAGACACTGCCCCATCTCACCCCGACCTAAATAGTTGTGTCAGTCCTGGTCCATCTGCAGCCTGTCCGTCCTGGTTCAGTCCTGGTTCAGTCCTGGTTCAGTCCTGGTTCAGTCCTGGCTCAGTCCTGGCTCAGTCCTGGCTCAGTCCTGGCTCAGTCCTGGCTCAGTCCTGGCTCAGTCCTGGCTCAGTCCTGGTTCAGTCCTGGTTCAGTCCTGGTTCAGTCCTGGTTCAGTCCTGGCTCAGTCCTGGCTCAGTCCTGGCTCAGTCCTGGTTCAGTCCTGGTTCAGTCCTGGTTCAGTCCTGGTTTAGTCCTGGTTCAGTCCTGGCTCAGTCCTGGTTCAGTCCTGGCTCAGTCCTGGTTCAGTCCTGGCTCAGTCCTGGCTCAGTCCTGGCTCAGTCCTGGCTCAGTCCTGGCTCAGTCCTGGCTCAGTCCTGGTTCAGTCCTGGCTCAGTCCTGGCTCAGTCCTGGTTTGTGGGAGTAGGATCTCTCCTTCACTGTGGTTCTCGTTCAGGTTTAGACTTTTTCCTTTTTTGAGTTTTTTGAAGGTTTTAGTGCAGGAGGAGCCTCTGCAGACAGGGGGCGCTTTGGGTTCTCCATTTGCTTATTTCATGTGAATGTTGGTTCTAGGGTTCTAATCTACTCCCCTGTGATTGATTTTCTAACTTTCTTTTGGATAAATCAACTATTTTATTTTAGGCGATTGCTTTGTGTTTTTGCTGAAGCTGAGCCACCAGCACAAGTGAAGACTTAAACGTCCCGTGACTCAGACGTGTCACTGTGGCTGAGTTTGTACCTGAGGGAGCGGAGGGTGAGGATCTGGGACAGCATCCTCAGAACGTCCTCTTCAGACACGTCGTCCAGCTGAATCTGCAGCGCGTCCAGGCTGATGTCGTCCAGAGCACTGAGAACAAAACCACTTTATAAACCTGCCCCGCTCCAGCCACCAGGGGGCACTCTCACTGTCACTGTTTAACATCTACAGAGTCAACACTGACGGTGAAGAGCACGTCCTCCTGCTGCCCCTGTGAGGATTCATCATTTGCCTCACCTGTGTTCGAAGCCCTTCCACAGGATCCTCGCGGTCCTGATGTAGCGTTCCAGCTGCTTCTGGAGGACGATTTTGTTGGGCTCTTTTGCCTCGAAGAATTTGTTGTTGTCCATCTTGAACAGGAGGAGCAGAGGGCCCAGGACGTAGGCAGACAGGACCAGCCCTGGCATCTGCTCAGGCAGCTCCACCACAGAGTTGTTCTGCTTGAACACAGGACCTGAGGTGACCACCAGACGCTCCACGGCCTCCAGGAAGACCTGCAGGTCCTTCAGCCCCTTCAGAGTCTTCTCCAGGACGGCTCCCATCTGCACCTCGGACAGATCACCCTGAAGGGCCTCCACCTCCTTCTGCCGGGCCTCTTCCCACTGAGCACCGCTGTTTGTGAAGTCTCTGACGATGACGATGTCTTTGTAAGTGTCTGAAATGTACTGCTGCAGCGCCACCTGCAGCTCTGCCCTGGACACAACAAACAAACACATCGGTTTAATCAAGTGTAACATTTGTCTGAGCGTGTAATTAGCAAGAGTCCTGCCCACACTTTTAATCAGTGATTCTTCAGAATAAAAAAAGGTCAGTCCTGATGGAGGCGGTGGAGGGTTTGGGTCTAAGGTTCAGGACCTGTTCTGGGACCTGTCCTGGGACCTGTCCTGGGACCTGTCCTGGGACCTGTCCTGGGACCTGCCTCAGCTGTGGAGAAGGCCCTACATGGACCCCAGAGCTCTGAGGGTGAACCTCAGCACGAGCTCCAACTTCCTCAGGCAAAGTTGACAAAAATGCAACTTCTTCTATTTTTCAAACCTGTTCAAGGACGGTTTGAGGTTCTTTTCCCACAGGACAACCCAAAAGAGCAGAAACTAGAGAAACCAGAGACTTTCAATATTAATTCCCTTAAAAACAAATCAACTTTTTCAGCACATTTTTGATTTGAAAACAACATAAACTTGGTTTTATTTAAATTGATTGAAAGTTTGTTTGTGATGAACTGTTTCTGAACTAGGACCATTTCTTTTTCAATTATATTAATTCATATTTTTAATTCTTCCCTAGACAAAAGAAATTTGTGTCATCGGCAAAAGGAGCAAATCTTAGTATTTTTGACACGTCACAAAGACCATTCAAACCTGTTGTGATTCTGGCGGGACGCTGGACTTTTTGTTCATTTATTCCTTTTTATCCACATCTGATAAAAGCAGCTGGACGTGAACATGAAAAGAGCTGGGACCCACTTATTTACATCAAATCAAACATTCTGGGACGAATCAGACTCAGTTTCTACTCCAAAAGCACAAATAAAAAAATTACACAAAAAGTCAGATTTTTTTTTATGAATTCTGCCTAGACTTAAAAAAAAAAAAAAACTTATTACAGGTGTAGCCCAGTCTAAAAAATGGCATTTTAAACTGACCATGACTAAAATATAAATAAGGCCATATGAATAAATAACAATAAATAGGACAGTATGTATAAGTAATGTGTTAAAACATACAAAAAATGACACATAAAAATATAGTATAAATAGTTAAAAATGTTATAAGCAAACATAGTGTTTTTGTCCATTTTATTTGATAAAGTTCATTTGTTTTGGAACAAGTTTGTTAAAAGTGTACGTGAACACAATGTGGTCTGTGTACGACCTAACTTTAGTTCATGTCAATCTTTTGTTTTCTGTATTTTCATTGGATGATGTACTTTTGAGATCCAATCAGTGAGCAGTGGGCGTGAGCTAACATCAAACATGCGTGAAACACCTAGCTCCTGTCGGGACTTGGCTGTAAGCAGTGAAGAGAGGCAGACGTATAAAGCTACTAGTCCGGTAAAATAGTCACAAATAGCGTGGATGCAGAGTCTACTGGTCTTGTGTGGGACTGTTATTACCTGGTGTTATGTGAGTATCGGATGTATTTTATTTTGGGTCAAAACGGCATGTTTTGTCAAATAAAGTTGAATGCTAAACGTGAATTAGCGACTTAGCATGCTAGTGCTAATGCTAACCTCGTGTTACATTCTGTATGCAAAGTATAGAGGTTTTATTTGAGTAAAGAAGCTAAAGAGACTTTGTAATGCACAGCGGACCAAGGCCACTCTCTTTGGACCCTGCTGTGGATACTGGTTGTCTCCTGCCACCGTGTATTCTGCTCCTGGAAGCCCAGATCCTGCGCTGGCAGCGTAGCCCGCCTTTGAACAAGCTCATGGACATGAACGCACCGCCTGCTCAGCCTTGTCACCGCCCCATTGATTGAGGTGTAGTGAGTACCATTCTAAAAACCGTGCACGTGTTTTCTTTTACTTTATTTCTGGCTTGCTCAGCAAGTGAAGCGGCCACCATTAGGTTTTAAAGGCCCCCACGCACCCAAGCAACATCAGGCCTGCAACGAGTTAAAACTGAACAGAACTATTGGATAAAACAAAATTTTGGTTATAAATTGAACAGGGAGAAACCATAGGGTAATACTTTTGTTTACTGTGTATTGGACGCTTATGCACATTTGAATTTCGACCGTTGTATTGTTTTATTTATTTGAATATTATTTTATTGACTAAATTACATTTTTTTTTGCATTTAAACGTGTTGTGTTGTGTCTATTAATTTTGTTGGTATAATCAGAGTTTAAAAGCTAAATTAATTTATTCTTAGTAGGTTAAAAACAAGTAATTTACAATATTCCTGCTAAGTGGAGGCACCGTCAAAACTTTATTAGAAACTCAAGGATTAGGTTTTTATTTTTTATATGTATCTCCTGTTTACCCAAGTTTAAAATTCAAAGTAAAGGGACCCAGGGCCCCACCCATAGTACTACCACCACATTGACAGAGTTAATACATTAGCTACATGGGATGGGTGTTACACAAATTGGAGGCACCGCTGGGATTACTGTGTGTTTTTTTTAGACTCTGTATTGTAACCGTATAATCCCTGTAACCTCAGAACGTACTTTAGTTCTGTGAAACGAGCACTTGGTTTTTTACCCCAAACTTGGTTATCCTGGTAAAAAAAAATGGCTACCAAAAGTAACCTTAGTCTACCTAACATAAACAACTGGTGCAGAGGTGAAGGTGTAGACGTAGCACATGCCGTCATGGTATCGGGCATATCTGAAGATGAGCAGATTGAAGCTGTAGAGTCAATGCTTGAAACTATTAAAGTTTTAGGTAAAGTTAGAGTGCGAGGCAAAATGTTTGACCCTGAAAGCAAAACGCTCACAATGCTCTGTGAATGCCGAGAAGCAATTGACTCCTCCCAAATCCCCCCTGAAGTGGCCCCAAATGAAGAAGGCATTCGCTGGAAGATAGTCATTGCTGAACAGGAAAGCAATACTGACCTTTTCTCAGAGAAGTTGGACAAATTTCTGCAAGAGGAAGGAAAGTCACTGGTGGATGTTCAAAGACTGTACAGTCCTGGCTTTTCTTGGAACCAAAATCCAGAGTCGATCATTCGTGCAGTAAGTGATGTTTTGCAACCAACTAAGTCAAATGACAGCAGCTCATACAGGCGTTTAAGAACTTTCTCTGGAGTCAGCCCCACTCCACCGGGAGAGGACAGCTTGGATAACTGGTTGGAACAAGCCAAGTTCATGAGTGAGGAGTATGAGTATTCAGACAAAGAGAAACGACGACGGATCGTTGAAAGTCTTAAAGGACCTGCTTTGGAAATCATTCAAGCAGTACGCATGTCCAACACCGAAGCAACTCATATGGAGTACATACAGGCACTTGAAAGTACATTCGGAACCTCAGAGTCAGGCGAAGAACTGTATCTCAAATTCAGAACTCTTCACCAAAGACAAGGTGAGTCTTTGTCGGACTTTCTACTCAGACTAGAAAGAACTCTGAACAAGGTCGTTCAAAGAGGAGGACTACCAGTCAGTGACACACACAGGGCTAGACTAGAGCAACTCATTAAAGGTGCAACTGAGTCAGATATCATGCTTCTTCAGTTGAACTTAAGAGACAAAAGAAGTAACCCCCCGCCATTCCTGAATCTTCTCAAAGAGATTCGTGAAGAGGAAGAGCGGGAAGCAGCCCGACACAAGTTCAAGAAACCCATCCGTCAGTTTGTGCGCTCTGTTCAAACTACTGGAACAGAATCAGATAATAGTCAGCCAACTGACCTTCAAACTGAAGTTATAGAGCTCAAAGCCAAGTTGAATACACTAAACAAGCAGTCCACTGAACAGAAAAAAGGGTCCAAAGAGAAAAAGGGCAAACAAGACGAATGTGATGTAGTACAACAGTTAAGGCAAGAGGTTAAAGCACTTCAAAGTCAAATAAGCGTAATGTCAGTTAAGTCAAAAACACAACCAAGAGAAACAAGTCACTATCTCAAGTACAAAACTGAGTACAGTCCAAAACACACTCAATCAAAGCCCAAGAGCGCGAAAGAGTCTGATTACTTTTGCTACAGGTGTGGAGAGAATGGACACATTGCCCCAAAATGCACAGCCCCAGAAAACTCTCAAAAAGTAATCCAAAAGCTCATACGCCAAGTGAGAGGCATTGCAGAAGGTCAAAAAGAGGGCACAAAAGAACAAGAGTATATGGCCCTCGTGAATACAGCAAATGTTACCACCAAACATTCTGACATACCTGAAGGTCTGATCGGTCCATCCTCCATTTCACAAATCAAAGTCAATGACATCTCATGCCACGGTCTCATGGATTCTGGCTCCACAGTAACTATCATTTTTGAAGATTGGTACAAAGCTAACATTCCTAATGTTCCCATTCAACCCATTTCCAGTCTTGCTATCTGGGGTTTGTCTGCTGAATCCTATCCCTACTGTGGTTACGTGGTAGTTGAGATGGAGTTTCCAGAGGATGTAGCAGGAGTGAAAGGTCCCATTATTGTCCTTGCTTTGATCTGTCCTGAGCCACCTCAAGGCCATGAAACCCCTATTGTTGTTGGCACAAATGCTTTTCTGTTTCGCAGACTTTTTCAGTTGTGCAAAGAAAAAGGTAGTGATCGTAGAAAGGGGTTCAGAGGTTGTCATCCGGACGCCGTTTAAAGATCGAGACGTTTCGACTTTTATCCAAAAGTCATTGTCAATCAGAGAGCTGGTATGGGAACCTGGGCCTTATATGCTACTCTAAGTAGTGGGAGTCCAGCCCCCAGGGAGGAGTCACTGCACTCCTGTCTTTGTTATAAGATTGTTTGTTTGTCACCTGGGATTTAATTAATTGGTCTATCTTGTTGATTAATGGTTGGCCTCACCTAGTTTCACCTGTGTCTAAAGGTCTATTGTTATCTTGATAGCTGGCTGTTGCTCCCTCCTCACTACTGATTGCCTCATTAGCATTTGACTGGTCTATTGATCTGGACCAAGGTGTGAGAATGCTGTCATAAATTTTGGCTAAATTAAATCTTAAGCCCCCATTCCTGTTCAGGGAAGGATTTTCTCTTTTTACAAAAATGGCCTCCTTTACTCCTCTTTCAAACCAGTTCTTCTCTCTGCTCAAAATCTTCACCTCACTGTCCTCAAACGAGTGATTTGTAGCTTTTAGATGCAGATGGACTGCACTCTGCGGTCCGGTGGAGGAACATCTTCTGTGTTGGTACAGCCTTTTGTGCAATGGCTGTTTTGTTTCTCCTATGTAACGTTCTTTACAACTATCCTCACTGCACTCTATCGAATAAACTACATTGCTCTGTTTCTCTGTCGGCCTCTTGTCTTTCGGGTGGACCAGTTTCTGTTTAAGAGTGTTGCCAGGTTTGTAATAGACAGGGATGTCGTGTTGTCTAAAAATCCTTTGAAACTTCTCAGACAGGCCCGAGACATAAGGGATAGAGACACCCCTCCTGCTGGGGTCTTTATCCTTTCTGTCCTGTTTCTTGGCTCTTCTGACTTTGTTAAAGGCCCAGTTAGGGTATCCACAAGCTGAGAGGGCACGATGGACGTGTTCTTCCTCCTTCTTTCTCCCCTCAGAGCTGGTGGGTACTTCATGGGCTCTGTGTTGCAAGGTCCTAATCACTCCCAGCTTGTGCTGCAGTGGGTGGTTGGAATCGAACAGTAAGTACTGGTCTGTGTGGGTGGGTTTCCTGTATACTTCTGTCTGAAGGCTGCCTTCCTCCTCTCTGATTGTGGAGCAATCAAGAAACGCCAACCGGTTGTCCTTAGCATCTTCTCGGGTGAACTTAATGTATACATCCAACCCATTGATATGCTCAGAGAAAGTTTCCAGCTCTTGTTTCTTGATTATCACAAAGGTATCATCCACGTAACGCAGCCAGAGGCTCGGAGGTGTGCCCAGGAAGGAGGTCAGAGCCTTCTTCTCGAAGTGTTCCATATATAGGTTGGCTACGATCGGCGAGACCGGCGAGCCCATAGCACAGCCGTGGATCTGTCTGTAAAAATGTCCCCTGAATTGGAAGTAAGTTGTGTTAAGGCAGATGTCCAATAATTGGCAGATGTATTCAGGTGTGAGTTTGGTCCTTTCCGGTAGGGTTGAGTCCTCCTGCAGTCGCATCCTCACTGCTGCCACTGCCTCCGAGGTAGGAATACAAGTGAAAAGGGACACCACGTCGTACGAGACCATAACGTCCTCTGGGTCCATTCGGAGGTGTCTCACTTTGCTCACAAAGTGCTGTGTGTTGTCCACATGATGTTCTGAGTTCCCCACTAATGGAGCCAAGATGGAGGTTAAGTGTTTAGCTACATTGTATGTGATGGAGTCCGTGCTACACACAATGGGTCTCAATGGGACATTCTCTTTGTGTATTTTGGGGAGGCCATAAATACATGGAATGGCTTCACCAGGATACAGTCTGTAGTACAGAGGCCTGTCAATCAACTCCTCCTTCTCAAGCTTCTGTAGACAGTCTATAACCTTCTTCTTGTAGCTACTTGTGGGGTCCCTTTTCAGTCTTTCATATGTGGAGGTGTCCTCAAGGAGACTGTTGACCTTGGACTCATAGTCCGCTGTGTTCAAGATCACTGTGCAGCGTCCTTTGTCAGCTGGTAAGATGTTTATGGTATGGTCCTTTTGTAAAGCTGAAAGTGCCTTCCTCTCTTCTGGTGTGATGTTAGAAGGGGGTGGTTTGGCACTTTTCAGGGTGGCGGCGACCCGCATCCTGAGGTCTGCTGCCTCGGCATCATTCAATTTGTTGTTTCTGATGGCTGTCTCAGTGGCTGTGATGTAATCTGTTGTTGGGATATGGTTGGAGGTGACCGAGAAATTGAGTCCTTTGGACGAATTCTGGAGAATTTTGGGCAAGGTACCTTAGATCTGGTATGGGAGCTTGAGAATACAGCCAGGAAATTAGCCGATAACAGAAATCACCTCCGGTTTAACTTGAGGTGTAGACAGAGTAACATAATCCCGAGGAGCCTACAGATCAAATCCCCAATTAAAGGACACAGAGCAGAGAAGATTTGGAGAAGAAACCTGATGCAGATGCTTAGTGAAAGAATTAGGGAGAACAACACCAAAATAGATAAACTGAGGTACAGAATGGAAATTATTCAGAAGGAACTTACGAACATGGTCCCTGAAGATATTCTCAATAGAGTGTTAGATTTTACACAGATTGCACAGGGAGCACAGCACAAGAAAAGTAAGGAACGACAGATCAGAAAGTTCTCCTCTCTTTTGGAAAAGATCAACACTAGTAAAGATCAGCACAACAGGAGGTTAGGGACAGCCCAAAGGTGAGACAAGTATTAACAGGAATAGCTGGATCAAAAACCTTTCAGACCGCATCCTGACTCAGGCAGAAATAGATGTCCTTTCCAAAGGACTCAATTTCTCGGTCACCTCCAACCATATCCCAACAACAGATTACATCACAGCCACTGAGACAGCCATCAGAAACAACAAATTGAATGATGCCGAGGCAGCAGACCTCAGGATGCGGGTCACCGCCACCCTGAAAAGTGCCAAACCACCCCCTTCTAACATCACACCAGAAGAGAGGAAGGCACTTTCAGCTTTACAAAAGGACCATACCATAAACATCTTACCAGCTGACAAAGGACGCTGCACAGTGATCTTGAACACAGCGGACTATGAGTCCAAGGTCAACAGTCTCCTTGAGGACACCTCCACATATGAAAGACTGAAAAGGGACCCCACAAGTAGCTACAAGAAGAAGGTTATAGACTGTCTACAGAAGCTTGAGAAGGAGGAGTTGATTGACAGGCCTCTGTACTACAGACTGTATCCTGGTGAAGCCATTCCATGTATTTATGGCCTCCCCAAAATACACAAAGAGAATGTCCCATTGAGACCCATTGTGTGTAGCACGGACTCCATCACATACAATGTAGCTAAACACTTAACCTCCATCTTGGCTCCATTAGTGGGAACTCAAAACCTCATGTGGACAACACACAGCACTTTGTGAGCAAAGTGAGACACCTCCGTATGGACCCAGATGACGTTCTGGTCTCGTCCGGCGTGGTGTCCCTTTTCACTTGTATTCCTACCTCGGAGGCAGTGGCAGCAGTGAGGATGCGACTGCAGGAGGACTCAACCCTACCGGAAAGGACCAAACTCACACCTGAATACATCTGCCAATTATTGGACATCTGCCTTAACACAACTTACTTCCAATTCAGGGGACATTTTTACAGACAGATCCACGGCTGTGCTATGGGCTCGCCGGTCTCGCCGATCGTAGCCAACCTATATATGGAACACTTCGAGAAGAAGGCTCTGACCTCCTTCCTGGGCACACCTCCGAGCCTCTGGCTGCGTTACGTGGACGATACGTTTGTGATAATCAAGAAACAAGAGCTGGAAACTTTCTCTGAGCATATCAATGGGTTGGATGTATACATTAAGTTCACCCGAGAAGATGCTAAGGACAACCGGTTGGCGTTTCTTGATTGCTCCACAATCAGAGAGGAGGAAGGCAGCCTTCAGACAGAAGTATACAGGAAACCCACCCACACAGACCAGTACTTACTGTTCGATTCCAACCACCCACTGCAGCACAAGCTGGGAGTGATTAGGACCTTGCAACACAGAGCCCATGAAGTACCCACCAGCTCTGAGGGGAGAAAGAAGGAGGAAGAACACGTCCATCGTGCCCTCTCAGCTTGTGGATACCCTAACTGGGCCTTTAACAAAGTCAGAAGAGCCAAGAAACAGGACAGAAAGGATAAAGACCCCAGCAGGAGGGGTGTCTCTATCCCTTATGTCTCGGGCCTGTCTGAGAAGTTTCAAAGGATTTTTAGACAACCACGACATCCCTGTCTATTATTACAAACCTGGCAACACGCTTAAACAGAAACTGGTCCACCCGAAAGACAAGAGGCCGACAGAGAAACAGAGCAATGTAGTTTATTCGATAGAGTGCAGTGAGGACAGTTGTAAAGAACGTTACATAGGAGAAACAAAACAGTCATTGCACAAAAGGCTGTACCAACACAGAAGATGTTCCTCCACCGGACCGCAGAGTGCAGTCCATCTGCATCTAAAAGCTACAAATCACTCGTTTGAGGACAGTGAGGTGAGGATTTTGAGCAGAGAGAAGAACTGGTTTGAAAGAGGAGTAAAGGAGGCCATTTTTGTAAAAAGAGAAAATCCTTCCCTGAACAGGAATGGGGGCTTAAGATTTAATTTAGCCAAAATTTATGACAGCATCCTGACACCTAGGTCCAGATCAATAGACCAGTCAAATGCTAATGAGGCAATCAGTAGTGAGGAGGGAGCAACAGCCAGCTATCAAGATAACAATAGACCTTTAGACACAGGTGAAACTAGGTGAGGCCAACCATTAATCAACAAGATAGACCAATTAATTAAATCCCAGGTGACAAACAAACAATCTTATAACAAAGACAGGAGTGCAGTGACTCCTCCCTGGGGGCTGGACTCCCACTACTTAGAGTAGCATATAAGGCCCAGGTTCCCATACCAGCTCTCTGATTGACAAGGACTTTTGGATAAAAGTCGAAACGTCTCGATCTTTAAACGGCGTCCGGATGACAACCTCTGAACCCCTTTCTACGATGGACCACACCTGGACGAATGAGGGTTTACATCGACAAAGGTAGTGATGTTAAAGTTAGCTCCATGAGAATCCAGGCAGTATATGACCAAATACAAGCACAGCCACCGCAGTCAAGCAGTATAGACAAAACCATTGGTCAGGTAAAATGGCAAGGTCCTGGTCCACTTACCATAGCCCCTGGTGAGAAATTCTTTGCTACTTGTAAGGTAGAGCAGAAAACTACCCAACCTCAAGACATAGTCCTTTTCGAGGCCCCAGCCCTGTCACAGCTTCCCTCTGGTGTGTTAATTCAGCCAGGTGTTCTTCCAGAAAGTGATATTAATGAGAACAGTTTTACCGTCCTCGTGCATAATGAGTCAGAGAAGCCCACCTGTATTCAGGTAGGGACCGTTATTGCCGAAATGCATGCTGTAGATGTAGTCACAAATCCGCAGACTCTAGACTCCCAAGTAAGTACTTTAGATCCCCAGCTATTTGATTTTGGTGATTCCCCTGTTCCAGAAGAGTGGAAACATAGGTTAAGACAGAAGCTAGCTGAAAGACGCAATGTTTTCTCGCTAGATGAGTGGGATGTAGGTCTGGCTAAAGATGTAGAGCACAAAATCAGGCTAAGTGACTCCACCCCCTTTAGAGAAAGATCCCGTCGTTTAGCCCCAGCTGACATAGACGATGTGAGGCGGCACTTACAGCAGTTGTTAGAGGCAGGTATTTTGAAAGAATCCCGCAGCCCCTACGCATCGCCAATCGTAGTTGTGCGCAAAAAGAATGGTTCAATCAGAATCTGCATTGACTACAGAACCCTGAACAGTCGTACCATACCCGACCAATACACAATCCCACGCATCGATGATGCGTTGGACTGTCTCACTGGCAGTAAATGGTTCTCAGTATTAGATCTCCGGAGTGGTTATTATCAGATAGCCATGTCTGAGGAAGATAAGGAAAAAACTGCATTTATTTGTCCGCTCGGATTCTACCAGTTTGAAAGGATGCCACAAGGTATAACTGGAGCCCCTGCAACCTTTCAGCGGCTCATGGAGAAAGCCGTTGGGGATATGCATCTCCTTCAAGTAATCGTGTACCTTGATGACATCATAGTTTTTGGCAAAACACTCGAAGAACATGAGCAACGCCTGTTGAAAGTTTTGGATAGACTTGAGGAGTTCGGACTCAAAGTGTCCATTGACAAATGTCAGTTCTGTCAATCTCAGGTAAAATATGTGGGCCACATCGTGTCTGAAGCTGGCATTGCAACAGATCCAGAAAAAGTCGCTGTTGTTAAAAACTGGCCTGAGCCCACCGACCTCAAGACCCTCAGATCATTTCTCGGTTTCTGTGGATATTATCGCCGGTTCATTGCCAACTATTCCAGCATCGTACGTCCGTTGACAGAGCTCACAAAAGGCTATCCCCCGACTCAAAAACAAAACAAAAACAAAATCAAAGATCCAACCAAGTCTTACCTCAAGCCCGCAGAGCCCTTCAAAGAAAGATGGGATGAGTCATGTCGCAAAGCTTTCAGAAAGATCATTGGCTGTTTGACGAATGCACCCGTATTAGCTTTTGCAGACCCCACTAGGCCTTATGTACTGCATGTAGATGCTAGCATGCACGGTTTGGGTGCTGTATTAAATCAAGAGTACCCTGACGGTCTCAAGCCCGTTGCATTCGCCAGTCGCAAGCTCAGTGAATCAGAACGTAACTATCCTGTCCACCAACTGGAATTTTTAGCCTTGAAATGGGCAGTCGTGGACAAATTTCATGACTACCTTTATGGTGCAAAATTCACTGTACGAACAGACAACAACCCCTTAACATATGTATTGACAACAGCAAAACTAAATGCTGTCGGGCATCGTTGGCTAGCAGCTTTGGCCGCGTACGAGTTCAACATCCAATATCGTCCAGGTCGCCACAACATTGACGCCGACCTTTTGTCCCGACAGTACGATGATAGGGACCAGTGGGCAGATGTTCCTCAATCAGCCATAAAAGCGATCTGCAAAAACGAATCCACAACTACTCCAGTCAGATTAGTTGACCAACTAGGTATTCCACCTGCAGCTGTTCCCGAAGCTTATGCTTTTCCAATCAGCCTAACCGCTGTGACATTTGAACAGCTGACACGCAAAGAGCTCCAAATCGCTCAAGACTTGGATCCAGTCATTGGACCTGTCAAACAAGCCCTGCAATCCGGAAAACCATGTGTCCAGTCAAAACTTGATCCTCCTGATGTAGCTCTGCTGTGTCGTGAAAGCATCAAACTTGAAATAAAAGATGGAATACTGTGCAGATCAAGAAAAACACCAAATGGCACAGAGACCAAACAATTAGTCTTGCCAGACAGATACAGAACCAGTGTGATGAAATCGCTACATGATGAATGTGGACATCTGGGTGTTGAGAAAACTTCAGAGTTACTCAAAGATCGTTTCTATTGGCCCCGTATGAACTCTGATGTGGAACAATACGTCAAAACGTGTGGACGTTGTATCTCTAGAAAAACACTCCCACAACGTTCATCCCCTTTGAATCAGATCACTAGTAACGGCCCACTTGATTTAGTGTGCATTGATTTTCTTCAGATTGAGCCAGACAAGAAAGGCATTGCTAATGTGTTAGTAGTTACAGATCACTTCACGCGCTATGCACAAGCTTTCCCCACAAAAGATCAAAAGTCAGTCACCGTTGCAAAAGTGTTATGGGAAAAGTACTTTGTCCATTATGGACTACCCGCCAGGATACATTCCGATCAGGGTAGAGATTTTGAAAGCCGACTCATTAAAGAACTGCTCTCCATGCTTGGCATTAGAAAATCTCGAACATCACCTTATCACCCACAAGGTGACGCCCAACCGGAACGCTTCAACAGAACACTCTTGTCAATGCTTGGAACACTTGAGAATGTACGGAAACAAAACTGGAGTCAACACATTAGTCAGTTAGTACACGCGTATAACTGCTCCAGAAATGAGTCTACTGGATACTCACCCTACTTTTTAATGTTTGGTCGAAACGCCAGATTGCCTGTTGACATCTGTTTTGGCAAAGCTGTTGATGAAAGTGCAGAGATATCGCATCTACAATATGTGGACAAACTGAAAAAAGAACTGCAACAAGCTTACCGTCTCGCTACAGAAAGCGCAACAAGGAACCATCTCAGAAACAAGGCACGGTATGATCAACGTGTGAGAGACCAACCATTGCAAGAAGGAGACAGAGTCCTGATAAGAAATGTTGGCCTCACTGGAAAACATAAACTTCAAGACCGTTGGAAACCCATACCATATGTTGTTCTCCAAAAACTACCAAACTTGCCTGTATACAAAGTACGACCAGAACAAGGCTCCGGAAGTGTAAAAACTTTACATAGAGACCATCTCCTTCCGATTGGTTACCTAGTCCGAATGCCTGAAAATACACATCCAACCGAACAAGTCAAACCTCCTGTCACAAGAAGACAACACTCTATGAGACATCGGCAGGGTGATCATGAATCTGACCACAGCTATTATGATTCAGACTCTGAATATGAATATGCTTACGAGTACCCCAAACAAGACAAAGTCCAATTCCACAGACCGGAACAACCAAATTTAGACGATGCAAACTCTGAGAATTCCTCCGCGTCCGTGAGTGAACCAGAGACTGACCAAAGTGACAGTGGAAGTGAACGCTCAAATGTTGAGGAAAGACCAAATGATACTACTGAAGAAACTGATGTGGAGACAAAAGTCCAAAGTCCAAAAATGAGAAAGTCAACTCGAGAAGTGAAGCCAGTCATTAGATTATCCTATGACAAACCTGGCCTGCAAACTGAGGAACCTGTAACCATAGTTCACCAAGGCATGGTTATTCAGTTGAACCTTAGCTCCAAACCTAAGAAACACCCCTCCAAGGCAAAGCAGAGAAGTTAGATGAGGACATCTAAACCTTTTAGAAGGGGGAGGGTGTAGCCCAGTCTAAAAATGGCATTTTAAACTGACCATGACTAAAATATAAATAAGGCCATATGAATAAATAACAATAAATAGGACAGTATGTATAAGTAATGTGTTAAAACATACAAAAAATGACACATAAAAATATAGTATAAATAGTTAAAAATGTTATAAGCAAACATAGTGTTTTTGTCCATTTTATTTGATAAAGTTCATTTGTTTTGGAACAAGTTTGTTAAAAGTGTACGTGAACACAATGTGGTCTGTGTACGACCTAACTTTAGTTCATGTCAATCTTTTGTTTTCTGTATTTTCATTGGATGATGTACTTTTGAGATCCAATCAGTGAGCAGTGGGCGTGAGCTAACATCAAACATGCGTGAAACACCTAGCTCCTGTCGGGACTTGGCTGTAAGCAGTGAAGAGAGGCAGACGTATAAAGCTACTAGTCCGGTAAAATAGTCACAAATAGCGTGGATGCAGAGTCTACTGGTCTTGTGTAGGACTGTTATTACCTGGTGTTATGTGAGTATCGGATGTATTTTATTTTGGGTCAAAACGGCATGTTTTGTCAAATAAAGTTGAATGCTAAACGTGAATTAGCGACTTAGCATGCTAGTGCTAATGCTAACCTCGTGTTACATTCTGTATGCAAAGTATAGAGGTTTTATTTGAGTAAAGAAGCTAAAGAGACTTTGTAATGCACAGCGGACCAAGGCCACTCTCTTTGGACCCTGCTGTGGATACTGGTTGTCTCCTGCCACCGTGTATTCTGCTCCTGGAAGCCCAGATCCTGCGCTGGCAGCGTAGCCCGCCTTTGAACAAGCTCATGGACATGAACGCACCGCCTGCTCAGCCTTGTCACCGCCCCATTGATTGAGGTGTAGTGAGTACCATTCTAAAAACCGTGCACGTGTTTTCTTTTACTTTATTTCTGGCTTGCTCAGCAAGTGAAGCGGCCACCATTAGGTTTTAAAGGCCCCCACGCACCCAAGCAACATCAGGCCTGCAACGAGTTAAAACTGAACAGAACTATTGGATAAAACAAAATTTTGGTTATAAATTGAACAGGGAGAAACCATAGGGTAATACTTTTGTTTACTGTGTATTGGACGCTTATGCACATTTGAATTTCGACCGTGGTATTGTTTTATTTATTTGAATATTATTTTATTGACTAAATTACATTTTTTTTTGCATTTAAAAGGGTTGTGTTGTGTATATTAATTTTGTTGGTATAATCAGAGTTTAAAAGCTAAATTAATTTATTCTTAGTAGGTTAAAAACAAGTAATTTACAATATTCCTGCTAAGTGGAGGCACCGTCAAAACTTTATTAGAAACTCAAGGATTAGGTTTTTATTTTTTATATGTATCTCCTGTTTACCCAAGTTTAAAATTCAAAGTAAAGGGACCCAGGGCCCCACCCATAGTACTACCACCACATTGACACAGAGTTAATACATTAGCTACATGGGATGGGTGTTACACATGTCACCAAAACTCATTGTTAGTTAAATTACCTTAAAGCCTTTAAAGAGAAATTGTCAACACCAACAAAAGCCTAAACTATTACAATCTACAAACACCAGTTTTACTTTTTCATAGATTTAACAAAGAAAATGTAGGCAGAATTCAAAAGTCTGATTCCTCTGAGCAGAGCTGGGTTCAGTGGAATCAGACACAAAACTCCAGAGTCTGAGCTTCACAAAGAGTCAGACAAGAGTTTGTGTCAAAGGATCAGAACCAGCTTCAGTTTGAGGCTCGTTTGAGGAAAAACAGGTCAGAATGAAAACTGATGAATAAAATGAAGAGTGCAGGCCCCAGTATGGAGCCTTGTGGGCCTCCTTGGCCTGACGCCTGGACACTGGGTCCACGCGCTGCTGTTCTGCCTCACTTTGCTCACGTTTGTCCTGGGTCGGGGGGGAGCTGTGCACAATGGAGCCACTAACTCGTGCTAATTAGCATCGCTTACATTTTAGAGTCTGGAGGAGGCTCTGAAGACTGCTAGACTATTGTAACGCCCTGCTTACAGCGTGTCCTAAAAGCTCTATAAGAAGCTTTCAACTGGTTCAAAATGCAGCAGCAAGATTATTAACAGGTACTAGAAGAAGAGATCATATTTCACCAGTGTTAGAGTCTCTTCACTGGCTTCCTGTTGAGTTTAGAATCAAATTTAAAATCCTCCTCCTGACTTATAAAGCTTTAAACAATATGGCCCCATCCTACCTCAAAGATGCAATAGTAGCGTACCATCCAAACAGAGCTCTTCGTTCTCAAAATGCTGGACTATTGTTAGTCCCAGAGTCTCTAAAAGCACAGTAGGAGGTCGAGCATTTAGCTACCAAGCTCCTGTTATGGAACCAGCTCCTGTTCATGTAAAAGAGGTCGACACAGTCTCTACATTTAAGACCAGGCTCAAAACGTTCCTCTTTGAAATAGCTTATGGTCAGGCCAGTTAGAACAGAAATAAAAACCTACAGTTTTAGCTACGCTGCCCTTGGAGCAATTCTGCTGGAGAAGTATGGCAGCTTGAACACTGTCCTCTGGTTCTTCTACTTTACCATCAACAATATTTAATATTACTTCAACTGTAGTCTGTTCATTGCTGTTCACATGTTTCTCTTTCTCTCCACTTCCCCCGGGGAGTGGAGACTGTTTCAGACACTGCGGCGGCTGCTCCAGTGACGACCCCCCCACCCCCACCTGTCTGGACGATCTATGCGCCACCCGCCTGGACAGCTGGATTAGCCACACCTCGTCTGCCTGGACGAACTCCTTCTACTTTAGATGAACTGTTCCTCATCTCCTGCTGGAGGATCTCTCTACACTGGTGGACTGCTCCTCGTCCTCCTGGAGGAACTCTTTAAAGCCACCTCCCTCTTGAGTGGTTCTGGTTCAGTCCAAGTGGATGTCAGTCCTAGTTCATCTGCAGCCTGTCCGTCCGTGGGAGTAGGATCTCTCCTTCACTGTGGTTCTCCTCAGGTTTATACTTTGTCCCGTGGGGTTTTTTGTAGTTTTTCCTGAAGGAGGGTCAAAGGACAGGGGCATTCTGGGACAGTTATCTGAACTGCTTTTACCTGTGGCCCATCGAGGCAACTGTTGTTGTGATTTTGGGCATTATAAAAATAAATTGATTTGATTTGATTTGATTTGAAGGACACAAGACTGAGCATTTGTTGGATTTGGACAATTCCTCTTTCGAAGTTGAAGATAATTTCAAGTCCCTAAAATTTTTTTTTAACTGAAATTTAGTAAAGTTCAGGCGGAATCCAGATAAAAGTCAAACTTATATTGGTCCCGATTCTTCCCAGAGGTGGATTTGACAGAATAAGATTCATATTTAACACGTCCAGCTGCTGTTGGAGGGTTTAGTTCAGCCTCAGTCTGTTCATTGCTGTTCACATGTTTTTCTCCTTCACCTCTGGGAGATTTCTGTCGTTTTTCGTTGAGAGGAACAGTTTATTTAACCTGCTTTCTGCCTGTGGCCCATCGACAAAAGTCAATTCAACTGGAATTTAACGTTACAATTTTAAGATTTAATTAATCTCTTTTTTGAGGGGCCCCTGATCAGATAAAGTGAACGTTTACCTCTTGGAACCCATGGTGTTCTGTGAGTCTGGTCCTGGCTCTGGTCCTGGCTCTGGTCCTGGCTCTGGTCCTGGCTCTGGTCCTGGCTCTGGTCCTGGCTCTGGTTCTGGCTCTCTGGTCCTGGTCCTGGCTTTGGCTCTGGTCCTGGTCCTGATCCTGGCTCTGGTCCTGGCTCTGGTCCTCGCTCTGGTCCTGGCTCTGGTCCTGGCTCTGGTCCTCGCTCTGGTCCTGGCTCTGGCTCTGGTCCTGGTCCTGGCTCTGGTCCTGGCTCTGGTCCTGGCTCTGGTTCTGGCTCTCTGGTCCTGGCTCTGGTCCTGGCTCTGGTCCTGGCTCTGGTCCTGGCTCTGGTCCTGGCTCTGGTCCTGGCTCTGGTTCTGGCTCTCTGGTTCTGGCTCTCTGGTTCTGGCTCTCTGGTATTGGTCCTGGTCCTGGTCCTGGTCCACTCTTATAACCCCGGCCCCTCCCTGACTCTGACTCAGAGTCAAACAGAGTCTAAAATAACTTGTTTGTTTTTTGGTGCAGGGTTTAAATAAAACCCACACTTTCATTTGTTTTGTTCGTGGCTTGAAATCTAAACATTTTATATTTAAACTGAGCAGGAGCTTCAGCGACCACCGGCCTCCTGCTGGTGCCAGAGTCAGGACTAAACATGGACCGGCCTCCTGCTGGTGCCAGAGTCAGGACTAAACATGGACCGGCCTCCTGCTGGTGCCAGAGTCAGGACTAAACATGGACCGGCCTCCTGCTGGTGCCAGAGTCAGGACTAAACATGGACTGGCCTCCTGCTGGTGCCAGAGTCAGGACTAAACATGGACCGGCCTCCTGCTGGTGCCAGAGTCAGGACTAAACATGGACCGGCCTCCTGCTGGTGCCAGAGTCAGGACTAAACATGGACCGGCCTCCTGCTGGTGCCAGAGTCAGGACTAAACATGGACCGGCCTCCTGCTGGTGCCAGAGTCAGGACTAAACATGGACCGGCCTCCTGCTGGTGCCAGAGTCAGGACTAAACATGGACCGGCCTCCTGCTGGTGCCAGAGTCAGGACTAAACATGGACCGGCCTCCTGCTGGTGCCAGAGTCAGGACTAAACATGGACCGGCCTCCTGCTGGTGCCAGAGTCAGGACTAAACATGGACCCGGCGTCCTGCTGGTGCCAGAGTCAGGACTAAACATGGACCGGCCTCCTGCTGGTGCCAGAGTCAGGACTAAACATGGACCGGCCTCCTGCTGGTGCCAGAGTCAGGACTAAACACGGACCGGCCTCCTGCTGGTGCCAGAGTCAGGACTAAACACGGACCGGCCTCCTGCTGGTGCCAGAGTCAGGACTAAACATGGACCGGCCTCCTGCTGGTGCCAGAGTCAGAACTATTTGTCGTTATATGGACCTGTCATATTATGCGCCTGCCATTCTGTGCGCCTGTCGTACTGTGCACCTGTCATATTTACACCTGTCGTACTGTGCGCCTGTCGTACTGTGCACCTGTCATATTTACACCTGTCGTACTGTGCGCCTGTCACACTGTGCACCTGTCCACATGAAGCACCTGTCGTTCCTGTCAGTTAAAGGGGTTTGTTAAAGGGGGTGTTTGCTCCAGACTCCAGAGTTAACCCTTTGAGGATTCAGTGCAAACACAATAACGTCATCTGTGGGTGTTCAGTTGGTGATTTATTTTGGATCATGTGCCACAGCCTTGTCCTGGACGGAGGGGATTTTCCAGACTTTTGCCCAAAGTATTTGATGTTAAATATATTTTCCACTTCACACAGCGGCGTCGCCTCAAAAGCAAATAATTACAACACATTTCTGTAAATTCCACCTGAAGTGTTTTCTGTTCCGTTTGAACTGCACTTCACCATCAAATCAACCAGGACCAGGATCAGTTTAGGTTTAATGAGATTAATGCTTTGGACGATATTAACGATCCCGAGGACAAAAGTCTACGAAACAGTGCATAGATCTGAGTGACAGGCGGCTGGTCGGAGCCACGAGTTTTTACATTTTGTACTTTTCCTTTTTCTAAACACAAACTTGTGTCTTTTCACGACTTTACACAGACTTTTACCTGAAAGACCTTCATCAAAGTCAGCGCTGAAAGCTCAGAGTCACACAAACTTTATTAATTCATAAATGATTCTTGGTGCTGCACTTTTACCGCAAACAGGGAACGTTTCACTCACGAGACTTGTTTCTGAAAAGAGTTCTTCAAGTCCAGGTTTGACCTGAATGCTAATCATTTATTAGCATTTTGTACATAATCAAATCAAAACAATTTACTTTTTTGGCGCCCAAAATCATCACAGTTTCCTTGATGGACCACAGGCAGAAAGCAATTTAAATAAACAATGTCAAAGAGAACTGTCCCAGAGCGCCCCCTGTCCTTCCTTCTCTGTAAGTTCATCCAGTGCAGAGAGAGTTCCTCCAGGCAAATGGGAACATCCAGGTCACAGGTCAGGGTCGTGAGAGGGGGTGGTCCCTGGAGCGGCCGCCGTAGAGTCTGAAACAAGAGAAAAAACATGTGAACAGCAATGAACAGACCACAGTTGAACTAAAATCTTAAATGTTGTCGATGAAAGAAGAAGAAGAAGAAGAAGAGGACAGTGTGAGCTCCAGAGTCCTCCAGCACAGCAGGGGGCAGCAGAGCCGATGTAACTGATAGCTCCTCTTTAGCCGCTATAACTGCTAGCTCCACTTTAGCCGCTATAACTGCTAGCTCCACTTTAGCCGCTCTAACTGCTAGCTCCACTTTAGCCGCTCTGACTGCTAGCTCCACTTTAGCCACTATAACTGCTAGCTCCACTTTAGCCGCTATGACTGCTAGCTCCACTTTAGCCGCTATAACTGCTAGCTCCACTTTAGCCACTATGACTGCTAGCTCCACTTTAGCCACTATGACTGCTAGCTCCACTTTAGCCGCTATAACTGCTAGCTCCACTTTAGCCGCTCTAACTGCTAGCTCCACTTTAGCCGCTATAACTGCTAGCTCCACTTTAGCCGCTATAACTGCTAGCTCCACTTTAGCCGCTCTAACTGCTAGCTCCACTTTAGCCGCTATAACTGCTAGCTCCACTTTAGCCGCTCTAACTGCTAGCTCCACTTTAGCCGCTATAACTGCTAGCTCCACTTTAGCTGCTCTGACTGCTAGCTCCACTTTAGCCGCTCTGACTGCTAGCTCCACTTTAGCCGCTATAACTGCTAGCTCCACTTTAGCCGCTATGACTGCTAGCTCCACTTTAGCCGCTATAACTGCTAGCTCCACTTTAGCCACTATGACTGCTAGCTCCACTTTAGCCTCTATGACTGCTAGCTCCACTTTAGCCGCTATAACTGCTAGCTCCACTTTAGCCGCTATAACTGCTAGCTCCACTTTAGCCGCTATAACTGCTAGCTCCACTTTAGCCGCTGTAACTGCTAGCTCCACTTTAGCCGCTGTAACTGCTAGCTCCACTTTATCCGCTATAACTGCTAGCTCCACTTTAGCCGCTGTAACTGCTAGCTCCACTTTAGCCGCTGTAACTGCTAGCTCCACTTTAGCCGCTATAACTGCTAGCTCCACTTTAGCCGCTATGACTGCTAGCTCCACTTTACCCGCTATAACTGCTAGCTCCACTTTACCTGCTATAACTGCTAGCTCCACTTTACCCGCTATAACTGCTAGCTCCACTTTACCTGCTATAACTGCTAGCTCCACTTTAGCCGCTATGACTGCTAGCTCCACTTTAGCCGCTCTAACTGCTAGCTCCACTTTAGCCGCTATAACTGCTAGCTCCACTTTAGCCTCTGTAACTGCTAGCTCCACTTCAGACACTGTAACTGCTAGCTCCACTTTATCCGCTATAACTGCTAGCTCCACTTTAGCCGCTGTAACTGCTAGCTCCACTTTAGCCACTGTAACTGCTAGCTCCACTTTAGCCGCTGTAACTGCTAGCTCCACTTTAGCCGCTATAACTGCTAGCTCCACTTTAGCCGCTGTAACTGCTAGCTCCACTTTAGCCGCTTTAACTGCTAGCTCCACTTTAGCCGCTATAACTGCTAGCTCCACTTTAGCCGCTGTAACTGCTAGCTCCACTTTAGCCACTATAACTGCTAGCTCCACTTTAGCCACTATGACTGCTAGCTCCACTTTAGCCGCTATGACTGCTAGCTCCACTTTAGCCACTATGACTGCTAGCTCCACTTTAGCCGCTATGACTGCTAGCTCCACTTTAGCCGCTATAACTGCTAGCTCCACTTTAGCCACTATGACTGCTCCGCCTCCTGCTGAGCTTTTACAGACTCTAGGACCAACAATAGTCCACATTTAGAGTCCAGGCTCTGTTTGATGGGACAAAGCCACGTTTGTTTACATCAGAGACCAGAACCAAGATGGCCGCCGGTGGCTCAGGTCACGTGTCTGGAACGAAGCCATACTCTGTCCTCAACAGTCGATCAGTGCACAGCTGAAAGTGTAAATCTGGTCCAGTTTAAAAAGACTGGAATTTATCATTTCGGTCTGGATTTGAGACGTTTTTACTCGATGAGATGTAATCGTTGATGTGATGCACAATATGTCGCTGGTTTCAAGGTATTTCAGACTGATCCTGCCATAATTTAAGTAAAAATGAATGTAATGCAATAAAAAGATAATGAGGCGACTGGAGGCAAAATGAAGTCGACTGTAAATGTTTGAATGATTGTCTCACTTTAGATCTAAAGCCTACTGGTTTAAGTGTTTGTTGGAAAAAAACAACACATTTGAATTTCCAGAGTAGAAAGGTCAGTTAATTCATTTTCTGTAACAAACCATGGACAAAATTGTGAAAAAAAAAAAAATTGTGGACTCAACATTTCTGTGAGTATTTTTCCTGCAAAACCTATAAATCTGGATTGTTCTTCATCAAAAATGCAAAGAGTTTATCATAATTTCCTAAAACATAATGTAAAACACAATGTCCCCTCCCTGCGGCGCCCCCTCCTCCTGCGCCTCTGGCGCCCTCCCTGCTGCTCCTCTGGCGCCCCCTCCCTGCGCTTCTCTGTGGCGCCTCCCTCCTGGCCTCCCTGCAGCCCCCTCCCTGCCGCGCCCCCTCCCTGCGGCGCCCCCTCCCTGCGGCGCCCCCTCCCTGCGGCGCCCCCTGCCTGTGACCCTCAGGATCTTTAATAAATTCAAATGTCTGACCACGTCCCTCAGAGATGGACAGAGGCCCTGATTATAACAACCACCACCTTCAGAAACAGAACCTGCCTCAGAACGTCATTTTTGCAGATTTTAAAGGCCAGTGGTCCTGAACTTTAGATCAGCTGCAGAACTGACAATTTCACATTAATTGTTGTTGTTTCCTCTTCTTGTTGTTTATTGAAGCTCAACTTGAACCTCGTTAAGATCCAACCATGAAAATGTGACTTTTTATTCAACGGTCTTACACTTTTGATCATCTCCAGGGTCCAGGGAGCTTGAGGGTTCGGCGCAGTATCTTTTCTGGACTCAGATGTCTGATGTTCCTCCAGTTTGGGGGTCACTGAGAGCTTCGATCACCACGGGCTCCTCTGGCCTTCATCTCCAGACCTTCTCCAGCTCTTCTCTGAGCCCTTGGTATTTCTCTAGTTTCTCGTGTTCCTTTCTCCCGACGTTGCCATCACTTGGTGATGCCACGTCAACCACAACGGTCTTTCTTTGCTGTTTATCCACCACACGACGTCTGGTTGGTTCATTACCTTCTGTCAGTCTGTGTCTGGACGTCCCACAGGATCTTTGCTCGGCCATTCTATACCACCTTTGGAGGTGTTTTTTACCTTGGGGTTTCCAGTCCATTCTCCGCACAGACGATTCTGTCTCTATGAGACACTTGGTTATGATGTTCCATATATGCTTTCCCTTCAGCCTCTCACACCCTCAGGTCTGTGCTGGACTGTCCCAGGAGCCTCTCACACCTGCAGGTCTGGACTGTCCCAGGAGCCTCTCACACCTGCAGGTCTGGTCTGGACTGTCCCAGGAGCCTCTTACACCTGCAGGTCTGTGCTGGACTGTCCCAGGAGCCTCTCACACCTGCAGGTCTGGTCTGGACTGTCCCAGGAGCCTCTCACACCCTCAGGTCTGTGCTGGACTGTCCCAGGAGCCTCTCACACCTGCAGGTCTGGACTGTCCCAGGAGCCTCTCACACCTGCAGGTCTGGTCTGGACTGTCCCAGGAGCCTCTCACACCTGCAGGTCTGGTCTGGACTGTCCCAGGAGCCTCTCACACCTGCAGGTCTGTGCTGGACTGTCCCAGGAGCCTCTCACACCTGCAGGTCTGTGCTGGACTGTCCCAGGAGCCTCTCACACCTGCAGGTCTGTGCTGGACTGTCCCAGGAGCCTCTCACACCTGCAGGTCTGTGCTGGACTGTCCCAGGAGCCTCTCACACCTGCAGGTCTGTGCTGGACTGTCCCAGGAGCCTCTCACACCTGCAGGTCTGGTCTGGACTGTCCCAGGAGCCTCTCACACCTGCAGGTCTGGACTGTCCCAGGAGCCTCTCACACCTGCAGGTCTGTGCTGGACTGTCCCAGGAGCCTCTCACACCTGCAGGTCTGTGCTGGACTGTCCCAGGAGCCTCTCACACCTGCAGGTTATTACCCTGTTATTGCCCTGTTATTACCCTTTTATTACCCTGTTATTACACTGTTATTACTCTGTTATTACTCTGCCATTGAGAGCACACTTTCGCTGGCTGAGGTCTGAACAGCGGGTTTATTCGTCTGGCTTCATTATCTGTCGTGTGTCTCTTTAGGGGTCTGGCCACGGCCTGGAGCCTTTGTTTGGCAGCTTCGAGTGCTTCAGGGAGGGCA
Organism: Rhinogobius similis; assembly: GCA_019453435.1. Lineage (NCBI taxonomy): Eukaryota > Metazoa > Chordata > Actinopteri > Gobiiformes > Gobiidae > Rhinogobius > Rhinogobius similis. The sequence continues at coordinate 1,812,311 of CM033633.1, forward strand.
TCCGGCTGTACTTCTTAGGTCCTTGCCTCTTCGTTGCACCTCTCGGCCTCGGTCAGCTGACTCACTTCTCTCCACATCTAGCCTGTAGCCGTCTTTTCCATGGTGGGTGCTCGAGGGTCACTGCGGCTCAGGTGTTTCCAGCTCATTGTTTCAGTGAAGGTCGTGGATCTTCTTGAATCTTTCTGATGGTGCTTCCCTCAGCCGTTGTAGTTGGGGTTGCCTCACATTCATTCTTGCCACAGTCCTATCTTTCAGGTCAGTCGCTCGTCCTTGTCGTGGTTGTTGGGGCTCAGTCTCTGGTTGGTTGGGAGTGGATGTTCTCGCCCTCTGACCTGGCGTCCTGGCTCCTCTCGCCGTGGCGTTTGTGTTGTACCTCGTGTGACGGCAGTTGCTGTTTGTGGACGTTGGAACCCTGAGCTCCAGTTGTGTCGCCCTGAGCCTCGATTGTGGGTTTCGTAGTAACCGTTCCTCCCACGTCCTGTGACCCTCTGAGGGGTCCAACCAGTGGGCGAGGCTACTGCGCTCAAATTGAGCCGCCGACTGTAGGCTGCCATGTTTGCAATCTGCTGCTGACCACTAGGGGCCGCTGCAGAAGTAGAATTATTCAATGCAAGTCAATGGGGAGTTAGACGTTTGAAAACCTACTTTAGAGCCTGAGGCTCAGAATACGGCTTTGGTCTCAAACGTTAGCTTACAGCTCTGTGATGTTAGCTTACGGCTCTGTGACGTTAGCTTACGGCTCTGTGACGTTAGCTTACGGCTCTGTGACGTTAGCTTACGGCTCTGTGACGTTAGCTTACGGCTCTGGCTGGTTTAGCCTGTGATTTCTTAAAGTTCGTGCATATCTAATGAAGAAGGCGGGCTTTACGCGCCGGAAATGTCAGGGCGGAGCCAAACACCTACGAGTGGGCGGTAACCATAGAGACAACGACGGCAGTACGTCAGCAAAAGGCCGCCCCAAAGTCGCCCTCCCCCTGCCTCCCCACCGAGGGGGGAGTGGTGTGGGCCAACCCGCGGCCATTTTGAATTCTCCATGACTGAGCCGCATTATCATGAAGGGGGCGGAGCCACAACCATCTGTCCACTATTTTTATGTCTATGGGTCCAACACAGCCTCGTTCTCGCGCCTCATCCATCTCTGCCTCGTTCGTCCATCTGTGTCTCGTTCGTCCATCTCTGTCTCGTTCGTCCATCTATAAAATACTCTACAGATATTTCTTGTGGTTCTTTCACTTTTCTTTCTTTCGTTCAGACGTTCAGTTCATTTGAGACACAAAAATCTCCAAAACACAAAATCAATAAAAAGTGACATCATTATTATCCATTATCACCTCCCCCTTTCTCTCTCGTCTCACCCGCTCTCCCTTCTCTTTCTCCTCTGTCTCCCCCTCTCTTTTTTCCAGTTACCTCCCCCTTGTTTCCTCTCTTCTCTCTCTCCGTCTTGTCCCTCTTCCTCCTTTCCTCCCTCCTTCCTTCTTTCTCCCCCCATCCCTTCTGTCTCCCCCCTTTCTCCTTCTCCATCTCTCCCTCTTTACTTCTTCTCTTCTCTTGCTCTTCTTTTTCTCTCCCTCCCTCTCCTCTCTTTCTCCCCCTTCTCCCTCCCTCACCCTCTGACCTCTGGAGTAACGTGATCCTCGGCCCCCGGGAGGCGCTGTCGCTCTCACATCATTAATTCAAACATTTGGCTCATTATTGAGTTAATCAATACTAGAACTAAACCAGGACTAAACCAGGACTAAACCAGGACTAAACCAGGACTAAACCAGGACTAAACCAGGACTAAACCAGGACTAAACCAGGACTAAACCAGGACTAAACCAGGACTAAACCAGGACTAAACCAGAACTAAACCAGAACTAAACCAGAACTAAACCAGGACTAAACCAGAACTAAACCAGAACTAAACCAGGACTAAACCAGGACTAAACCAGGACTAAACCAGGACTAAACCAGGTCTAAACCAGAACTAAACCAGAACTAAACCAGGACTAAACCAGGACTAAACCAGGTCTAAACCAGGACTGAACCAGGACTGAACCAGGACTGAACCAGGACTAAACCAGGTCTAAACCAGGTCTAAACCAGGACTAAACCAGGTCTAAACCAGGACTAAACCAGGACTAAACCAGAACTAAACCAGGACTAAACCAGGACTAAACCAGGACTAAACCAGGGCTAAACCAGGGCTAAACCAGGTCTAAACCAGGTCTGAACCAGGACTAAACCAGGACTAAACCAGGACTGAACAAGGTCTAAACCAGGACTAAACCAGAACTGAACCAGGACTAAACCAGGACTAAACCAGGACTAAACCAGGACTAAACCAGGTCTAAACCAGGTCTTAAACCAGGACTAAACCAGGTCAAAACCAGGACTAAACCAGGGCAAAACCAGGACTAAACCAGGTCTAAACCAGGACTGAACCAGGACTGAACCAGGACTGAACCAGGACTGAACCAGGACTGAACCAGGACTAAACCAGGACTGAACCAGGACTGAACCAGGACTAAACCAGGACTGAACCAGGACTGAACCAGGACTGAACCAGGACTGAACCAGGACTAAACCAGGACTAAACCAGGGCTAAACCAGGACTAAACCAGGACTAAACCAGGACTAAACCAGGTCTAAACCAGGTCTAAACCAGGACTAAACCAGGTCTAAACCAGGACTAAACCAGGACTAAACCAGGACTAAACCAGGACTAAACCAGGACTAAACCAGGACTAAACCAGGACTAAACCAGGACTAAACCAGGACTAAACCAGGACTAAACCAGGGCTAAACCAGGACTAAACCAGAACTAAACCAGAACTAAACCAGAACTAAACCAGGACTAAACCAGAACTAAACCAGAACTAAACCAGGACTAAACCAGGACTAAACCAGGACTAAACCAGGACTAAACCAGGTCTAAACCAGAACTAAACCAGAACTAAACCAGGACTAAACCAGGACTAAACCAGGTCTAAACCAGGACTGAACCAGGACTGAACCAGGACTGAACCAGGACTAAACCAGGTCTAAACCAGGTCTAAACCAGGACTAAACCAGGTCTAAACCAGGACTAAACCAGGACTAAACCAGAACTAAACCAGGACTAAACCAGGACTAAACCAGGACTAAACCAGGGCTAAACCAGGGCTAAACCAGGTCTAAACCAGGTCTGAACCAGGACTAAACCAGGACTAAACCAGGACTGAACAAGGTCTAAACCAGGACTAAACCAGAACTGAACCAGGACTAAACCAGGACTAAACCAGGACTAAACCAGGACTAAACCAGGTCTAAACCAGGTCTAAACCAGGACTAAACCAGGTCTAAACCAGGACTAAACCAGGGCTAAACCAGGACTAAACCAGGTCTAAACCAGGACTGAACCAGGACTGAACCAGGACTGAACCAGGACTGAACCAGGACTGAACCAGGACTGAACCAGGACTAAACCAGGACTGAACCAGGACTGAACCAGGACTAAACCAGGACTGAACCAGGACTGAACCAGGACTGAACCAGGACTGAACCAGGACTAAACCAGGACTAAACCAGGGCTAAACCAGGACTAAACCAGGACTAAACCAGGGCTAAACCAGGTCTAAACCAGGACTAAACCAGGGCTAAACCAGGTCTAAACCAGGACTAAACCAGGACTAAACCAGGGCTAAACCAGGGCTAAACCAGGGCTAAACCAGGACTGAACCAGGACTGAACCAGGACTGAACCAGGACTGAACCAGGACTGAACCAGGACTGAACCAGGACTAAACCAGGACTAAACCAGGACTAAACCAGAACTAAACCAGAACTAAACCAGGACTAAACCAGGACTAAACCAGGACTAAACCAGGTCTAAACCAGAACTAAACCAGAACTAAACCAGGACTAAACCAGGACTAAACCAGGTCTAAACCAGGACTGAACCAGGACTGAACCAGGACTGAACCAGGACTAAACCAGGACTAAACCAGGACTAAACCAGGACTGAACCAGGACTAAACCAGGTCTAAACCAGGTCTAAACCAGGTCTGAACCAGGACTAAACCAGGACTGAACCAGGACTGAACCAGGACTAAACCAGAACTAAACCAGGACTAAACCAGGACTAAACCAGGACTAAACCAGGACTAAACCAGGACTAAACCAGGACTAAACCAGGTCTAAACCAGGTCTGAACCAGGACTAAACCAGGACTAAACCAGGACTGAACAAGGTCTAAACCAGGACTAAACCAGAACTGAACCAGGACTAAACCAGGACTAAACCAGGACTAAACCAGGACTAAACCAGGTCTAAACCAGGTCTAAACCAGGACTAAACCAGGTCTAAACCAGGACTAAACCAGGTCTAAACCAGGACTAAACCAGGTCTAAACCAGGACTGAACCAGGACTGAACCAGGACTGAACCAGGACTGAACCAGGACTGAACCAGGACTAAACCAGGACTAAACCAGGACTAAACCAGGACTAAACCAGGACTAAACCAGGACTAAACCAGGACTGAACCAGGACTAAACCAGGACTAAACCAGGACTAAACCAGAACTAAACCAGAGCTAAACCAGGGCTAAACCAGGACTGAACCAGGGAACCAGGTCAAAACCAGGACTAAACCAGGACTAAACCAGGTCTAAACCAGGACTAAACCAGGACTAAACCAGGGCTAAACCAGGTCTAAACCAGGTCTTAACCAGGACTGAACCAGGACTGAACCAGGACTGAACCAGGACTGAACCAGGACTGAACCAGGACTGAACCAGGACTAAACCAGGACTAAACCAGGACTAAACCAGAACTAAACCAGGACTAAACCAGGACTAAACCAGGACTAAACCAGGACTAAACCAGGTCTAAACCAGAACTAAACCAGAACTAAACCAGGACTAAACCAGGACTAAACCAGGTCTAAACCAGGACTGAACCAGGACTGAACCAGGACTGAACCAGGACTAAACCAGGGCTAAACCAGGACTAAACCAGGACTGAACCAGGACTAAACCAGGTCTAAACCAGGTCTAAACCAGGTCTAAACCAGGACTAAACCAGGTCTAAACCAGGACTAAACCAGGACTAAACCAGAACTAAACCAGGACTAAACCAGGACTAAACCAGGACTAAACCAGGACTAAACCAGGGCTAAACCAGGGCTAAACCAGGTCTAAACCAGGTCTGAACCAGGACTAAACCAGGACTAAACCAGGACTGAACAAGGTCTAAACCAGGACTAAACCAGAACTGAACCAGGACTAAACCAGGACTAAACCAGGACTAAACCAGGTCTAAACCAGGTCTAAACCAGGACTAAACCAGGTCTAAACCAGGACTAAACCAGGGCTAAACCAGGACTAAACCAGGTCTAAACCAGGACTGAACCAGGACTGAACCAGGACTAAACCAGGACTAAACCAGGACTAAACCAGGACTAAACCAGGACTAATCCAGGACTAAACCAGGTCTAAACCAGGACTGAACCAGGACTGAACCAGGACTAAACCAGGACTGAACCAGGACTAAACCAGGACTGAACCAGGACTGAACCAGGACTGAACCAGGACTGAACCAGGACTGAACCAGGACTGAACCAGGACTGAACCAGGACTGAACCAGGACTAAACCAGGACTAAACCAGGGCTAAACCAGGACTAAACCAGGGCTAAACCAGGACTAAACCAGGACTAAACCAGGACTAAACCAGGTCTAAACCAGGACTAAACCAGGACTAAACCAGGGCTAAACCAGGGCTAAACCAGGGCTAAACCAGGACTGAACCAGGACTGAACCAGGACTGAACCAG